>OAMR01000142.1:494403-532199 GCA_900205405.1 Echinochloa crus-galli | reverse complement strand
GTTGCGCGGGCGGGTCAATTCGCGTGTGTGACTCGGCTGGCTGACCCACCCCCCGACGCGATCGCCCGCCCTCCTCCATCCCCGTGCCGTCCCGTGGCGCTCCACTTCCACCACCCCCGTTTACCCCGTACGTACGCGGGCGACGTTTTCCGCTCCCGTTTTGCGGCCCTCACCCACATGCGCGCGCCACCCCCGCCGGTGCGCGGCAGCCGCAAGGGACGGGCACGGCACGGACACCCTCCCCGCGCGCGCCGCGGGGTGACCTCACGCGTAACCAACCCTGAAGCCAGCAGCGCGTCGTCCCTATCCATCGACCCATCTGGTAGAGTACCCCGCGCGGCGGGATCGCGCTCCGGCCCACGCCGCGGCGGCTGGTGCAGGGGATGGGGCGCGGCGCGGCGCCCAGCGCGTGGAAATTTCGTTGCGGCGGCGCAAGGCTGCTGGCTGCCGCGGCGCTACGCGTGGAGCCCGTGTACGGGGCCGATTCGACGGGACGGTGCGGGGCGCGAGCCGTGGGGCGTGGTGCGCGCACATGCGGCTCGGTTCGGTGCGGACGGAGGTGGTGGCGGGTCAGGTCAGGTCTCGGGACTCAAGTTCGCGATCGCACATTCGCGCCGAAGCGAGGAAAAAAAGGCGAACGAAACGGGCCTGCGTCAACTCAGCTCAGACTCCTACGACGATAGGATAAGGCTCGGTGACAGGATGTGTTCTTTGTATGCGGAGAAGAAAAGGGGGGAGAAAAGAACAGGGGAATTTGGAGGCGATGAATCGCGATGGCAGGGCATGAGTTCCTCCAGCTCATGTGTTCCTCGATTGGAATTTGTAGCCTTTTGCTTTGCTTGTGAATCCATGGATGCCGCTTTGCTTTGCTTGTATTCACTCTACGAGACCAGTAGGGGGTCCTTGCTGCCTGCCCATCCCGTGAGAAAGTTCTTTAATCTCGGAGGGGTAGCCATGGTCGATGCGTCCTTGGCTTGCTAATGATGGAAACATCTCGTTACGTTGCCGTCATTGTATCCCTTCGCCTGTATGGCCGTCCTCTGCCGGCTGCTCCCGATCTAAAAATGAACACGAGCGTTCACATGGGAGCTGCGTCGCAAAAACCAGACCTGACTGTTCCTGTGCAATATTGAATGGTTGTTTATCTGCTATGCAATCAGTGCGCATTATTATTAATTAGCCTGTCTACCACATAATCAGAGAAACCAGGCAAGACTACAGCTCTACAGTGGGAGCGAAAGGGCCCGGCCATGACTATGTGCTTTCTCCGAGCCTTTGACAGGAGAAAGGAGAAGAATCACCAATGGCGAACACAGGGAACTCCAGCCAGGTTATTAGCAAGGGGAGAGGGGGCTCATCGGTCAGGCAAAAGGACCCGCCGGGAGCAGTAGCGTTTTACTGGCAGACGGGAGCTGCTCCTGTGCACGGTGGCGTGCGTGCGCTGCAGGAGGATTAACCCGGCCGCGTAACCAACGGCGTTAATCGCCGCGGGGGGTACAAGAACTTTTACTGCCTGCTGTGCTGGGATTGGCGCAGAGGGTGGGGGAGCAGTGGCAACCTGAGAGGGCACTGCTGGTACTGTACGGCACATTGCCACTTCTGTTGAGGCCCTGTCCTCCCATGGGGCGCACACACGACGGCGTAGGCGTGGCCTTGGCCTTCCCCTCACTCCTTTGAAATTAACCGCGCGGCGCGGTAATTGTCCGCTGCCGCGCGAGGACAGGGGAACATTTCACGCGCCCCGTGATCCTCCTCGCAGCGATGAAATCTGCGTCTGGCAGCGCGACGCGCATGGTCCGTGGAATCTCCGCGCTCGCCCACAAAATCTCCTCGAGAATGCGTGGCTTACCGAGAGGGTTACTGCTGATAAAACAAAGCTACCAGGGTTTTTAACTTTGTTTAATCCGATCCTTGATCTCTATGCCGTTTTTTAACCCCCTGTGGTAAGGAGGGGCCGGGCCGGCCAATGGGGGCGCGAGGCAGTAGAACTTGGCCTGGAGAGAGATGGGGGGAGGCGGGCGGCAGCAACAGCTGTCCAATCGGGATCAGGTGGCTCATGTCAGGAGATGATGGAGGCAGCGTGGTGGTGGGGCCCACCCGTCGGCCTGTACCTCCCCTCCCTCTCTTCCCATCCCCGTCACCCAGCTAGCTCGAGCTCTGACTCCCCTCCCTCCTGCCCTCCGCCGGGGACAGGCCGGCCCCGCCGCAGGCTAAAGAAAACGAAAAGGGGCAGAAAAATATGAGATGGCCTGGCGAGCCCCTCGCCCCTCGCCGGGGGACGGGGCCCCCCCGCCGATCCGGCTCCGGGTGGGCGTTGCGTTGCGCGGGCGGGTCAATTCGCGTGTGACTCGGCTGGCTGACCCACCCCCCGACGCGATCGCCCGCCCTCCTCCATCCCCGTGCCGTCCCGTGGCGCTCCAGCACCGCCACCACCTCCGTTTACCCCGTACGCGGGCGACGTTTTCCGCTCCTGTTTTGCGGCCCTCACCCACATGCGCCACCACCCCCAGCCGGTGCGCGGCAGCCGCAAGGGACGGGCACGGAACGGACACCCCTCCCGCGCGCGCCGCGGGGTGACCTCACGCGTAACCAACCCTGAACACGGCAGCGCGTCGTCTCTATCCATCCATCGACCCATCTGGTAGGAGTACGTACCCCGCGCGGCGGGATCGCGCTCCGGCCCACGCCGCGGCGGCGGTGCAGGGGATGGGGCGCGGCGCCCAGCGCGTGGAAATTTCGTTGCGGCGGCGCAAGGCTGCTGGCTGCCGCGGCGCTACGCGTGTACGGGGACGATTCGACGGGACGGTGCAGGGCGCGAGCCGTGGGGCGTGGTGCGCGCACATGCGGCTCGGTTCGGTGCGGACGGAGGTGGTGGCGGGTCAGGTCAGGTCTCGGGACTCAAGTTCGCGATCGCACATTCGCGCCGAAGCGAGGAAAAAAGGCGAACGAAACGGGCCTGCGTCAACTCAGCTCAGACTCCTACGACGATAGGATAAGGCTCGGTGACAGTATGTGTTATTTGTATGCGGAGAAGAAAAATGGGGGAGAAAAGAACAGGGGAATTATTACTTTCAAAAGAAAAGAACAGGGGAATTTTGGAGGCGATGAATCGCGATGGCAGTGGCATGAGGTTCCTTTCGGTAGGCTCTTTTTTATTCGGCGAAATGATGGGCTAGGTTTTCAGAGATCAGGGTTAACATGTTGGCACCAGGACAAGGACAAGCTACCAACTCGAAGTGATCTTGTTGCCGAGGGTGACTGATTGATCGTGTGGTTGCTGTGTGAGTTTTAAGATGGGTCTCGACGTGATCTGTTTGGTAGTGCTTTGTTCTAAAATATAGGTTATTTGATTTTTTTTCACGAGTTTGATCGTTCATCTTATTAAAAAATATAAAATATAGATAAATTTAAAATATTTTAAAAAATTTATTAATAAAGCATGAAAACAAATCATCATAAAAAATCGCGTGTACTATCGAGCCTGGATATTTTTAGCTTTTAAGTAGTTGTCAAGGTTTCCAAGGGCTGACTGCATGTTCCTTAGAACAGCATTTATATTACCTTTGGAAACAATATTTCTAACTTTTTTTGTATGTATGGATGTAACATGTGGTGTGTTATTGTGCTTTCTATGACAGATTCTCTTATGAGGAGTATCTATACGTGTGGTGTACGCGAGGCATTTCATCGAGGACAGTACGCTATCAAGATATTGAGGCTTTATTTGTTGTCCTCGTCCATTCGAAACACAACAAAGGCCTTGTTTAGGTCCAAAATTCCACCCCAAATTCTCCGTCACATCAAAATATTATAACATGTATGAAGTAGTAAATGTAGATAAAATCAAAAACTAATGCACAGTTTTGTTATACTCTGTGAGACGAACATTTTGAGCCTAATTAATCATTTTTTGATAATTTTTCACACATACAAAAGAAATGCTACATTGACGCAATGATTACGAAGAGACATCATACACCCAAATTTGGCCTATCAAATTTGGGATCTAAACAAAGATCAAATATTTCTGAGAGCCTCGAGCCTGTGTAGTAGGATAAAAAAGGTGATAGAGATTCCTTGCAGACCCAAAAAATTTAAAAAAAGCGATAGCGATTCACAGTAGTAGTTATTATTATCTTTACGAATCTCAATTCCAAAAGGCCCGTGAAAGATACCGAAATGCGTAACCATATCCCAATCCTCTTCTCCAATCGCCAGGATTTCGATTCCTCCCAAACTTTTCTTCTGTCTCAGTCACAGTTCCTAAAATCCCAATGCTCCATCCACGAAACACACAATCACCACGGCTTAATCAAGTTACCGGCTGCCTCTTCACTCTTCACGTCCTGTCCCAGTGCCCCGCCAATTCTTACCACTACGTCCAGTCATTTTCTCCCCCTAACACCACGGCCGGACCTGCGATATGCCACACTCGCATCCTCATCTGGATCGCCCATTCTCCTCCGCCGTACAGTATCTTAAGATACCGCCACCCCTGTCTCGTCCCAATCCCATTATCTTCACATGCACCATCGCTTAAAAAATAAAACAGAGCACGCAGTGTCAGCAGGCTCCAACTCCCCGGGCTAATCATTCACTCCAGCAGCATTTGAACCCGCCGGCCGGCCGTGCCGAGCGATCGGCGGTACGTCACGGCAGGGGAAGGCACATCTCGAGATCCTCGCAGCCAACACGGCTTCCCACTAAACAAAGCCTTGCTAGCAGTGGTTGCACGAGGGAGGCCCAAGTTTACGGCAAGTATTATTATACCGATTAGATTAGAGACGTCTTAGACCAGGCTAATTTTTCCTTTGTTTCTCCCCCGGAGAATCTCTTAGACCAGTGTGACCTATTACAGGTGGTCCCTGCAACCAGACGGGTCAGAGCCCCAGAGAGACCCACCGTCCAGCTCGTGGTCGCCTGCAGAATCTCGTTTCGTTCCTGCGCTCGCACGCAGAGCACAGCGCAGCGTGGCCTGCAGAGCGTGGCGCAGGAGGAGGAGATGGGAATTTTTTAAATCTAGGCGCTGCGATTACCAGGAACCGAGTAGGATAATAAGCAGAGGAAGGCCGGATTCCCTCCCTCTTTCTCTCTCGGGATGGTTAACCTAATCGCAAGTGGCCGTCACTAATTGGCCTTGTTAAGTTGATTAATCTAGCTACGCGAGCCTACGCCCCGGCCTCGGAAAGTTGAGTGCTTGTCCGGGCGCCCGTGGCTCCATTGCGCGCCTGCAGCTTTGCGCACACACGGGGCCCTGCCCTTGCCGTTGCCAATTGCCAGGGGTGGGTCTCGGCTCGGCTGGGGTCGCCGGTGAGTGGTGGCTAGTGGCACGAGAGGAGAGGAGAAAAAGGAGGGTAATCCTAGTGGCATGGCCATGGCGTGTGTGCGCCTCGGCCTTCGGCACAGGCCTTTCGTCGCTGCTACTTCTGGAAGCGTGGGTAGTTTGGGTTCGCATGATGAGCCGAGGAGGAGGATGTGGCCGGGCGTGTTTCACGCTTCCACGGCGCCATTGATAAGTTTGGGCGTCAGGAGTTCGTTCAAAAAAAGGAGTTCCATTTGGATCTGTATTTTCCAATAATGCTTGCATATAAGGAGGAAAAGAGTTTTGGAGTGCCAGAATTTTAAACTTCCGTTACATTTTGCACTTCCGCAAATTGTTGGAAGTGGTACTTAGCTTATAAACTTCTAAAATATGATTTCACTTACAACACCTACTTTTACATTGTAGCCATGCAACTTGGAATATTTCGTTGTATATATTTTCTGTGTTTTTCTCGTTTTCCTGCCATTTTGTGAAGATCTTGTTATTAATTCAAGGGCGTTTACTTCTAAACAACGCACGTGTTGATCCACAAACATAGAATGCTAACACGATCGCCGAGAAAAAAAACTAGTAGACAATAATGCAATGTTTATCTACTCCGCACTGGACTTGATGGCTTCTTTTCTAAACCGTGATGTACCTTTCTCCTTGCAAGCCAAAGGGAATGGGGATCACCTACTCATTGCTTTGGACGGCTCCATCTTGTTCGGTCTCGTCACTTCTCATGCTGCTACAAGCCTTGGGCAACTTGTCCAAGTGGACGGAATATCGCCATTTGTCATCGGTTCGTTCGGCAACCACTGGCAAATATTTCCCGGGCAACTATGACCCCCTTTCTCGAGTGACCTCGAATTGATTGCAAAACACCTAGTACAGTGAAAGGACCAGAAGAAAGCCATCGCCTAACCTATTGCAACACCAACAGAACATGGATCGCAGACTGCAGTTCCCTAGTAGGAAAAGAAAAGAGAAAATTGTTGCAAGAGGACGGATCAACTAGCTATTTTTCTCACACACATTGTACAAATATACTTGTTATTTTCTCCCTACCGTGTCCTTTATTTTCCACAAATTTATATCTAACCACAAGTAAAACGTCTCGGGAACATATATATAACTGCTCGGCCGGCGCGGCCAGTGTCCGTCGTTGGGGTTGCAGAAGATTCGTGCCACCATGGCAATCGGCGATCTGATCTGATTTCTGATCTCCTCCGGCCGTTGATGTGTGTGCGCGGATCGGAGCACGCATTGGCCGACGGCGAGGCGGTGGCGCGCCCACCATGGGAAGCCGCGACCGTATCCCCATCTCGCCCCGCCCCGATATATACCCTCCTCACGTGACGGCCCTGCCCCTGCCCCTGCCCCTGCTCCCACCCACACTATGCACACCTCTCCCTTTCTGCCGCGCAGCATTTGCAGTTGCAGGGGGGTGGCTGCCCCAGACATTCATCTCTTGTTCCAAGCCATCTGCATGTGTGCGCGCGGTGGCAGCGCGCGATGCGTTGGGTGTGTGTGCTGGTCTGCTGGACCAGGACCATGGCGTCAGGGCCAGTGAAAACTTTTTGAGGGGTTCAAAAAATTTCGCACGGGGACAGGGGTTCCCTCTGGAGATCGACAGAGGGGTTTTAGAGTTTTTCAAGCGTCTGGCGCACTGGGATACTGCGGCTGTAGCGTTGGTTTGTTTGGGAGGTCTGATTAAAGGCGAGGAGTACCTGTGGCCTGTGGGCAAATTCCAATACGAATCCTATCAATCATCTAACCCGAAACTGATGAAAATTTTACACGATCGAAAGTGACCCGCATCTAAACAAGACATCCCCTGGCGTGTCAAAACTTTGAGACACCCCGTTGATTTTCCCAGCCGAGCGTCGTCGTCGCACTCCCATCGCAACTGGGCATATCCAATTCCGTGCCCGCGCTCATGATTCCGTGCCGAACCATCCGCGGTGACGTGCGCCTTGGCGGATCCATTTGGCCCCTCCTCACCACTCGCTACTGCGTGGTGAGCGAGCTCCAGTTGCAGGATCGCCATGCTTTGACGTATACGTACGCGCGTGCTGATAATACATGCTGTCAGAGTCCAAGGACGCGAGGAAATCTACCAGACGACGGGCACCGGGCGGCGGTCGTTTTCGGGGCTGGGCGAGACGAGCGGGACGCGAATTTTGTCCAATCTCATCCGAGGGCGGAGGCCATCTCATCCTAATCCTGCTGGCTCGATCCGATCCGATCACTACGTCTCATCTGCCGATCGATGGATCTATCCATCGATCAACGTACGCTGCGTTGCGCTCTCAGATCGCGGCCCCGTCAGATCAACATTGGTTTGGCCGGCCCTGACCTTGACGCCGGCCCGCCCGTTCTATCATCTGCCTGAGTGAGTGCCTGCCATGTTCCTCTCCAGCAACAGGGATTCATTTCATCGATAAGCTAGGATTGAAGCGCCATCACTTGTCCCTGTCGTCGCTGCCGTGGTTTATTTATCTCGGTTAACAATACGCAACTGGGAGGACACTGGGGCATCGGAGCACGTCGAGATCTGATACACCGGCGCGAGATTGCGGCCAGATACGGGGGTCGCGTCACGCTGTCATTCGTGTGTGTGTGTGTTTCCGTGAGGTCTCTGTGTACTCGATCTGGTGCGTGTGTGTTGGTGCGTGGCGACGCGCTCGCCTAGCTTTTGGTGCCTTTCCTCTCGTCGCGCCAGTGCTGTACCTGTACGCCGTACGTACGCGCCTGTGCGCGCTGCGCGCACCCCCTCGCTTTCTTGTTTCCATTCCCTTGGGAGCTTTGCTGCACGCGCTGCCACCGTCTTTGGTGAAAGGTGAGCGACGTTACAAAGCTATTGCACCCGTACTGGGTCGTAACTCTTAGGCCCTGTTTAGTTCCTAGTCAAATCGACTTGTAGTTCAATGGTAGGACGGTCCAGTGGGACGCTACCCACCAGGGTTCAAATCCTGGTGCTCGCACCTTTTCCTGGGATTTTACCAGGATTTACCGGCGCTATGCGTTAAGTGGTAAGCGGTGTTCCCGTCGACAACGAGGTGTCAATGGTGACTTCGGAAATCTCCAGATCTGCCGGTGCTCTGCTCAGTCCTTCGGAGCTGCTCATAGAGGTAGGGTTTGCGTACGTGTATTCATAGGGGTGAGTGTGCGTGCCTGTGTGAGCGTCTGTGTTGTATTGTGTAATCTCAAAAAAAATAAAAAAATCAAACTTTCAAAAATTCTCTCTCCAAACTTCACTATTTACCTATCACATCAAATCTCTCTCCTCATGCATGGAGTACTAAACGTGGGTAAATAAAAAAACTAGTTGCATGGTTTTGATGTACACGACGAGACGAATCTTTTGAGCCTAGTTAGGTCATGGTAGGACAATGTTTACCACAAACAAATAAAAAATGCTACAGTGTTCGATGTGACTTTTTCACTTCACTTTTCATCTTTTCTCCCGAACTAAACACCCCCTTAGCCGTGTCTAGGCACGGTGTGTGGGGTGATGTTTCACGTACTCTCTCTTTTTTCCTGCAAAAAAGGACGACGACGTGCATGTGAGCCTCTGCCATGCGCGTACTGCCGTGTATTGTTTGCACCACCAATACATTCGGTGCCATTTATTTTTATATACCTGGATTATTCTGGCCTACTATTATTTTATTTGTGCACTCAGAGTCAGAGGCTTGTCATGTTGGAACACGTAGGAAATGCATTATACTCCAGGGGTAACAATTAAGCTCTCGGCTTAATAGAGGCAGACAGACAGATAAAAAGCTGCCGGCCGGAATCTCTTATCTAAACAGAGGCGGGGCACCCGGGAGATTTTTCCCCCGTCTCGGTCTCTCGTTGGCGTTGCGCGACGTAGCGCGGGCAGGAGCCACTAGCCAAGCTCTCCAAAGCTTTTTTTCTTCCCCCGCTTCTCTCTCGACGACGGGATCAGATCAGAGGAGTTGCCAAAGTGACGTCTTGTCCGGTCGGGGTGAGTGTTGGTCGCACAAAACGCCTCATCCGTGAGGTCCCGTCGCCAGCTTTATGGGCCGCCGGGCGGCCTGCCTGATCGACGAGGCCGCGCGCCGAAGCGCCCAGCCCCAGCGCACCGAGATGACCGGAGTCATCAGAGCGCGCTGCATGCGTTCGCCGTCGTCGGCGTGCGAGTGCGGAGAGCCTTGTATGGAAATGGAACCGGGCATCCGGCCAAGGGAGACGGGGGGATGGCGCGGCGGTGTCTCCGCTGGTTGGGGGCAGGCATCATGACGCGGCGGGGCATGGCGCGCCGAGTCACCGATCACGTTGCTGTCCCCGCCTGGCCCTGCCTGATTGGAGAGCGGTGGAGCTCGTCACAGGGTGGTGGTGGTTTCTACTGCGCCGCGCACTCCCACTGGCGGGCGGTGCCCTGCGCCCTGATTGCTCCTGTGGTGGGCCGGGGACTGGAGGCCGGGCAGCTAGTACTCGCAGCGAGTGACCGCAACAGTGCCTGCGAGGAGACATCTCGTTTCGGGCCACTCGCATGTCTGATCTGATGCCGCCGCAGCTGCTGCCTGCTGATGGCAGCAAGTTAGCAACTGGCCAAGTGTGCTCTGCTCCGATCCTTGTCTAAGCAAGCAGATCGAGCCATCGGAGAGTACGTGATCGATGCCGCCGTTGCTAGCTGATGGGGTTACCGGCCCAGCGGAGTGAGTACGTACAGCTTGGGCTACTGCGAGCAGCGCGCACGTCCGAACAGCGGATGATGCCCCGCGTGATCGCGCACGCACCGCGCCGATCCCCGTGGCGAGGGCGCGTACGTGCGGCCGTAGATAGGCACGCAGCGCACCTGCGCCCACTCACCTCCAATAATACTTGCGGTGCCCGCCCGACCATGTGAGCCTGGTCGCTCGCGCCGTATCCGTAGCCGTAGCCCGGTAGCCCCCCCGCGCGCTTGCGAATCGCGATCGGCGCGGCACATGCGTGGCCGAATCCGAGGCCGCCCGGCCCGGCCGCGGCCCCCTCCCCCGTTGCCGTCGCTATCGCCTAGCTAGCTTTGGCCTCGCTTCGCTTTGCCGAGCTGTACGCGGCCGCGCAGAGCTGTTGCGGTTGACGGGTTGGTTGGTGCGCGCGCGCGTGAGCGATCGGGCGAGCCTGTGACTGTGATCCGATCCGATCCACCCATCCATCCATCTCGGCGGGCCGGGCCCGGGGGCGTGCGTGGCGATGGGGATTGGGCATGTGCCGGCCGGCCAGGCGGCACAGGCAGCCGCAGGCCCGCATGCAGCTCGATCGGATTCACCGGCCGAGGCAGGCGTGGGGACGCCTGCGGGCGGGCGGGCTGCCGAGACCCGCCGCTCGATCGCTTGCCCGGCCGGCCGGCTCCTCCACACAAAAAAATGGATAGCGTCGTCGACCGGTGCGGTGACCGACGAAGACGACGCGTCGCAATGCGATCCCAGGCCCACCGGCGCTACAGCCTACAGCGAGCTAGTAGATCAGGCCACATAGAGCAATTAGCGCCATCACCATGACCTATCGCGTGAACGGTGAAGAACCTGATCCTTGGATCGGAGTAACTGACTGCCCAATCAACCGCCCTGAGATCTGAGCCGGCTAACCACTCAGTGCAGTCGAAACAACACAGTACAATTCCGCCGAGCCACCCCCACATGGATCCAGACGCGGATCGAGTACGACGAGCACGGCCTCGTTTCATTCGTCGCGCGACACGGCACCACTCCTCCTCGGCCTCGGACGTTGTGGCTGCACTGGCCTGTCACTGAAAAAGGGAGCTCCTGCATCGTCGTCCGCAAGCTACAAAGACTTGAGATCGGAGGGAGATGGCTCTAGGGCAGCAGGGTCTCTGCATCAGGGTAGAGCGAGGGCGAAGGCGAGGCCGGCAGCAGCAGTGCACCGCACACAGCCGCGACCGGATCGGATCGGGTCAGGGCGGAGTCAGCAGAGGCTGAGCCACATCGAAAGCAAAGTGCCCCGGCCCGCGTACGGGGATGGGTTAATTCGAGCTGGTTCTGTCGGCCGGCCGGACGCGTGTCGCGCGCACGCGCATTTCTCCGGCGAGAAAGCAACATTTGTACTATATACCAACAGTGCTTGACAAGGGAAACATGCGCGTGACATCGGCGGCTGTGACATTGTGGGTGTGAGCGAGCGTGCATTGCAAAGGGAGGAGAGGCAAAGTCGAATTGGACTGGAAGAAAGAAACCAGCCATTGCCATCCATGGCCTAGCCAGCTATGCGATACGTCCTACTAGCAAGGGCCTCTGCCTACCCCGGCTGCAGGAGTAGAGGGAATCGAAACTGACTGTGGAGGAGATGTACGTGAGAGCCAGGGCTCACATCCTCCCCGCACTGTTCGTCCCTTTTGAGACAAAGAAGAAATTATGTCTTCGTGTACAAACACTACACCAAATCAGAATTGAAAAACCATGTCGACAAATTAAGCGGTCGTCGGCGCTACAGAAATGTGAATCTGACCAGCAGTTTGCCCGGCGAGCCGGCCGGGCGACCAGCCTAGGGTGTAGGAGAGGACTTCGGGATCGCGAAGAGACCGCCCACTTACCCCAATCCTGTCATGGCAGTAGCCGGTCCCGTCGATCGATCGGTACGCTTACCACTGTCCGAAAACACCCCCGTGATCGAGCTGGCCGCAACGGATCGGTTAACCGTCTCATCGGTTACTGATGAATGATGATCTCCGCCTACTCTTCCTGCACCACCGAAGACGATTTTAATTATTACAAGGAGTAGTGTAACTATCAGCTGGGACACAGATCCTGAAAGATCAAGTTCAACGACCCGGTCGGAGAGACAATCCAGGCCCCCGTGTCGATCGAGCAGAGTCAGCAGACAGAGATTTCATTCAAACGCTGCTGCAGTGCAGTGCAGGAACGCCGCAACGCGCCCTGTTCGATCACGGTGAGATCCATGGATTTCACGCCGAGAGCAGGGGCGGCGAGCCGCGAGGCCCACCGTGGAGCAAAGCGAGCGGCCACCACCACGCACTGGTGCATGCGGCCACATGCTCGGGGACGGGGTAGCAGGCGCGCCCCAAAAGATAAATGCTCCCAAGCAGATGTCTGTTAGATCTGGCAGCAGCGGAAAAGGCAGGCGGCCGCATGGAACCCGAAGCCTGTCGCCGGGAGATGGTCCTCGCGATGGATCGATCGTGGGAGGGCACGCATCGCACGCTGGTGAACGAACGAGGGGGTCGCGACGATGCACGCGCGGCGACAGGCAGGGGGCTCGCTCGCTCGTACAAGTTCGTGGCGTTTTTTCATCAGATCTCCAGCAGGTGGTAGACCCATACCATACGTGATCGACAAGGACGCGAATAATGCGACGGCCGGCGACGCTACGCGGAGGGAGAGAGAGGGAGAGGGCACCATCACATGGCCGGGTATCGAATTATATCGCCCGGCCACACACTTGGGGCCGGCGCGTCGCGGAATGAATTGGTTCAGGACACTGGATATGATCGTGATCGCTCGGGGAGTGAAATTCCATGGTACTCGCCGCTCAAAATAAAAAAAACCACGCAGGACCGATAAAAAGCCCTCGCTACCCGCTTAAATAAAAAAAAATCCAGAAGAACACGTCTTGTTGTGCAAAACTTTT
Source organism: Echinochloa crus-galli (assembly GCA_900205405.1). NCBI lineage: Eukaryota > Viridiplantae > Streptophyta > Magnoliopsida > Poales > Poaceae > Echinochloa > Echinochloa crus-galli. The sequence goes on along the minus strand of OAMR01000142.1, from coordinate 519,277 downwards.
AAAGGAAAATATCGTTTTCGTAACCACGTTGGTAAATACAGAAAATAATTATACTCCCGGTCCAAAGTCATCACATCGGGGAATTTTTTTAAAAAAGTTCTCACGACTTTGTGTAACCGCCAGTGTGTTCACTCGAGTTGATGCGGAACCTTTTTATCCTGACCCGCTCGTGCAAGGGGGGATGTTTTCAGTGCTCCAGCTTAGCTTTGCGAAAGAAAAGGGGGCTCAGGGCTGGGGTCGCAATCGCGATCAGTTCAGTTTACAACCAACGCACGCACCGCTCCACCTCCGTTGGGCGGCAGGGCGTAGTGGAAGCCAAGTCAAAGGAGCTTTGCTCTCCTCCGCCGTGCGGTTGGAGGCTGCTTTTTTTTTCTTTTCTTTTCACTTCCAATGATAGGGAGACGCACTCGGCGCCGGTCGGCCGGTCCCGTTCACGTCGCCGTCGAGGAGCAGCGGCTGGACGCCGGCACTGCCGTGCTCGTGTCGCCCCGCCCCGCCTCTTCCTGCACCACCGAAGACGATTTTAATTATTACAAGGAGTAGTGTAACTATCAGCTGGGACACAGATCCTGAAAGATCAAGTTCAACGACCCGGTCGGAGAGACAATCCAGGCCCCCGTGTCGATCGAGCAGAGTCAGCAGACAGAGATTTCATTCAAACGCTGCTGCAGTGCAGTGCAGGAACGCCGCAACGCGCCCTGTTCGATCACGGTGAGATCCATGGATTTCACGCCGAGAGCAGGGGCGGCGAGCCGCGAGGCCCACCGTGGAGCAAAGCGAGCGGCCACCACCACGCACTGGTGCATGCGGCCACATGCTCGGGGACGGGGTAGCAGGCGCGCCCCAAAAGATAAATGCTCCCAAGCAGATGTCTGTTAGATCTGGCAGCAGCGGAAAAGGCAGGCGGCCGCATGGAACCCGAAGCCTGTCGCCGGGAGATGGTCCTCGCGATGGATCGATCGTGGGAGGGCACGCATCGCACGCTGGTGAACGAACGAGGGGGTCGCGACGATGCACGCGCGGCGACAGGCAGGGGGCTCGCTCGCTCGTACAAGTTCGTGGCGTTTTTTCATCAGATCTCCAGCAGGTGGTAGACCCATACCATACGTGATCGACAAGGACGCGAATAATGCGACGGCCGGCGACGCTACGCGGAGGGAGAGAGAGGGAGAGGGCACCATCACATGGCCGGGTATCGAATTATATCGCCCGGCCACACACTTGGGGCCGGCGCGTCGCGGAATGAATTAAGGCCGTGCCGGGATCGGGTGACAAGACGTTTCAGCGAGGGAGCGCAATGACTAATGAGGCACGTACTCCGTACAGTAAGTCTAATGATCAGGGACAGGGAGGGCCTTGGTTCACCGTGGACGCGCGGCCGGGGAGGCATCGTGTGTGCCGTGTGTGCCGGCGGGCGGAGGCCCGGGCTCTCGGCGACCCGTCAACCAGAGCCTCGAATCCTCCTCCCGTCCGGCGTGGTGGGGGTAGGGTGGGGTGGTGGTCACGCCCTCTTCATTCTCGCGTACAGCCCCATCTCGCGCTCTGAACTGTGGTCACGGCGCAGTTCTGTTGACGCATAGCAGCATGCATGGTCCCGCCGAGCCGAAAAGGGGGCTCAGGGCTGGGGTCGCAATCGCGATCAGTTCAGTTTACAACCAACGCACGCACCGCTCCACCTCCGTTGGGCGGCAGGGCGTAGTGGAAGCCAAGTCAAAGGAGCTTTGCTCTCCTCCGCCGTGCGGTTGGAGGCTGCTTTTTTTTTCTTTTCTTTTCACTTCCAATGATAGGGAGACGCACTCGGCGCCGGTCGGCCGGTCCCGTTCACGTCGCCGTCGAGGAGCAGCGGCTGGACGCCGGCACTGCCGTGCTCGTGTCGCCCCGCCCCGCCCCGCGCCGGTCAAACCAGCAGCTGTTCTCTCCGGTGCCAATGATTCCCTCCTCTTATTAGGCCCTTGGATAGGCGTAACAACTGGAGTTGGGGTAATCAGTGATGTTCTCACAGATGTTCGGCGGTTCGCCGTGGTGAAACTGTAGCTTTTGCTTCTCGCCGGACGGCAATGTTTGCGACGTGACAGCACGGCCTCGCACTAGGAACAGGCACGGGGAGAATAGAATCTTTTACACGCTGCACATTCAAGGATCGGGCCCAGGCAACATGCAACGTCCAATTTCCGTAGCTCACTATAAGTAGCTACTAGAACAAACAGGGTATCGAGCTAGGCTAGAGCCGGTAGCGCTCCTTTAGATGCCCAAAACCGACCCAGCAGCCTGCGCCTAACACCCTAGCAATCAACGGGTCACCCATTCAGTCAGTCCAACAGGGATTAGCCTCCGGTCCACTTGCACGAACACGCAGCAAAGGACTGGGGGATCTCTTGTTAAGCAACCCACATCGACGATAGATTAGGCGCGCATCATTTGACGCAGACAGCCGCTACTATATCACTGGAGGTTTTCAGTGACAGGGACAAGCAAACAACCGAAACCGAAAGGGGAAAGGGCTAAAAGGTTCGGCGCATGTATACTAGTTCAGCCGGCGAAGCAACTGGGCGTCAGCACATGGCGGCCTAACAGCCTCCACGAGCGACCTCACCAACGGGCAGCCGTTCTTGGGGCGAGCCCTGAAAGCAGCAGCTCGGAATGGCAAAGACGGATGGGTAATTGGGTACAGGCAAGCATAGCAAAAATGTTTTATTGGCAACGCGTTTGAACAAATAATTGGTGAAGCTGAAGCTGATATTATACATGGTGGGGGACCGAGGACACCCGTAAAGCGCTTTCGAAGGCATTGTTTACTTTAATCAACTCCCAAAAACTTGTGTATTATTTTGCTTTTCCAAAACTTTGGGGGGATAGGAACCGGGTAAATTGACTGTAACTGACCACTGCTTTGATGGTTTGGTACCTCCTGAGGGCATAGAGCATGTGCAGCAGCACCCGGGCGTTGAGCTCCCAGGTAGTTCGATCCCATCCCCAGGACAGGCACAACTCTCGTGTGCACAAAATCTGAGCTCATCACATCATGCAGAAACAATTCAATGGCTTCGTATTTACGGAAACAACTTCTTTAACCTGTTAATGGCAACACCAGCAGTCTTGTTCATTGGTTCTAGAATGAGGGCATGGTTGAAATCTGCAAATAAGACATGGCCATATCATCAGGTCCAGTTCATTGGATAGCAAACTAACATGAACTCCTTATCAGGCACATGGAGCGAGAGGGAGTAATCTAGCTCAAGGAATCTCAACAAACAAATACGAACTCTTGCACTAAAGGGATAAAAGGCAAGACTGACCTTCAACCGCATCCTTAAAATAACCCATCATCTCCCTTGCAGTTCCTCTCCGCAAATAAGCTTTCACGATCTAAAAAGGATAAATACATTACAGTTTGAACATATACCAAATATCGAGCCTTTTTTTTTGTGGTTGGGGGGCATAAGGAGGCAAAAATTTAGTTTGCAAGAAAGAATTCAAAATTTCTGAATTCTATCTTGTACTTCCATTTAATTTCGCCTAAACGCATGTACTATAAATACAGTAGGGATAATGTCCATCGCACATTCTGCAAAACTCAAGCCTGAAACACACACACACACAAAAAAAAAACAGGACCTAACCTTTGGATCAAGATCGATGGCACTTGTACAATCTGCCTCAGCCTGACGGTAGCTGAAAGGTCGAAAAAGTAAATAATCAATTAACAAAGGAGTGTTCAAAAATCACTTCTTACATGTCAATTCATTAACAGATATTGAAGGAAAAAAAACTAAATAGGTGGAAGAGGGAGGGAAGGTCGGAGGGATCATACTTTGTTAGTTCAAGGAAGGCAGCAGCTCTGTTGCTGTAATACGTAGCCACTTTTCCATTTAATTTGATTGCTTCTGTATAAAAATTTACTGCCTTTTGCCATTGCTTTTCCTTAAAGGCAGCATTACCCTGTCAAGAAGCACATAACAAAAACAAAAAACCAGTAAGGGAAAAACTCATAAGGAACAATTTTAACCTACTACTCCTCGAAGATAGATTTGATTTGCATTGCAATATAAAACACAAGCATACACAGTTATAGGTTATGTGATAATAATAAGCTTGCCCAAGATACCATGTTACCATGTTGGTGTAGTGGGATCATGAATCTCCTAAGTGAACTACCATTAGGTTTTCTTGATACATTGAATCATCAATGCTGTGATGTCAAAGTGAAAGGGTTTGCAGCGTAATGATTGCAATGCTTTAGTAACAGCTCTAGCTCCTAGGTTTGACTCATGGGAGAGAATTTATGGTCTAGTTCGGAACCGGGAGAAGGTTGAGCTTTCTTCTTAAAACAAAGCTGTGGGGCCGGTCTTACCCCCACCGTCCATTTTTTAATGTCAAAAGTGTTACTAGAGGATTTGCACAAAAAATTGATTTTTTTCCCCTACAAGCGTGTACTAGGAAACTGACTTTCTCTTTAGCAGCTTCAGCTGCTTCTTCATTCATTGCCTGTTTACTTGAAACATTAGATTTTGCTAGGATCTCCACTTGCTCTTGGATGGTCGCATACATGGTTTGAGTGGTGTCCAATAAAAACCGATCACCACCGTGCCTAGCAATAAAAGAAACTGAAATAGGGCACTTATCATGTGTACCCAGAGGAATAGAAACCTGAAATAGTCATCAAAATCACTGCATCAGTACAGATCTAAAAAATGCACTGGAAAAGTAAGGCCATGCAGCTAAAGCGGTTGACAATGAAACTCATGATCTTTATTGAAATCCATATGCACTCCAAACATTCATACAGTTCTAAAAGTGGCATGCCTGGGGCATTATCCATTCTGCCACATATTCACACACACCCAGGTCCAAAACCTAAATCATAGAAGTGTTTGACTTCATTTACAAAAGGTAGCAGCAATCACATCTATGCCACTCAAAAGAAATCTCTGCATACATTGTTTAATTCTGTTGCTACATGTTAGCATGATAGTGAACTACTTTGTAGAGCTTAGAATAAATTTTGCTCCACAGTAATTCCTTTCCCAGGAAGATATCTGTATCTCTGTATGCTCAATTATTCGGGCATCTCAACTCATGCTGTGTAAAGATGACCTGATCATCACTCTAGTACTCATTTGTCTGGCTCAACAGTGCTTATTGCTTAAACACGCTTTTTTTAGACAGATAGCCTTTCATTCATTTAACAGATCCTTACAAAGAGAAGGCCAGAGAAATTGTGGCGCTCCATGAAACCATACCGATTCAGACAGCTGATCAGCTGACCACGTAAGTACATGAGCTACCTCATTACATTGGGTGCTTAAACACACTTAAGACACTCTACAAGCTGATATGGACTAGAGGACACACATTTCATGAGTGTCCATGTAGTATAGTTGTTACTTATTACTTGTTCACTTAAGACTTAATGTGGACCACACTTGTATGAAATGTTCAGTATTCTGTCCAAAATGCCAATTGGAGACAAATAATTGCAACTTCATAAAGAAAAAAAAGGCTCAACGGATCATTAGACAAAAAGGTATCATACAGTTCATGTGATAGTAGCCCAAATTTCAGTGAAAGATGCCCTATGGACTTATGGAGAGACTATACCTGGCAACACCCTGACATACTAGCTAAAGATGAAAGGCATAATGTCTCAGAATTGTAGCTTTCAGAAGAGAGTTCCTTAGCATTAAGCTTTGGGGGGCATCCCAAAGTGGTCGGGATGACAAGAATCCCATCATCCTGTGGATTAGCACATCACCAGAAAATAAGGCATTAGTAACACGCGATTAAATACTAGATAAGATGACAACACTTAACTAATTTAAGACGGCCTAGTTTTGCCACAAGCTAAACTTCTCTAATTTTGACCAAGTTTATTGAAAAATACACCAACAACTACAACATCAAATTAGTTTAATTAAATCCATCATCAAATATGTCTTGATAATGCATTTGCTTGGTATAGTAGATGTTTATATATATATTATAACCATGGTCAAAATTAGAAGTTGATTTATAGCAAAACTAAAGCATCTTACAATTTGGAACAGAGGAAGTAAAACCCAAGCAGCATTGACAGACGTGTAAGAGAAATGAAACAATGCTCCATTAGACCATTAAACAGAGCAAGCAGCACAATTTAACTAGAAGGATTCTTTATCCGCAAAAAGAAAACTCAGTTGTTGCACACACAGGGAGACATCATACTGTGCTGAAACAGAATACCTAAAAGATTTCACCCAAAGAACCTTACTTTACTATAATGTCCATTTGAGTACATGCTTGTGAGTAAGAGAAACATGGCATTTTCCAGATTCAACACTGAAGACTGAACAGATAACAAAGAATAGAACTTGGTACGACAACAACACACATGCATGGGTATTGAGGACAAGCATGAGTATGCATACATGAAACAGTGTTTCTGGTAACTATGAAAAGTTGGTTTTGCGAGTATAACAGCCATTATCACTTGCCAGAACAACTTTGTCATTGTATACATGTGGAACATATTACAAAATTTCAAGGAAATGGCATCGGTACAGCCTAACCCACGCAAAGGTATTGAAATGGTAATTATCCCATAAAATTGCCAGTAATAACCATATAACTTTCTTAAGCAATCGGCGACAATATTTAGCCAGCATTTTAAGTAATATTGCTAGCAAGCGCTATCACAAATTCATGACTGAACAATTGATCATTATGAAATCAATGTTCCTACCTTAAGAAGTTTATTTAGAGCTAAGCGTGTTTCATTTCTTGCATCTTGGCAGCCATCGATATCTGAATCACCATCCTCAGACAAAGTACTGACTATGCGAGTATCCACAGCAGACTTAACTGAGTTTATCCACTCCATATGCTGATCTTTGAATTCGTGCCTGGATCCAATTTATGAGTTAAAATTACTACAATGTATGGCAGCAAATTGCTACATTAGGGCAAAGAGAGAGCTAACCATTACGACCCAATTGAAAAGTTGAAAATTATCGGATTAGTCATTGATACAATCAAGTACTAATAAATATGACAATAGATATGGTACATGGACAAAACTTGTAATCATTATGGAGAACTAGAGCATTTGCAATCTTACACCACAGGATCTCCAACTAAACTCTGCAGGTAAATAAGTCAGCTTTGTACAGGAAGATGGGTGCTCTATGAATTTTTTGGAGTTCTGTTAACATTTGAACTAAATCTTAAGTATTTGGATCCTAAAACCACTTTCTAGAAAGGCCCTAACAGTTACGTGTCAGAACCTATGTCCAGCTCCAACGTAAGTTATTAGACTACTACAAACCATATATTGAATAGAAAAAAATAATATTTCACATCCAACAATCAATCTTTATTTCTTTAGCAACAGCAGTATGACTTGTGTTAGAAAGACACATACTTGTGAAGCAATTGCATGGCATTACAAAGTGCTAGCAACGAAGGGAACTTTGAACCCCCATCCTTGTGCCCATTTGAGTGGTTACTGAGGCTAGATACTTTTGAAGCCAAATAATTTCCAAGATTCACACGACTGACTTGTCCTGAGGGGAAAAAAAAAGAAAACCATTCACCGCAGAGTGTGAGCTGCAAAAACCAAAAAACTTTGAATGAAGGGAAGTGCAGTAAGCAAACGCGTACTTCCAAATAGCTTCTCCACGGATTTTACCACCACCTGGGTAAGCCTTCTAGCAGGTACCTTCGAGAGTTCAAAGCAATCATCCGCTATGTAAAAATGTCTAGGTTGGCGAATATCAGCATAATTAAGACTAAGAAGAAGATGCCCAACACGACGCAACACATTTGGATCCCTTGCAAACCAGCCTGCAATAGAGGAAAAAATTATTGGGCCATGAAGAGTTCAAAAGATTGAATTCGGAGCACGGTTCTGAAAGGGGTCATAAATCCAAGAGACACAAATTCCACACTAAGGAGAAAAATACATCCAGCAAGTACCTATGGTCTCCAGACTAGGCGCAACAGGAATGACACCAACACTGGAAACGGCAGCATGTGAAGGCCTGAACGCCAAGACACCACAATAAGCACCTGGTATCCTTACTCCTCCAATTGAGTCAATACCTGCAAAACCAATTTTTTCACTATATTATTTTCTATCAGCATTAATCAAACATTGTAAGATACAGAGACAGTAAGAATGAAAGATAGATCAAGCATCACTTTGAAAAGGTTCAGTAGGAACCAAGGCTCTGAAAACCAGATTAACAAACTTTATATGTCCATGCGGGATGGCATTTTTCAGATGTGAGTGAGGACATTAAACTATGCTTGTAGGAGCATATAGGGCCATGCATGAAGGAATGACAAGCATCAAAGTATCAGGATCCGGGTCAGTCTGTTACTCGGAAGCAGTTCTTCTACTGAAAGAAAGATACACAATGAAGACCAGTAACAACTAACAAGAGAGCTGCAGATAAGAGGTACCACAAAATAAGATACAGATGACAGCTACTCTGTCTAAAAGCCATTTTCACACAGAACTGGACCATAGAAAAAGAATATTTACACATAATGTTAAGAGAGGTAGAGGGCGACCCAAACTAACTTGGGACGAGTCGGTTATTAGAGACCTTAAAGAGTGGAATATCTCTAAGGATTTAGCTATGGATAGGAGCGCTTGGAGACTAGCAATTAATGTGCCTGAGCCGTGATCTTTGCTTTCTTTTCTGCTTTCCTCTAACTCTTTTTCTGTTTTTTTTTTTTGACCTTTTGGGTTTCACCTCTAGCCTACCCCAACTAGCTTGGGACAAAAGGCTATGTTGTTGTTGTTGTTGTTATCAAGGGATATGTAATAGTTCCAACCCACACCTAAACAATTGAAAAGATATCATAACATAATGACCTTTTCTTATATTGCACTTTACAAAGTGTTTAGGTTTTAAGCCATCCTTTGCAAAATATAGCAAGAGCGAAGTGTAACAGAAGCACCATAATTGTCATGAAAGTATAACATTAAGGTGCAAATATGAAACTTATACGAGAGCATTTATCTCAAGCTTAAAAGAATGATTTGTTTATTCCACTTGTCCAGAAATTCATACTAACTGAAAAAAAAAAGCTCACCCAAGGCAAAATCTACCATTCCACCAGCAACTGCAACAGCAGATCCGCTTGAGCATCCTCCTGGTACTCGATCCGGAGCAGCAGGATTCGTTGGTGTATCGAAGTGCTTATTTTCACCATGGATACTGAAGAAGTAATGTGCATTAAGTTCAACAACAAAAGGCAAATGCTAATTAAAAATAAATCCTAGTAAACGTTTGTTGTCGTTATGATATGTACGCAAAAATTAGAAGTAGCAAGAGAGAAGGAGAATTACTCCCTGAATCAAATGTCAGGACAGTTTTTTACCTGTATGCCATCTCATCAATAACAGTTTTCCCAACACAAATAGCACCACCATCAACAAGAGTTGAAACCACTGGTGACGTTTGCGTCGCTGCATCGTGTGTCTTTGACCATTCAAGACTTCCGAAACTTGTAATATAACCACTGACATTCAATCTGTAAATCATCAAAGTAGATATTTATTCTCAAGGGTAAGTAAGGCCAAAAGCAGAAAGCATCATTCCAAATGCACCCATGACATTAACTAATTTATGCAACAATTAGATGAATACTTTCAGTGTGTAGCAAGGGAAAATTAAAGAATAAAAAGCAGCCGAGTGCAACTCAGAGAACCAATAAATTAAAATTCCATCAGACATTTTGTAGTGCATAAAAACATGCAACACCGATATATACTCCCTCTGTATATGATTTAGATGTCGTTTTGGACAACGACACGGTCTCCAAAACGTAGCTTTGACTTCTTATTTTTACAAAAATATTTATTAAAAAAGTAATATATGTATACTTTTATAAAAATATTTTTAAGACAAATCTATTCATATGGTTTTCACATTTCCAAACTCAACGACTTAAAAGTTATTCATGATTTATATTCCCAATGTTTGACTAAAATCTTGCCCAAAAATATGTATGTAACTATAAATATGTAATGCCGATTTCACAAATTCTACTATCTTTGGAGCAATTTTGTGAAAACTAGTCCCATTTGCATGCTTAAATTTTAATTGCTGCAAGAATAGTAACATCACATATAGAGTTGTAGATTGTTTCATGATTGAACAAAATAGTTTTTTTTTTGTTAAATTGTGCTACAATTTACATTTTACTACTCTTCACTCAACAACCTCCCCCGCACATGGCTTTGAATGGTGCATGCCTGTCCATGTTTTCGTATTCAGGCACATTTTTCAGATTTGGATCCACCCCACATCCCTCAATTAATCCTCACACTATTTTTTACATAACACTCTAACCTAGTAGGTACATAATTATTGCTTTTTTGAGTGGGTTCAGCTTGACGTGACCAACTCATGAGTCGTGAAATCACAATATGCATACAATATATGAGTTAACGTAACATACTAATTTTTGGTTGGTTAATGAAGTTCAAAAGTCTAGATGCTTTTTAATATGTCAGTAGTGACACATCCTTGGTTCAGATACTGTCACTCACTACACAGCCAAGCAGCCAGCCAAAAGTGGCATGAGGAACAAATATTTATATCTTGAAACAAGTCTAGACTATCTTGTTGCAAACACTGGCTTTATATCTAAACTACCCTCTCATGCTTAATGTAAAACTTCACCTCACACTGTAATGTGTTCTGCACAATTGGTCCTGCCTAGTTTTATGGTAACCCATCGTCACTTCATCATGTAAGCTCTGTTCTATCCATGTTTCGGTATGAATGACATCCAGTGCATCATGTCATGTGAATTTCTGCAGCCCTAGCTCATTGATTCCAGTGAAACATTCCACAACACACAACATCGGACCTGATACAGGTACCATGCCAGTACAATCCAATCGATCGAATTACCAATCATACAGTTCTACAAAGCTTCCCGGCATATCCAAATCCGGTGCTAAAACATAGAATCAGCCAAACACGTAGGTTCGGGGGCCGCGAGAGCTTACGCGTCAGCGATGGCGAAGCAGAGTCCGGTGAGAGGGTGGGGCGCCTGCGGCGGCGGCGGCTGCGGCGGCGGGAGGAGCTCGAGGCGGGCGATGAAGGCGCCATGGTCGGGGCGCGCGGGCCGCCGAAGCCTCTTCGCCGCCAGGAGGACCCCGGCGATGCCGAGGCCGAGCAGCACCCATAGGTTGGCGGCGGCCCCCGAGGACGCCATGGGCGATAGGGGAGGGGCTTCAGTGCTCCGCGCGGGCGAGGGGGAACTCGAGGGCTAGGGTTTTAGGCTTAGCGGGAGGCCAGAGGTTTTGAGGCGAGCGCACGGACGCAGAGGAGGACGAGGCACGGCGGAGGGGTTGAGGAGGCGGGGCGGCGTGAGAAGAGGAGAGTTCGCGTGGTGGATGGATAATACCGCGGGCGTTTGGCTTGCCAGACCTAAAATACCACGGGGACGGGGGATACTGCGGCAACAAATGAACAAAAGCAAACTTTATTGTTTAAACTGAGATCGAACTGAAAAATTGCATAGCCCAGCTCAAAAACTCTGCAATTGCATTAAAACTATTCGTGATTTTGCATAATATTAAATAGTCACAGGAGATTTCTTGAAGTGATAGTTACAGGAGATAGAACACATTTTTATGACAACAATATCAAATAATTTTAAAGACATCTATTGTAACACACTACACTTTTATGTTTTAGAAACTACACATATGAATTTTTAGGTAAGATGTCCAATAAATATCTTATAACAATCTCCACCAACGACCGTAGAACAACCATTTTTCATCCACTAAATTTCTTATCTGGCATCTGATGACCTTCGTCATTTGTTGTCGGTTCCTCCCTTGCTTTGCACTTGCCGCCCCATCTACCATCACCGTTGGCTCCCCTTAACGTCTCTAAATCTTTCTATATGGTCGTGTGGTCTCTAATAAAGCCCGAGTTCCCAGCAGGCTAAAGGCCATGACGCATTTCCAAGTGGAGCCTAGTAGATAGTCCAGCGTAGCAAGAGCCCATGAATCCTACTGCAATAGCGCACAAATAGAGGCGGAAGATGACGCACCCAAATACCATGGCGGCATGCTTGCATCCGCGCGGCATGAAACGCTATCGTAGCGATACCCGTCGTTGGGAGCCACGCCGACACGATGGCTATCGGCTCGTCCCCCTGCCGACTAATGAAATTGCGAACCTCAACACCAGACGGAGCAACACACAGAGGTCAAAGGTAAGACCTAACCTAAACATAGCATTTCCCCCGATTCTAATATATTTTCTTGATTGCTGCAAAGATAAATATGCTATATATAGTACATTTGTATAATCGTGACAATGTGGCTAAGTTAAAATCATGCATCGCCACTTTGGTAGGTTGATTCGTCTTGTTCTTACTCTACCATTTTCTAGTTCAACAGTAGAGTGTGCATTTTTGCAATGGAACTTTGGGAGACCAAACTTCAAAACAAAGAGGAAGACATATTTATGCTGAATTACATGGTAATCTATGTTCGGTGGGAGTTTGCTATTAAGTTGACAATAGATTCGATTATTGATTATTTCTATTCAAAGAAGAAGATGGGGAGTACGACTAAAATGAAAAGGTTAGTTTCGGTTGACCCTTTTGTAAAGTGTAGCTACCTTTGTACTTGGTTTTTAGCTGCATGTATGAACCATGAAAGATTAGTATCCAATACACTTTGTCACTATATTCTCTGATATATACATGTTAACCTTGGCCTTTTGACCCTCCTCTCGAAATATTTTCTGGTTCCGCGTGCTGTCTACGAGTGTAATGAATCTCCCAGCATTCAAGTATTGGATGCTTTTCTGAATGTTTTAATCACTATACAATTAAAGAATTGATCACATTCACACATCAAGACATAAGCTACGCGTGGAAGGGCCTCTAGCCTAGTGGTTTAGCACCTGAGTAGCACCCTGCACACCCAGGTTCGACTCCTGTGGGAGCGAATTAACTAGGTTTGGAATAAAAATTATAAAAAAGGTTCCCTTGCTGACTTCGGTCAAAAAGATACAAGCTATGCAATAAATTTTTAAGTGTCACTCAACTAAAGATCAAACTATTTGATTTTTTTTTGCAATATTACATTCAGTTCTTGAAAATAAAAATGGCACTTTAGTTACTTGCGCAAACAATAATGCTGGGTCAACCCACGCGCGCTATACTTATCAGTTAACTATAAGTGTTAACATGTATGGGATGTATTCTAATGTGTAGTCACTGTTAAGTGTTTTTTCTACTAAAGCAAAAGCGAGATATGTCAGTTGATATCTGCTAATTCCTTCGGCAAAGGGAGCACTCACGTTACACGTACTGATCACCTAGTAAGTTTGGTCCCTTCAATGCATTCATATTTTCCTTGTCTTTTTTTTTCTTCTCAAGCTCATCTCCTTGATTGGCAATATGGAGGTGCTTGTCTTCGATGCTAGAAGCAATTTATACGTAGGGATCCTTTCGTCTGGTCCGGTTGTGGGAATCTAATATAACCGAGGGAGCAATAGAGAATACAGCCAAGGAAGAAAAATCAATCGAGTTTATATATAGTCTAGCGTGGTGGGTTAAGATGATTTCTTTTATATAACGTTTGATTCGTGTGCATGATTTGACTCATGTTGAAAATTGAATTTTATCTCCCAAGTAGAATGTAAAGAAGTTGATTTGTATATCTGTCAATTGAATGCTAAAGAACTATTTTTGAAGTTTTTCCTTCCAAAGTTAATGAACAAACTGAACATTTAATGTTTATTTATTTATTTTTGTCACGTAATGTGCGAACTTGTTAAACTCTTATATGACACAGGGAAAGCTCCATATGGCACGTAAAGCGTCAATGAATAAAATCGAAGTGGATTCCGCGCGTATAGGCGGACAACTCCTCCTGGATAAGCAGTAAGCACACTATTTAATTACTCCATAAGTTAATTGCAAATTATCATAGTAATTGTAAGCTTGCAAAGAGCACAAAATGCTCAAGTAACCAAACCTTGCTCTCTTTCTTGTCCTCGTGGAAAATTAGAAAAAAAAACTTGAAATATTTATTTATTTATCTTAAATTCAGAATTATTTTTTCTTCGACATTGATTGCCTCAACTAACTTCTTTTACTTGCGCCAATGGTTCGCTAGCGTGCTAATCAAGTTTTCATATTCATCATTGGAGTACGGTAAGGCCATATGAAGCGAACAAGTATAGCCATGCGTGTTTTTATTGTACCATCAAATGGAGTACTCGGATTGTTTTTTCTCCGGCTTTCGCATTTGCCCCGGGGACCAATGTCATCCATCAGAGAGTCTGTTCCTTAACAAACATAGAAAATTCTACTACTTGAAAACACAGTACAAGATTGATGCCTCGTGTAATCGTTTCAATTGAATGCTCTTCAAGATATCCTTTTACCGTACTAATTTATACTCTTGATGGTACCGTCATTTGCTTTCTATTTCTAGATTTGAAACAGCAAATCATTGCACTTCATTCAAGTTTGTTTTCCACTTCTAGGCCGGTTTCGTTTCAGTTCACCAGTGTCTTCAAAGTTGAAGAGGATGAGCTCTAATGGTCCATAGCCCCTCTTCTCATGCCTCTTGAATAATCTAGGGGTTCCAATGATGCACGGTCTCATTCTTGCCGGTTCTTATTTTCCGAAATGAACATGATCCCTGGTTTATATCCTGAAAGAAAAACCAGCCTCATTTTCTCAGATCCGTCAACACAGATTTCACACAGAGTACTTAGACCAGGAAACAAACACGTTTCAAAGTGGGGGAAGCAGAGAAAGCATACCACGTTTTACTAGTGCGCGCGCGGGTCACTTCTGCTCAAGTTTTTCAAGTCTGAATAATAATCTGACATGTTTCAGATCGTGTCAGTATCAAACAAATATATCCTTGGACACACCTAACCTAACCATCTCAGCAACTTAATCCTGTCCTCCAGCAGCTCCTGTGACCCAAGAGGAAGAACACTACTACACTAGCGTGGCACTCCCCTCGCACATGGCACCACAGCGTGACAGCAATGGCAGATAGCCGCCGATCGAGCACGGATGCATCCATCCATCTGACGACTGCGAAATGCGAAGCCAAAACCCCTAACTAAAATAAGCCCCGAGCCCGTGAACACAACAAAACGTTTTATTCTCCGCCGAAAGGGAGCCAACCATCCCCAAAGAGGGCATGCATCGCCCTCTCTCGCATGCAGGCTGCGCTGGCTCAGCTCAGCAGCCTCAGGCCTCAGCTCAGCTGGTGGTGCATGCACACAGCAGGGCCTCCGTTGCGTTGCCCCCCTGCCGCGTGCGCTGTCAACTGGCGCGCCCGTGAGCTAGCCAACAACGCTCACGGGACGAATACAACCAAACGCGCGCCCGCCCGCCCTTCCCATCCCCACTCATCGCCTCCCCCGCTTCTGGTTCTGGCCATCTCTCTCTCTCTCTCTCTCTCTCTCTCTCTCTCTAAATCAGCGCCAGCGCCAGCCGGAAGCACGCGACTGCAGTTGGGATCAGTTCGCCGCCCCTAGGTAGCCTCTTCTCGCCAAGGACGACGGCGGCCGCGCCGTCACGAGATTCGCCGGCTGAGCTGAGGTTTTCCGGAGGTTTCGAGAGGGAGGATGGCGCGCGGCAGCTCCTGGCGGCTCGTGGTGGTCTGCGTCCTTGTTGCCTGCGCGGCGGCCGCCGTCCTCGCGCCGCCCGCCGCCGCGCTCGACATCGGCATCCAGTCCGCCGGCGACGGCGTGGTACGTACACACATATCGACTGAATCATGGAGTAGCTCTCGTACGCTTACGCACACGACTGCATAATTAGCCTATATTAGGAGCAGTGGTATATATGGATCTCTCTTGTTAATTGTGCTCTTTTGATGGTTCGCGCGCATATATGCAGAGCAAGCAGCAGGCGTGCAGCCGCACGTGCGAGTCAGACCACTGCACGAGTACGTTACCACAATTGACCCGTCTCGTCTCCCCATATGATCTGCACGGTTCATAATTTCCTGTTAATTGCGTCTCTCGCTTGCTTATGATCTTCCTGTTAATTGCGTGCGTTCATATATGCAGCGCCGCCGTTCCTGCGGTACGGCAAGTACTGCGGCATCCTCTACAGCGGCTGCCCCGGCGAGCCGCCGTGCGACGCGCTCGACGCCTGCTGCATGCACCACGACAACTGCGTCCAAGTAAAGAGTACGTTCATTACCACACTGCATGCCCTCCAGCCATCGATCAGCTCAAATGCTCAACTGGTAGCTCAATTCACCGAGACGCGCCTGGTTGATATGATATGATGCAGAGGACTACCTGAGCACGGAGTGCAACGAGGCGCTGCTGGACTGCCTGGCGAGGCTGCGGGAGGGCACGTCCACGTTCGAGGGGAACAAGTGCATGATCGACGAGGTCATCGACGTGATCTCGCTCGTCATCGAGGCCGCCGTCGTCGCCGGCAGGGTGCTGCACAAGCCGTAGCCGCCGCCCGGCCGCCTTGGGCGGCGTGGAGGCCGCGCGCCCGCGGGGACGCCGTAACACAGCTTGCTTTGCGCGGTAGGTGGGTGGTACATCTTTTGCGTGCTTGGGGTAGGGTGGTGGTGGTGTCCTGGCCGGCTGGCCCCGGGCTGCGTCGGATCACATGGCGGCTTGTGTACCTAGCAGCTGGTGGCTCACAGCCCGGCCAAAACTTACAAGATATATATGGAGATAAAGAAAACTTTGGGTTTGGGTGTTTTTGGCTTGATGTTAGATCTCGATCATCTCGTGTCACTATCACTGTATTACTGTACAAGTATAAAGAAAGCCTGGACATGCTGGTTTTGGTTTATTGATCGATAATCCGTGCTCTACATCGATCTATACAGTATATCCTCTACAGCGGCTGCCCCGGCGAGCCGCCGTGCGACGCGCTCGACGCCTGCTGCATGCACCACGACAACTGCGTCCAAGTAAAGAGTACGTTCATTACCACTACACCACCCTCCAGCAATCGATCAGCTCAAATATGCTCATCTGGTAGCTCTTCCTAGCTAGATTTATCCTCAATTCACCGAGACGCGCCTGGTTGATATGATGCAGAGGACTACCTGAGCACGGAGTGCAACGAGGCGCTGCTGGACTGCCTGGCGAGGCTGCGGGAGGGCACGTCCACGTTCGAGGGGAACAAGTGCATGATCGACGAGGTCATCGACGTGATCTCGCTCGTCATCGAGGCCGCCGTCGTCGCCGGCAGGGTGCTGCACAAGCCGTAGCCGCCGGCCGGCCGGCCGCCTTCCGTGGCCGGCGTGGAGGCCGCGCGCGCGGGGACATGTAACACAGCTTGCTTTGCGCGGTAGGTGGGTGGTACATCTTTTGCGTGCTTGGGGTAGGGTGGTGGTGGTGTCCTGGCCGGCTGGCCCCGGGCTGCGTCGGATCACATGGCGGCTTGTGTACCTAGCAGCTGGTGGCTCACAGCCCGGCCAAAACTTACAAGATATATATGGAGATAAAGAAAACTTTGGGTTTGGGTGTTTTTGGCTTGATGTTAGATCTCGATCATCTCGTGTCACTATCACTGTATTACTGTACAAGTATAAAGAAAGCCTGGACATGCTGGTTTTGGTTTATTGATCGATAATCCGTGCTCTACATCGATCTATACAGTATTAATCAATTAACACAGAAAAAAGCTGAAAATCAATTGATTGGACATTAGTTAAAGATATATATTATTATGATTTACAAATTCTCATTGATAATCGGCAATGTTTTTCTAAAAAATTATTCAGCTTTTATTTAGCTTTATATGAGTTTTTATTTAGCTCTAAAAGTTCTTGCATGCATCTACTAGTGACAAAAGGTAAAAAAAAGAGATAGGGAAACACCGTATATTGATTGGCAGAAAACATTGTGACATAAACATGGTTTTATTGATAAAAAATCATTATCAATGAATAGCATCTAATTTTAGAAGAAAATTATAAGGTAATGTATAGAACATGTGTTCAATTATATGAATATCACTTTTTTTTATTAAAGGGCCCAATTTTAGGTTTCGTCCCGGGCCCCCAACATCTTAGGGCCGGCCCTGGAACTTGTTAAATAAACTCATATATGACACAGGGAAAGCTCCATATGGCACGTAAAGCGTGAATAAATCTAGGTGTACAGGCGCTGGGGCCGTCGATTTTTTGCTGGTGAATGGTGATGAGGACACGTGCGGTGGACTGTATTGGCGTGTAAAATCGAAGTGGGATTCCGTATAGGCAGACAACTCCTCCTGGATAAGCAAACTATTTAATTACTCCATAAGTTAATTGCAAATTGTCATAGTAATTGTAAGCTTGTAAAGAGCACAAAATGCTCAAGCAACCAAACCTTATTTTCTTTCTTGTCATTGTGGAAAATTAGAAAAAAAACTTGAAATATTCATTTATTTTTCTTAAATTGAGAATTATTTTTTCTCCGACATTGAATACCTCAACTAACTTCTTTTACAGGTAGACTATCTTGTTGCAAACACTGCTTTATATCTTAAAACAAGTCTAGGGTATATAGCATCACCTAGCTATAATGCACGGTAGCAAATACCATTACAGATACCATGAGGTAGCTGGCATGTAAAATATCATGTTGAAACTGATTGAGTACCATCTTATGTCTCAAGTTCTCAATGCAAAGCATTTCAAAGATGAGAAAACATCGTGAAACATGCAGGAAACTAAAGCCGTTCCTTGGGGAAAAGAAATGTACTGCCTAATTTCGCCTGTACAACAGATATTTGTATCTCCTCCATCAAACTGACTCAAAATCGTGATCTAGCTGACAATTTACTGCCACGAAAAAAGCTAAATAGAGAAATTTCACGAAGAAGGTAACTAGCTCATCATGATGCATTGATTTGTAGTTAAAGTGACTTGTAACCAAGCTAAGCAAGCCTCGAACTGCCTTCTCATGCTTAATGTAAAACTTCACCCTACTGTACTCACTGTAATGTGTTCTGCACAATTGGCTCTGCCTAGTTTTATGGTAACCCATCGTTACTTCATCATGTAAGCTCTGTTCTATCCATGTTTCGGTATGAATAACATCCAATGCGTCATGTCATGTGAATTTCCGCAGCCCTAGCTCAGTGATTCCAGTGAAAAATTCCACAACACACAACATCAGACCTGATACAGGTACCATGCCAGTATAATCCAATCGATCGAATTACCAATCATACAGTTCTACAAAGCTTCCCGGCATATCCAAATCCGGTGCTAAAACATAGAATCAGCCAAACACGTAGGTTCGGGGGCCGCGAGAGCTTACGCGTCAGCGATGGCGAAGCAGAGTCCGGTGAGAGGGTGGGGCGCCTGCGGCGGCGGCGGCTGCGGCGGAGGGAGGAGCTCGAGGCGGGCGATGAAGGCGCCAAGGTCGGGGCGCGCGGGCCGCCGAAGCCTCTTCGCCGCCAGGAGGACCCCGGCGATGCCGAGGCCGAGCAGCACCCATAGGTTGGCGGCGGCCCCCGAGGACGCCATGGGCGATAGGGGAGGGGCTTCAGTGCTCCGCGCGGGCGAGGGGGAACTCGAGGGCTAGGGTTTTAGGCTTAGCGGGAGGCCAGAGGTTTTGAGGCGAGCGCACGGACGCAGAGGAGGACGAGGCACGGCGGAGGGGTTGAGGAGGCGGGGCGGCGTGAGAAGAGGGGAGTTCGCGTGGTGGATGGATAATACCGCGGGCGTTTGGCTTGCCAGACCTAAAATACCACGGGGACGGGGGATACTGCGGCAACAAATGAACAAAAGCAAACTTTATTGTTTAAACTGAGATCGAACTGAAAAATTGCATAGCCCAGCTCAAAAACTCTGCAATTGCATTAAAACTATTCGTGATTTTGCATAATATTAAATAGTCACAGGAGATTTCTTGAAGTGATAGTTACAGGAGATAGAACACATTTTTATGACAACAATATCAAATAATTTTAAAGACATCTATTGTAACACACTACACTTTTATGTTTTAGAAACTACACATATGAATTTTTAGGTAAGATGTCCAATAAATATCTTATAACAATCTCCACCAACGACCGTAGAACAACCATTTTTCATCCACTAAATTTCTTATCTGGCATCTGATGACCTTCGTCATTTGTTGTCGGTTCCTCCCTTGCTTTGCACTTGCCGCCCCATCTACCATCACCGTTGGCTCCCCTTAACGTCTCTAAATCTTTCTATATGGTCGTGTGGTCTCTAATAAAGCCCGAGTTCCCAGCAGGCTAAAGGCCATGACGCATTTCCAAGTGGAGCCTAGTAGATAGTCCAGCGTAGCAAGAGCCCATGAATCCTACTGCAATAGCGCACAAATAGAGGCGGAAGATGACGCACCCAAATACCATGGCGGCATGCTTGCATCCGCGCGGCATGAAACGCTATCGTAGCGATACCCGTCGTTGGGAGCCACGCCGACACGATGGCTATCGGCTCGTCCCCCTGCCGACTAATGAAATTGCGAACCTCAACACCAGACGGAGCAACACACAGAGGTCAAAGGTAAGACCTAACCTAAACATAGCATTTCCCCCGATTCTAATATATTTTCTTGATTGCTGCAAAGATAAATATGCTATATATAGTACATTTGTATAATCGTGACAATGTGGCTAAGTTAAAATCATGCATCGCCACTTTGGTAGGTTGATTCGTCTTGTTCTTACTCTACCATTTTCTAGTTCAACAGTAGAGTGTGCATTTTTGCAATGGAACTTTGGGAGACCAAACTTCAAAACAAAGAGGAAGACATATTTATGCTGAATTACATGGTAATCTATGTTCGGTGGGAGTTTGCTATTAAGTTGACAATAGATTCGATTATTGATTATTTCTATTCAAAGAAGAAGATGGGGAGTACGACTAAAATGAAAAGGTTAGTTTCGGTTGACCCTTTTGTAAAGTGTAGCTACCTTTGTACTTGGTTTTTAGCTGCATGTATGAACCATGAAAGATTAGTATCCAATACACTTTGTCACTATATTCTCTGATATATACATGTTAACCTTGGCCTTTTGACCCTCCTCTCGAAATATTTTCTGGTTCCGCGTGCTGTCTACGAGTGTAATGAATCTCCCAGCATTCAAGTATTGGATGCTTTTCTGAATGTTTTAATCACTATACAATTAAAGAATTGATCACATTCACACATCAAGACATAAGCTACGCGTGGAAGGGCCTCTAGCCTAGTGGTTTAGCACCTGAGTAGCACCCTGCACACCCAGGTTCGACTCCTGTGGGAGCGAATTAACTAGGTTTGGAATAAAAATTATAAAAAAGGTTCCCTTGCTGACTTCGGTCAAAAAGATACAAGCTATGCAATAAATTTTTAAGTGTCACTCAACTAAAGATCAAACTATTTGATTTTTTTTTGCAATATTACATTCAGTTCTTGAAAATAAAAATGGCACTTTAGTTACTTGCGCAAACAATAATGCTGGGTCAACCCACGCGCGCTATACTTATCAGTTAACTATAAGTGTTAACATGTATGGGATGTATTCTAATGTGTAGTCACTGTTAAGTGTTTTTTCTACTAAAGCAAAAGCGAGATATGTCAGTTGATATCTGCTAATTCCTTCGGCAAAGGGAGCACTCACGTTACACGTACTGATCACCTAGTAAGTTTGGTCCCTTCAATGCATTCATATTTTCCTTGTCTTTTTTTTTCTTCTCAAGCTCATCTCCTTGATTGGCAATATGGAGGTGCTTGTCTTCGATGCTAGAAGCAATTTATACGTAGGGATCCTTTCGTCTGGTCCGGTTGTGGGAATCTAATATAACCGAGGGAGCAATAGAGAATACAGCCAAGGAAGAAAAATCAATCGAGTTTATATATAGTCTAGCGTGGTGGGTTAAGATGATTTCTTTTATATAACGTTTGATTCGTGTGCATGATTTGACTCATGTTGAAAATTGAATTTTATCTCCCAAGTAGAATGTAAAGAAGTTGATTTGTATATCTGTCAATTGAATGCTAAAGAACTATTTTTGAAGTTTTTCCTTCCAAAGTTAATGAACAAACTGAACATTTAATGTTTATTTATTTATTTTTGTCACGTAATGTGCGAACTTGTTAAACTCTTATATGACACAGGGAAAGCTCCATATGGCACGTAAAGCGTCAATGAATAAAATCGAAGTGGATTCCGCGCGTATAGGCGGACAACTCCTCCTGGATAAGCAGTAAGCACACTATTTAATTACTCCATAAGTTAATTGCAAATTATCATAGTAATTGTAAGCTTGCAAAGAGCACAAAATGCTCAAGTAACCAAACCTTGCTCTCTTTCTTGTCCTCGTGGAAAATTAGAAAAAAAAACTTGAAATATTTATTTATTTATCTTAAATTCAGAATTATTTTTTCTTCGACATTGATTGCCTCAACTAACTTCTTTTACTTGCGCCAATGGTTCGCTAGCGTGCTAATCAAGTTTTCATATTCATCATTGGAGTACGGTAAGGCCATATGAAGCGAACAAGTATAGCCATGCGTGTTTTTATTGTACCATCAAATGGAGTACTCGGATTGTTTTTTCTCCGGCTTTCGCATTTGCCCCGGGGACCAATGTCATCCATCAGAGAGTCTGTTCCTTAACAAACATAGAAAATTCTACTACTTGAAAACACAGTACAAGATTGATGCCTCGTGTAATCGTTTCAATTGAATGCTCTTCAAGATATCCTTTTACCGTACTAATTTATACTCTTGATGGTACCGTCATTTGCTTTCTATTTCTAGATTTGAAACAGCAAATCATTGCACTTCATTCAAGTTTGTTTTCCACTTCTAGGCCGGTTTCGTTTCAGTTCACCAGTGTCTTCAAAGTTGAAGAGGATGAGCTCTAATGGTCCATAGCCCCTCTTCTCATGCCTCTTGAATAATCTAGGGGTTCCAATGATGCACGGTCTCATTCTTGCCGGTTCTTATTTTCCGAAATGAACATGATCCCTGGTTTATATCCTGAAAGAAAAACCAGCCTCATTTTCTCAGATCCGTCAACACAGATTTCACACAGAGTACTTAGACCAGGAAACAAACACGTTTCAAAGTGGGGGAAGCAGAGAAAGCATACCACGTTTTACTAGTGCGCGCGCGGGTCACTTCTGCTCAAGTTTTTCAAGTCTGAATAATAATCTGACATGTTTCAGATCGTGTCAGTATCAAACAAATATATCCTTGGACACACCTAACCTAACCATCTCAGCAACTTAATCCTGTCCTCCAGCAGCTCCTGTGACCCAAGAGGAAGAACACTACTACACTAGCGTGGCACTCCCCTCGCACATGGCACCACAGCGTGACAGCAATGGCAGATAGCCGCCGATCGAGCACGGATGCATCCATCCATCTGACGACTGCGAAATGCGAAGCCAAAACCCCTAACTAAAATAAGCCCCGAGCCCGTGAACACAACAAAACGTTTTATTCTCCGCCGAAAGGGAGCCAACCATCCCCAAAGAGGGCATGCATCGCCCTCTCTCGCATGCAGGCTGCGCTGGCTCAGCTCAGCAGCCTCAGGCCTCAGCTCAGCTGGTGGTGCATGCACACAGCAGGGCCTCCGTTGCGTTGCCCCCCTGCCGCGTGCGCTGTCAACTGGCGCGCCCGTGAGCTAGCCAACAACGCTCACGGGACGAATACAACCAAACGCGCGCCCGCCCCCCATCATCTCCACTCATCGCCTCCCCCGCTTCTGGTTCTGCCCGTCTCCTCTCTCTCTCTCTCTCTCTCTAAATCAGCGCCAGCGCCAGCCGGAAGCACGCGACTGCAGTTGGGATCAGTTCGCCGCCCCTAGGAAGACTCTTCGTTCTCGCCAAGGACGACGGCGGCCGCGCCGTCACGAGATTCGCCGGCTGAGCTGAGGTTTTCCGGAGGTTTCGAGAGGGAGGATGGCGCGCGGCAGCTCCTGGCGGCTCGTGGTGGTCTGCGTCCTTGTTGCCTGCGCGGTGGCCGCCGTCTTCGCGCCGCCCGCCGCCGCGCTCGACATCGGCATCCAGTCCGCCGGCGACGGCGTGGTACGTACACACATATCGACTGAATCATGGAGTAGCTCTCGTACGCTTACGCACACGACTGTATAATTAGCCTATATTAGGAGCAGTGATATGGATCTCTTGTTAATTGTGCTCTTTGATTGGCGCGCATGCAGAGCAAGCAGCAGGCGTGCAGCCGCACGTGCGAGTCAGACCACTGCACGAGTACGTTACCACAATTAACCCCGTCTCCCCATATGATCTGCACGGTTTATAATTCCCTCTTAATTGCATCGCTCACTTAAAGTCGTTCTCGACGTCGTCATCTTCTGCCACTGAATTGCGCGCGTGCGTTCATATATGCAGCGCCGCCGTTCCTGCGTTACGGCAAGTACTGCGGCATCCTGTACAGCGGCTGCCCCGGCGAGCCACCGTGCGACGCGCTCGACGCCTGCTGCATGCACCACGACAACTGCGTCCAAGTAAAGAGTACGTTCATTACCACACTGCATGCCCTCCAGCCATCGATCAGCTCAAATGCTCAACTGGTAGCTCAATTCACCGAGACGCGCCTGGTTGATATGATATGATGCAGAGGACTACCTGAGCACGGAGTGCAACGAGGCGCTGCTGGACTGCCTGGCGAGGCTGCGGGAGGGCACGTCCACGTTCGAGGGGAACAAGTGCATGATCGACGAGGTCATCGACGTGATCTCGCTCGTCATCGAGGCCGCCGTCGTCGCCGGCAGGGTGCTGCACAAGCCGTAGCCACCGGCCGGCCGCCTTGGGCGGCGTGGAGGCCGCGCGCCCGCGGGGACGCCGTAACACAGCTTGCTTTGCGCGGTAGGTGGGTGGTACATCTTTTGCGTGCTTGGGGTAGGGTGGTGGTGGTGT
>OAMR01000142.1:425690-453578 GCA_900205405.1 Echinochloa crus-galli | reverse complement strand
TCTTCGACAACACTATGATCGGGAGACAGCTTGTCTAGGCTTGTCAACAGTTCGTCAGAAATTTGATGCATGCTTGTTAGAGCAGCTTCAGTTGGATCTTCAATATCTTCTGTTCAAAATTTAAGAATCAATTTAAAAATTACTCAATCAGAATAGAAATAACAATCAGAATTCAGAATGCACTAAACTGGAGGAAATAAACAATCAGATCACAGCAAGTTACCTTCCCATGTGTTTACGTCATGACTAAAAGTGTCTGCTGCACACTCCGGAACATCTGCCATTACAGACGTGACTTTCTGATTCATCTCAGCCTGCTCATCATGAGTACTAGCATACAAAGTCATGCAAGCATGTTCCCCAGAATCAATCAGCACAGAGTCACACTCTTGTTCCAGCCCAGCCTGTGTAGTTCTCGCTCCTTCAAGTTCATCATCAGCATGCTCCCTTGGATGTACTGGAATTGAATCCAACTCCTGATTCACCTCAGGCTGAGTTACAGCAACATGCACAGAAGCTTCCATTGGGATAAAGTTCAATTTATGATTTAACTCAGCCTGTTGAAAATGCCCCACCTCAATACTTCTGTCAAACTTCTCAACAAATTCATGGTCACTGGGATCTGTTGGCACGGTATGCAATTCCTGCTGTGGAGTAACCTGTTCAACTTGCTCATCCTCAATTGATATTTTCTTATCCTTATCTTCCAATCCATTGTCCTCATCAGAAGCTGCAATTAATATTTTGAAAACCAGGCAGATGGCTTAGTAACATGAAACAGGGAAAACATCAGCACGGAACAACTTAACAGCAGTAAATGACATGGGTTGCCTTCTATTTTGTTAAGAGGTCAATTTCAGCCTTTCAACTTCCTGGGGTTACTTCTTTTTTTCTCCAGTTTGACTATAGATTAACCGGCTCAAATATGACAGCAAAAGTGCAATGGATATACCAACGCTATCTAAAATCTAGAATAACTAAAGGAGTACAATAACACGGACACCCAAGCAGAACCCCGATTCCATTAAGTACGGAAAACAACATTCTAATTCAGCACCGAGATGATTAGCCGATTAAATATAAATGCGGTAGTGAACACAAGCACAATAAATACATATGCAGTGAAGCAATTGCAAAAGCTGGTGATACTCACATACACAGCCACATCATGGTTAAACTGGAATGCAAAAAGATAATGACCTGCGGTAAAGGTAGTTTATCAGAGGCGGAATGACTTACACTGCCGATCAGCAAAGGCCTCCACAGGTTTGCCTGCATTTATCCCATCATCAAATGTACCTTCCATACAATCCGGCACAAGGGCTACTTCAGCAATCGGTTCATCAACCAGCCTATCAACCACACCATCCACCTTGTCATCATCAGATGTCACCACAATTTTCTCCTCATCGACATTAACTGTTTTCTCCACGATCATGTCGTTCTGCCTTACATGATCAACAGCTTCCGTCTTTTCACCACCAGATTGGAATGAAAATTCAGCCATGCTGATGGCCAATGAGTCAATGGATTCAAGAGGCATCAGACGCTCAACATTGGCAACATTGGCAGCACCCTGAGCCAAGACACCGATTGAGTCATCCTCCACCAGTGGCTTCTCGTCGAAGAGCTCGATCACAGGGCCTTCCTCGGACACAAAGACCACGTCTCCATTTGCCCTCGCAGTCTCTTCCTGTTCCTTGTGGCCACAATCTGAGGCACGAAGCGCCGGCGTGGGGAGCAAGAAGGGCGGCGAGTAGAAGCCGCTCTCGAGCGCGACGCCGCAGCAGGCGCAGGTGAGGTCCCGCTCGCCGAGCTCGCTCCGGCCCATCCACGACAGCACCGCCTTCCCGGGCGCCGCCGCCGCGGCGCAGTCCTCGCACATGTCCCCGGCGTCCGCGAGCCGGCGGTGCGCGCTGCAGTAGCCGAGGCGCGACAGCTCGGCGGCGTGCGCGTCGCACAGCACGCGGCGCAGGGGCTCGGCGCCGGCCCCACGGTGCGGGTGGGACTCGAAGAGGCTGTCGACGCCGAGGCGGGAGCAGAGCGCGCACGGCGGCGCGAGGCCGAAGAAGGCGGCGAACCTGGAGATGAGGTAGGAGAAGACGCCGTTGGCGAGGAGCAGCGCGATGAGGATCCACTCCAGCAGCGCGTACGCGAGCACCCGCGCGACGCGGTTGCTCTTCTTGCACAGCGCCGCCGTGAGGTTGGCGCCCGCCGCCATGGGCGCCTGCGACACCATCCTCCCCGCAGCACGGCCCCGGCGGAATGCGACCGATAGGGACGCCGACGTCGCAGCCGGACTTTGCCGTGGAATCCAAGAAAGCACAAAACTGTGCCTTCCGTGCCGAATCCCTCCCCGCCTCCAGCGACACGAATTGGATTGGAGCGGAGCCGGAGAACGCAATCCAAGCGCGATTCTTTAGTGGCAAGCAACCACTGAAAGAACTCCGCTTCCGGATCAAAAACAAACAAAAAAAAAGAGGGAAAGAAAGCTCTGCACAAATCCGTCCCTACTACTACTGCAGATTGCCTCAAAGGCGAGATTTTTCACAAGCAAAATCAAAACCGGGACTTGGGACGGGATCAGAAATCCGAAAGAAGAACGAAGGGACGGAATCTTTACAGGGAGAGGATGTGGGGCGGGACTAGTGATAGTGACGGGATTACGAGCGCTATTAACAAGAACAGAGGAAGGGGTGAGGGCAGGGGAGGTGAGGGGAGGGGGAAGCGGAGGAAAGGGGCCGTTTGGTGGAAAGCGGATGGACAAATAGAGAGGAGAGGACTAGAGGAGAGGTGATGGAAGCCGTGCCGAGAAATATCGCTAAAACGAAAAGAAAAGGCTGGAGTAATTCGCATTAGTGGGGCCCTAATGACCGCGATTAAGCAGCTCTGAACGAGATGTGAACGTTGGGGTGACGGACGCCGTAGTACTGGCTCTGGCTGCCGATTCCGTTGGAGTAATTAGACCGGCGGCAGCTTTGCTTTGCTTGCCGTAGGCCTAGCTCGGCGCACGAACACCGGCACGGCTCCGCTGATGAGGATGTAATTACGGATCATTTGCGAAAGGCTAGCGGCGGCGGCGCCAGCAAGATTCCGAGTAGTAGCAGTACGCAGTGTCCAGTAGCAGGACCAGTTCGTTTCGTACTTTTCGGGAGCTCCTCTCTGTTTCTGCGGTAGCGGTGGGTTTCTTTCTACTCCCCGGTCGTTTTCCGGGGGACCGGGCGTGGCGTCACCCGGACGGCGAGCCGGCGCGAGTGCTCAAGTCTGGTCGGTCGCCGTCGCGATGCGGCTTTGGACCGACGGGGCGCGCCGTCCTTCCCCTTTTTCCCATTTTTCCCGAACCAGCGACGCAACCGCGAGGGAGAAAGGAAGGCGTGCGTCGGATCGGAGGGGAGAAATCGGCACGGCAACGTGGACTGCACTTGTTTATTTGGTGCGCCGGAGACGACTGGATGATACGATCGGAGACATTCATACGGGGCCGTTGGCTGGCTCGGCCCGGGTCTCTCCCGTGCCGCCGCCTCACGATCTGGAACGGGAACGTGGCGGCACTACTGACTGGAACTGGATGGAGATCCTGGCGCGTTTGACCCGGCCAGGTCGCCGCTAGATTTGGTTGCTTTGTTCGTACCCTGCGCGTCGGCGTTCTCAAACGGCAGGCGGTGTTCAGGTTCAGCAACTGAGGTTTGTATCCGCAGCCGGCCGATATGATTTTCAGTACTGCTTTTCAATCACGATGATGATTTCCTGAGTACTGATGAACACTTCTCTTATTAAGCTAGTATAATGGAGTAGTCTTGGCGCTAACGATT
Organism: Echinochloa crus-galli; assembly: GCA_900205405.1. Lineage (NCBI taxonomy): Eukaryota > Viridiplantae > Streptophyta > Magnoliopsida > Poales > Poaceae > Echinochloa > Echinochloa crus-galli. Next base: position 449,766 of record OAMR01000142.1, on the reverse strand, counting down.
AGCTTCGCGAAACATCTGCACGAGTTCATAAGAATATCGCCAATGGAGGGAACACGGGTAGTAGCAGGCAAGGCAGGTCAGGTGTAGATTGTTTAAGGAGGAGTGTTCCAGATGACGAGATGGATGTGTTGCGTGGTTTGTCGTCGTCCGATACTGTGGGCACGCCGCACGCGTGCATTTGTTCCATGCTTGAGGAAATAATGTTTCTTTTATAAAAACTATATATTCGCATTGTTTTGGAAAAAAAAACCCAACGACGTGGTAGAAACAGCTTAGTTTATGATTTTGGGTGCCCATCATCTCCTGGGCTACCGAAATATTCCCCATTTGCCCAAGGAGCACGAGCAAAGACGATGCGTGGCGACTCGCAAGCTGCGTGTCCAGACAAACGGCGCTCGCATCAGGGACAGAGAGAGATGCTCTGAGCACCGGTTAAGCGCAATTAATAACATTTTTCACTTGCCCGCACGGTCGTTTCAGATTGTACTTATATATTTGTATTTAGGAACTCATTAGTATATTTTGCTCATCTAGGTAGCGACATGCACTGTAACCACCAAACGGACCGCTGTCACCGTCACTGGATCACACATTATTCATCAGTCAAGAGCCCTCTCTTCTCCCTGCGATCTTCAAACTTGAAAGTACTCATGTTAAAAAAAAACAAAGCTTGAGAGTATAACGAAGCAATCAGGAAATCGTGATCCATCTGATAAGGCACTGATTTTCGAGGATACGTTCAAACAATCTCCATCCAGAAGCAAATTAATTAAAACCGGCTCGTCAACACGGGCGTGCCGTGCACACGACACGACGTGCTGTTTTTGATCAGTCGCCATCGGATCGGACTCGCCGTGTAGCAACGAATTAATCATCTGGGATATCATCAATCCGCAAAATAAAACCAACTGAAACCCCAGCATCAACGTACCTGACGATGACGATAGCCAGAGACGACGAATTCAAGTGTCTATTAGTTGAGCAGTTCGGGGGCGGCTCAAAGGCCAAAGGGATCGCCAAGCATTTTCCAATAATGCAACGCGACAGCTCAGGGGCCCCTGACATTTGAATGCACCGGCGGTCAGGGCGGCGTATGCGGCCGAAAGGAAAACTGAAAAAGTACACGGGAGGCAGCTGGAATCAAACGACCCGGTGTTGGCACAAACAAAAACAGCGAGAAAATGCAGTGGGGCATGGATTCCGGTGCTGGGTACACCGTACACGCATCGGCGGCGCGGACGGAAAAAACCGAGTCTATAAACGACCGCAGGATTTATGCATATCATATCTATAGATTTTAAAATTTTTTAAAACTTTATACACACAATAGTATCAAGTAGATATGAATTATATTAAAAGTTGAGATTCAAAAAACTTATGTAAAAATTTATATGAAAAAATAAATTTCAGCCATCCTGAATTTTGTTCTCTAGTGGCTGAAATATGTTTTTTCGTATGAATTTTTACAATATTTGTTTGAATCTCAACTTTTGATATGATTCACATCTATTTGGTACTATTATGTGCGCAAAATTTTAAAAAATTTAAAATTTTTAAGTGCGACATGTATGACCGAACGTATAAGCACGGCGTTCGGCCATGCGTTTCTGCGGCGGTGCAGGTGTAGTTTCAAAGGTTCAAAGCCTTATGTTCTAGGAGCTTTGCTATGTTCATGAGAATATGAATATAGGAGCAGTATTTTTTTTAAATAAAAAGCAGTATTTAATTGGTATTTGTTTCTTTGAAAGGGCAGCGAAAGCTTTGCACAAAATTATTCGGCATAATTTAGTCTGCAGAACAGGCAGCAGTACTACGCACAAGAAAATCTTGCAATATATGGAAAATATTAGATATAGTCAGACTTGCACGAAACGGATGTGAGGTGTGAGCCCGGGCGGGGAGTGAGCTCAGCTTTTGCTTTCGGCTATCCACCTAGGTGTGTGTAACAAGTGTTTAGTATCTTAAGCTACAGCCTTTTTCCAACGTTAATGAACTCGCTAAAGCTTCTCTTTCCTTTGCTCGCACGTACCACCGGCTTTTAAAGAATTATGAAAGCATGATCACAGAAGAATCTGCATCAATCTCGCAGAATTCTTTTAGTGTTTTAAGGGCAGAAGAATCGGGGAACGATGTCGTGAAACATGATTACAACGGTAGTGCCTGCACGTGTTGGCCCAAACCAACAAAAGGACAGCTAATCTTAAAAAAGAGGCCAGGGGACCCTGCATATCATCATGCCAAGCATGAGTTATTAGTTTAGCCAAATTGATCACCTAGAATTTTCGAATGATTTGCGACGTTCATTACTCATTAGGCTGTAGAAATTACATTGCCTAACACAATGACAAATAAGATGGATGACATATGTGCAGATGATTTGAGTATTAAACCAAAAAATGCTATTGTTTAGAACAAAGTTACATAAGTATAATAATTTAGAACGGAACCTATGCACCGGAAGGACATCGATAGCTTTACCAAAGCGTTCTGAGGTGCAGCACGCCCATTCACGAATCTTGCGCTCAGGTATGTAGGTATTGAATGAACGAAAGCCCTCTATCATCACCATCGGCTGTATGGTGACACGCTCAACCGATGCTCCCTTCTTCAGAATGCCGCACAAGAGTAAAATCTGAGGCCGGTAACAGCGGAACCCACTCATGTAGACCGCCTTGAGGTGATGAAGACTACCCATGTATGAGGAGACTTCCTCCCCTGTTGCCTCACCGCGCCAGTAGTCAATAATGTCCGGATAATACATGAGCTATTTTAGAAGCCACCAAGTAGAATGGGCCATAATGTTATTGTATTGCAGCTCTACTCTTCCCCAAAGAGCATAGCAAAGAATAGAGTACTCACATGCAATTGCAGCATCTCCAGTTGTGGTGCAGCACCCAAATAGTGAGCTAATTGAAGAATTCCATCGTCGCTATTTGGTTCTTTAGTGAAGGTTCTTATTTCACAAGTCAGATGCCTCAAAAACATAAACGTATACATTGGTCCTGTCATCTGAAACATGCATGTCCAAAACAAACAAGAAAACATTAACATCCGGTCCAAACAATATGATGCGAGCAAAGGTGGTGACAAATACCAGGTACCTGCGAGGTCCAGACCGGCTGATGTGCTCTCATATCATAATACAAGTGCAGCTCCTTGACTGCCGAAATACCGGAAATTGTAGTGAATGCATGGACCAGTGCACTGCTGTAGTTTACAAATGAGTAGGACTGTGATGATAGGACTACCTTCTCTACTTTGAGCAGCCATGAAGCACTATACAAGTCTTACCCCCTCTATACTCAAAATGAGTAAGACCAGTAACATGAAAATCAATCTTAAGGACACGCATATGGGAAATTTGCAAATATCTAAGTTTACCAAGTTGGTGTGGCACATACAATTCGGCCACACCACTGCACTCAATGAGCTCCAAGTCCTCAAGAGAAACACAGTTATTTAGCAAGCCAGGAAAATCTCCACATATTTCAACATCGTGCAAAAGAAGCCTCCTGTGTTTTGTGAAGCCGCATATATCTGACTGTGGCTTTATAGAAACATCCTTGAGAAACAAGGATTGGATAAAAGATCCACCCTGAGCACCTAAAGCCTCAAGAGGAAAGTTATAAACTTTAATTCCTGGTTGTCGAGGTTCCCTTTTTGGCCACAGGTTAATTTCTACAATCCTGGCCTTTGACACGGTGGCAAAGCAAATCCACCTATCAAGATGATCGAAGTAATTCTTCCGAAGACTGAACCTGATGCTGAACTTATTGAGCCCTATTCCACTGTGTTGTTGAATAATAGAATTCACCGTCTTAATGAACTTTGCTCTTTCTATTTTGATAATATCCTCCTCAGTGGTCCAGTCATTGCTGCCCGCAAAGCATAGATTAGGGTAGCAAGTCCAGAGCTTTCTCCAGTTTCTTGCCACAAGGCTTGTCCTTGCAGCCTCTTTCAGTGACAGCAGTGACATTACAAGAGGTAAAATCTCCTGTGATAAATGATAAGGGGTCAGTTTTGATCAAAACTACCTGGGGTAGGTGTGATAATCACAAAGTACACATGATTAAAGTGCATGCATTGGATTTTTGTTTTCTTTTTGCAAGGAAAAACTGAGCACATACAAATTGGACGCTGGAAACAGATTGTTTACATAATGGATAGATACAAGAGTTGATATGATATGCAAACAACCGAAACACAAAAGTAAGACTTTTTCTTCCACCAAACTCAGCTATGCTAGGACACTGGACTCCAGAAGTTCCTAACTTCAATTCCAGGAAGCATGATGAATGTGGTGAAGAAAAACTACATAATTTGCTTTGAAAAAACTAAATCATTTGCAAACATTGGAACCAGCGAGGTTGAAATTTAGGTATCATAGGCACAGGACAACTGTATCGCCATATGGGGCGTGGCAGATACGGCCATAGGCATGTAGAACAAGAATTAGGAGGAAACTCAAAAGATAGGGTAGTTAAACACAAACAGATGTAAAGATTGAACAAAGTAACAAGAGATGAATGCAAGATGTATCCTGAAGTGAGCCACCAATAGGAAACGGGAAGATGCTATTTCTCGATTGAATTTCCTAAGGGACAAATTCAGGTGAGCGAAGAGAAGTTATAAGAGGACAGCTGATTTTCTAATTGACTCTTTTGTACTGCAGGACTTCTTCTGGGGCCAAGTCAAGGATTCATGCTCCATCCGTGTCTGATGTCAATTTGGGGTATACACTAGATTACTGATGGATACAAATTAAGGATTAAATTTACATGCATGGTTTTATCTTGAACAATGTGGCATGTATGAGATGTTCATAGTGATTTATCTTGTCAGGAACATATAAAAATCAGAGCAAGATTCTGCCGAGACTCTGCCAAAGGTTGGTTTCTCATGAAGTCATCATCAAACATTGGAGAGTCCAAGACTAACTTAGGCAAAGAATTCACATGCCTCATACGTAAAGGTTTTTAAAGCTAAGCTCTCATTTTAACTACATATTTCATGGTGCAGACTACTTTGAGGAGCCCTAAACATTCAAACCCGTAAAAGTATAGTGTCAAGTGATTTTTTTACTAACAATTTGTGATGCCCCTTAAAGTTTCAGGTTAGGGAACATTATTGGCATCAAACACAGATAAGTGGCCATACAAGATCAGGTGTTTGAATAAAGCAAGGATTTAAAAATACAAAAATTAGCAGGGGCAACATCATGAGGAGATAGGTAAGAAAAAGATCTGGAGGAAAACAGGAGTTCTAAGTTAATTAAGAGCGGAAAGAGAAAAAGCTGCATGGTATTTTATATAGGAAAAAATAATGGAAGGAAAAATCCAGCATCTTGCTTCAAACTTGGAAGGTCCTAGTGCAACTGAGACGACCAAGACCAATGCTAATGCTCCATTACAAATTTAAATTTAATCATGGATCTAAAACTGTTCCAGGTTGCAAGTTAAATGATTCCTGGACTGTGCCCAAATTGCAGCATGGAGTAGTCCACCGAACAGGATGCAGATGGGCGGATTTAGGACTGCATCTTTTTTTTTTCTCCTTTTCTGTTTGAAATGCATAAATTGCTGAACAAGATTGGATATTTTTTTTAGAAGTTTGTTCTGGCCAATGCTGGCATACAAAAATCCAATAGCAGGAAGATGACGATCTAGACTAGTCACCAGTGTGTGTGTGTTTGCCAATTCCCATGCCTCTGTAGAGACTGGAGTGTACTTCCATAAATATTGATATATTCACTAAGGTTGCAGAAGCCACTAAGTATATGACTCCAGCCGTGCAACCTAGCAGAGCCTAGGAGAAGTTAAAGAAGGCGATCAGAGATTGCGCAATTACTACTTGACACAGGTATGGTCTGCAACCGCGTCATAGACAATACATAAGTTTGTTCTTGCCATTAAGTCGAAGAAAAGGGAGGAGTGGGGGGAAATTGAATAATAAGGAATACATCAATCAAAGATAACAGAAGCTTGCTTCATCGATGATCAGGTTCACAGAGGAAGGAGTAATTAAAACATGTGAAGCTCCTTGCACCAAAGGTAAGATTAATCTTCTTTCCCCTCTCCTAAAGAAAGGAAAGCTCACACACCTATGAAGAAACGATAGGGAAGGTGAAACGAAAGAATTTTACCGAGGGGAGGTCCTCCATGCGGAAAGAGGAGCGAGCGACTGCCTCACCAGGGCCACGGTGGTCCTCCAACCTCCTCAGCTTGGCCGCCACCTCGTCCTCCATACGCTGCCGCTGCTGCAGGAAGACAGCGGGCGGATGCGGGCGCTCGAAGGCCGACGTCGCCGAAACAGGCCGAAACAGAGTATATATTCAGGGTTATTATTCTGACAGCAAAGGACAAAATTAGACTTGATCACAACAATTCTGCCAAATCATGTTGTGATCTATCTTTGATTGCCACAAACCATGAGACCCAATGATGAAATTAGATTTACAATTTCACATCTGCAGCCTACAGTCTAAGGGGGTGACTCTCCGTTTCCCAAAAAAAAACGGGGGGGTCACATCTGCAACCTACAGTCTAAGGGGGTGACTCTCCAATCCTCATCAGATAACTTAAAACAAATTACCTTTCAGTCACCACTCTTCCAACTGACGGATGCAGTGCCCTGCAGCAACAAGCACTGATCATAAAGTAAACAAATCAACTGCAGGACAAATTGAATTGTCAGAAATATTTCAGGCAACTGATTATTAGGGTTTCTGTTAATCTAACTAAATCATACAGCAGTTCAAATTTCAAAACCAGATGCTTGAGAACAGTACATGCTATAGGCTTTGCAATGATAAGTTAAACGAATTCAGGTGTTGGATAGAAATTGCACTGGGTTCTGGCACATCAAATATTTCCCACATTTAGAGATGGTAGGTGTGCATAATTCATGTTCCACCCTGAAGCAAAGAGGCAAGAAGTTGGGCGGAATAGGACTTGGTTGAATCCACCGTCTTGCTGCCAAAAGCCATCGTTGCACCACACTGTCCCAAACCTGAAGTAGAAGTTGGGCCAAAGGTTGTCGTACTCCCCTTCTTCTCAATTAGTTACCTGCATTGTGCATTCTCAATAATTGCACACCAGGACAAGTACCTACCTTCACCATTACAGTGTGGAACTGTAAGTAATACAACCAGATCACCATATCTTAGGAACAAAATACCGAAAATTGCTATGCCATTATGCTGCTGCTATTGCTATTGCGTGACTACTCTGTTTCACTAGCACACAAAAGGGGGAGAAGATAAACACTATATACCAAAAAAATATCATAACAACGGATTATATTAAAAATCGAAAGTAAGAACTGAAAAAGATACGGTAGACATAAGCATAGCCACACCACTATTTCATAGCATCAGTGCAAAGTCTAAAGCAAGACCATATGAAAAACAAACGAAAAGACCACACTTTAATCATCAATCTTGTTCTATTTTCACGCACTCCACGCTTTTGTGCTAAGGAAGGATACATATTTCTGGTAACAACAGCATATTTTGACAAGGTACATCATTCCTTATACTTACAGTCTTTACCATAACAATGTTCCCCCACAATTCCTGCGCAGCATAGCAGGCTGTATGCATAAATTGAAGTGAAGCTAAGATGGTGGGAAAATCATTCAGAATACAAGTGGTTGACAGGGAAACATAATATTATTCTTTCACTGCTCACAAGTTACAAGTACAACAGCTTCAATTCATGCGCAGCATCGCAGGCTGTATGATACACTGCTCACAAGTTACAAGTACAACAGCTTCTAACTGAAAAATAGCAATGTGAAAACTTGAAGCTACATTAACAGAGTTATCATCTATATCAACAGAAGGATGCCATGAGAAGAACAATGCTAAAATCATAGATTATTATGATGCTCAAATTATTAAACTCGACAATAATATCCATAGAGGTGTACAGAGGGAAATATAGTAGGCTTTCTAAAGGCAAGGGTCAAGCTGGGGAAAACATTACAAAGCAGCACAATAACCTAGCTTCTATACAAATGGGGCAAAGGGTTGAAGCACATCACCAAAACCACCAAAATCTCTACTTCAGTGCCCAGCCGCTGCAGCATCCTCAACGAGCAACCTCAGCCTCCGGCTTAAGACATCAAGCTCATTCATCCTCTGAACTCTCCACCGCTTTGCAAGCTCACTTTCCTCACCACTCCCATTCAAATTGCCACCATTGATAATCCCGTTGACCTTTGCCTCCCTCAGGCATTCCTCAAACACATCCAGCACAGCATTTGCCATTCGATGCTCATTGCTATATGGCACCACCATTTTGTGGTCCCCATTCATCTCATTGCCAATTACATTGTTCCCATTCGGGAGAGCAGCCACGGCCTCAGGCTGCTGCTGCTGCGGCTGCTGCACAATAACACCAAACTTGCTGTCAAGGGCGGCACCTTCATGGTCGCCCAGGTGGCCGCTTTCCTGCTCAAGGTAGAACATATCCTCGCCGTTAGAACCATCCGGGAACAAGCCCGGGGCAGAGGAACTAATCCCATTGTAGTCATGGGAGTTGCTATCCCCGGACGCATCCGGGAACGGGAGCTGCGTGCCCCGCGGGTTGGCGCGGCGGCGCTTGTTCCCGGAGGACCCCGCGCCGGCCGCGAAGGGCGACGTGGCGGCGTTGGCTGGGTCCCAGAGCCTGGAGCAGAGGTGGAGCACGTCGCGGTCGTGCGGCGCGAGGCGGGCCGGGGATAGCCCCCCGGCGACGCGCGCGGAGACGCTGCGGAACTTGTTCTTGAGGCGGCGGAGCTTCTCGGAGAGCTGGGCGCGGGTGTAGGGCTGGGGCATGGACTCGGAGAAGCGGTCGTAGAAGACGTTGAGGTCGCGCGGGAAGACGAGGCCCTGCGCGCCGCAGCCGAGCAGGCCCTGCAGGAAGCGGAGCTCGTCGGACTCGGGCCAGATGCGCTGGAACTTGAAGGGCGGCTGCTGCTGGTCGGATCCGGCGCCGCCGCCGCCGGCGGCCCCCGGGGCGCGGAGCGGGTCGGAGGAGGCCGGGGAGGAGGAGGACGGGGGCGAGGAGGACGGCCGCGGGGAGCGGCGCTTGATGGGAAGCTTGCGCGGCCCGGCGGAGGCCGAGGGCGGGGTCGGGTCGGCTGGTGCGGTCGGGTTAGGGTTGGGCGGGACGGGGGCAGGGACCGGGAGGGCCTGTTGGCCCGAGGCCATGGCGCGCGCACGGATCGAGCGGAGGCTGGCGCGGGGCGAGGCGAGGTGCGACGAGAACGAGACGGGACGGGGGGATCCCGCGGGGGAGTGGCTGGCGTGGTGGATGGATTGGGTCGCGCACGGCGCGGCGCGGCCGGGCGGGCGGACGGGGTGGGGGAGAGGTGGTGGGATGGAGACGGCTAGGACGGCCTGGACGGGACGGACGGGGAAGGGGGGGCGTCGATTGGGTTAGGTTGGGGGCTGATTGGTTGGCTCGGCCGGAATCCGTGGGTTCTGTCGCCTCTGGCAGTCTGGCCTCGTCTGCCCGGTGGGCCGCGAGGCCGTGCCGCCCGGGCGCTGGTGTTGCGGTGGGTGGCTGACGCGCGGGCCAGGGTGTTGTTTGGTGGCGTGCGAGGGGGCGCTGCATACGCGTTGGGCTCGGTCTTTGGTGAGAGACGTGCCCAGCTCCCTGCCGAAAATTAGTGACATTTCTTTCGGAAAAAAATGCTACGGCAATTTTATGCATCCAAATATTTACATGTCTATATTTTTCGTGTTTTGAAGCAAGTGGTTTCTACTCTCGTGAGTGAATAAACACTTTGTGAGGAGTTTTTCTAAAATCATCTTAAATTATACAAAGGGTGCATGCATGTTTCTACGAAATCACAAGTCAGACTCAATCACGTTTAATACATGCAAAGCTCAAGCAAAGTAATAGCACCGTATCAAAAATGCTGCAGGACTACAGAAAACCCATCCAACTTTTGATCTTTTCATAGAAATTTCAAATAATCCTTCACAAGTTTTATTTTTATACACTCAGAAGTCAGAATCACAGACAAAAGGTTCATCTCGATTAAACCCTTAAACCCTAATCCCCCATCCATTCCCTTCCCCAACAGTCCCCTTCTCCCTCATGCTCGCCTGATCTCCTCGGCCGCCGCTACCCGTCCGCCATGGCCTCGTCCTCCAAGCTCCTAAACCTCACCCTGAGCTCCTCCTTCCTCCGCTCTTCCCGCCTCGCTTCTACCTCCCTACTCCCCGGTGCTTCCCGCCGACACCCGGGGCCGCTCCTCTCCCTCCGCTTCTGCTCCGGCGCCCCCGCGGCTGTCGATGTCACCGCTGACCCTGCCGTGGCGGCTGTATCCACCGGCCACCCATGGCCGGAGTGGGGCGAGTTCCTCGAGAAGCTGCGGGCCAAGGGGTACTTCAAGCAATCTGGGCCCGCCTTCGGCGTGAGCGCTGGCGAGGGAGCCGCCGGAGGTGGGGAAGCGGCTGCTTCTGATATCGCCTCGGCAGACACTTACCCGTTCAGGGAACAGAACAAGGTGAAGAACGCGTGCCTCATATTCGCGCGCGAGCGCTACGATCTCATAAGGTGAAGGAAACCTCGCGATTCATTTGTGCCTTGCTTCTACGCAGGAGCCATTTTTATCTCTTTCGCACACTTTACATATATCTTCGAATTCGATTTATTGGAGGCTACGCAAGTGATCGAATGATCGTACCAGTGAATTAGTGGAATGCAGCAGCAATCACTTATTTCACCTTTGGGTCATCCTGACATAGGATCCAAACAGCAATAGCCCATAAGTCTTCCCTTGCGTGCCATTTTAGTTAGTCGGCTGAAGAATTTCTACTGCATCTCTGCCCTACATATGAGCATTATTTGGTAAAGCACTTGCTGATTTTGGATTATTGAACCCATTTCTATCTGTGATCTTTATGAACACGGAAGTAAATGGTACGCACAGAAACCATATACAAGTTAAATATGAACATTTGGGTCATGGTTGTCATCAGTGATTCAGTCAGTTGACGAGTCCTCAGTCTGTTCATGTCTCTGACCTGGCCACAAGCATTGTATACTTTCTGGATAAATTGAATTTACTTGAGCGCTTTACCGCTGCAGGACCCTTCCAACAGAGGATATTCGAGCTATAGTCAAGTACGGCTGTCCTAACACTAATAGAAAACCTGTCAATGCTGCAAAAAAGCTGAGAGAGTTTGTGCAGGTCGAAGAAAAAGATGTAAGTTTAGCTGTGATTTCTAACATTGTTTCTTCCTGTGATGATTTATTGTTGTTTTTTTTTTCCAACATACAATAGCTTTCCCAGTTTTCAATTTGACTACATGACAACACTATCATTGTATTGTGCCTTAACACCAGGCATGCGATGTTTGCAAATTTCGTGGATCTTGTGATAGAGCTTTTATCACTCCAAAAGCCGAGGATGAAGTTAGGACCGTTAATGTTGTGCGCATACTGCTAGAGTATGCAATAGATACAAACAGCCTTTCAGGAGAGAACTCTGTTAACAAAAGTGTGCAAGAATCTGCAAGAAAGCTTCTCTCTGAGCTTATTATACTTAGTGACACAGCAATTGATCCATCTGCTCCTAAGCCTGTGTTTCAAACCCCGAGTAAGCAACAGTCATCAACCAAATCGTCTGGCAAGGGGATGGGGAGAGAAACAAGTGCAACTGAAATGAAGATGGGTGATTGGCTGTGCACGAAGTAAGTTCTTTATGCTAAGCAAATTAAATCTTTAATGACATGTTCATGTGAGGGCAGGTATCAAGGGTTAGTTTTATGTTGTTTGTGATTTCTCTCAACCTGTAGAAAGTATAAGCTAGCGGCCCTTATTAGCGTGAGTTATTTCTTCATGAATTTAACTCTCTTGAACTTAGCATTATTCCATATGCACTGGCAACAGTTAGAAGAGCATGGCATTTTACTTGATATTATTCTACATAAGGCCATCTTTGTAACCATAATTTCTTATGTTGGTTATTGATTACTAATTTCTGTTGGAACACCATAAACATGCATTAGAAGTAGTAGCTCCATCTTCCATAGTTCCATGGAAGTGCTTGCTATGTTTATCCATGACTTGATATTGATGTGCTTTAGACTGTTGGTATCCATAACTCATTAAGGCATTCTTAATGGTTATGGTCAGTGCATTATTCTCTTATTACACAATTTTTCTGTTCATTTTGCGAGATCCATTTTTTTTTAGCATTTCTATTGAACTTCCCTGTTGGTCTCTGTATGTTCCAATATACTACTTTCTATGTTTGATTTCTTGTAATTAAAATATACAGATATTAACACAATGAACTTTTTGGTTAACAACAGGCTGTTTCCTTGTCATCTCGTGTGAATTTTAGTAATTTCAATCGTGTAGCATTCTGAGATATTCTACTGAACTTTCACTGTTACCAAAGTACATTTGCTTGTGGGGTAACAGAATATGTGTATAAGCTCGAACAAGGTTCAGAAGTGTCGTCTATATATTTTAATCCACGGAGGCACAGATGATTTGAAAATGTCAGGTGGAGTATCTGGATGTGTGAATCCACATGCAGATCTGGATGTGCAAATGAGTAAATCCTCATTGGGCATATGGCATTATTTTTCAAACCAGTCTCATGATATTGTTCTCCATTTGGTCATTCTATGTACTTTTGCTTAATACTATTATACCATTAGTTCATGTTCAAAAAAATTACTGCAAGAATTCCGTGACGATCTTTATTTGATGACTGACACACCTTGCTTGCAGGGTGCAATTTATTTTGATATAATGCAAAATAATCATGATGTGCTAATTGTTAACCTAAGTTACATTACATATGGCTATGCAAATTTATGGACTCTAGTCATGTTCACTTATTTTTTTTCATTCTTTCATGTGCATGCAGAAGTGGCTGGTACCTTTTTGTTTCTTGCTATTCTTGATAACTCACATCTACTATTTGTATCGTTTCTAAAACTCCCCTTATCTTGCCAGTTGCAACTTCTTAAATTTTGCTCGAAATCAGCGCTGCCGTGAATGCAAGGCAGATGGACCGAAGAAGATAGAAGCAGCCAGAACCGAAATGAAAATGGGTGACTGGATCTGTACACAGTAATCCTCTAACCTTGCATTATAGCCTTTTGTTCTTTTGCTACTCCAGCACTGTTTGAATTGCCTTACTCTGTGTTTTTCTAGGTGCCACTTTATGAACTTCTCTCGCAACAAGATATGCTTTAAATGTGAAGAACCTCGTCCGAAGAGGCAGCTCAATCCTGGAGAGTGGGAATGCCCTTCGTATGTGCCAACCTAATCCTGTCTATGACTGTTCTCAACTCTCGACGTGTTAATGAGCCGCTGTCTCCCTTTACAGATGCGATTTTGTGAACTTCCGGCGCAACAGGATCTGCAAGAAGTGCAACCAGGACCGCCCTGAGGATGATACCCAGGATAACCAGCCGAGACCGAGGAACACGAGAGGTGCTGGCAAGAGCAGAAGTTTTGACCTTATTGATCAGGACAGTGACAATGATGGCGATGCCTCGCCCTACAAAGGGTTCCACAAGCACATGACAAGCATGAGGGAGAAACCAAATCAGAGGAGAACCGTCACCAGGAGTAGAGGCGATGCTGATCTTAAGCATGGTCTCTTCACTACCAAGCCTGGCAGCTCGGAGCTTTGATGTCTGTGCTTAACATAAATTCACGGGTTGCATAATTCACTTGGTAGAGAACTACTAGTGAGATATAGGGTGCCTGGAATCTAGAAACAATTTTGCCAACGTCGTTCACTCTGGTGAGGTGCAGCGTGCAGATGAGGGATGCAAACTTGTTCTATTTGTACCGTTATTGCACAGATTATCAGGGAAACCACATCGGTATAACTGGCTGTTGACAGAGATTTCTTGTCGCCATTTCTGTGTGGCGAGGTATACAATGATCATTGTTTTTTGTGCTTTATAACGTTGAAATTTTCGTGGATTTGCAGCTAGAATTATGCATTGTGTGGCAGCAGGGATGAAGACAGGTATAACAACTTCCTTTTAACACCGAGTCAAAGAACAGAAGAACTAAAGATCGAAAGCAGAGAGCAACTGCTAGCAGTAGGAACTTTTATTAAAAAAGAAGAAAACTTGCATCAGGAACGACTATACAATCACATGCTTCAAGCCCTCTTGATCCAGATAGCTAGTTCATAGCGTCTCTCTGAGACCACGTTGATGCCGAACGATGCCGTTCAGGCGATTAACCCAACCCCCGCCAGGATGCTGAGCCTCCTGCAGCGTACCACCCAACGCGCGAGCTATTATACAATATGCATGTTCTTCGTGAAACATGTTAATGCGAAGTGTTCGTTCAAAAAACAATGTTAAGGCGAAGTGATCTCACGACATACCCAATCTTCATGCGGTTACTTGGGACACCCGTGGCGTACCCCGTGAAGTAGAAGAACCTCGCGACCGCGGCGACGGCCGGGTGCCGCAGGCCGCCCACCAGCAGCATGGCGAAGAAGAGCGGCATCACCTCCACCGAGTTCTGGTGCCCTCTCTGCAGCTCTCACAGTGAAGCGCACACGGATCAGTAGAGAAATTCGATAGAGCCAAGGATTAGCAAGTTACGATGTATACCTGCACGCAGTTGAAGAGCATGGCGTCCTTGTTCTCCGACTCGACGGCGTACATGGTGGGGTAGAACACCTTGTACTTCTTCCGGGCCTTGCCGACCTGGAAGCTCATCCAGAAGTTGAGGAAGGCGTAGGCCACGAGCACCAACACCACGTAGCCGGTACTCCTTGCTCAGCTCCATCAACACCGCCATGGCTGCTCAGCTTCCTCCGCCTGTTCTGTGTTCTTTCTTCCACTTGGGATTGGAAGGATGAGCTGAGAGAGGGGGATTGTCAAACGGGAGTAAAAATTGTCATGAAGAAATTGCTGGTAGAGATGTAAGCTTCGGCCGATTCAACGAGAGAAATTCATTAACTTCGTGCAACGTCATTCGTGATGTCTGTCTCCTGATCCTAGAATATTTAGAATCCACCCAGATAGATTGTTTAAAATTGACGCAAAACGATCTCTCTGAATATCACCGTATATGCGGGGTACTAAATTTCGTTCTGTTCGGGACCATGGGCATATATAGAGGAGACTTTTACCCCTATGCCATTATAAAAGATGCCAGTTACCTGTATATCCCTAAAAAGTTCGTAGACACCTGTGTGCCATCTACCCAACTTTCTTTTACCTACAAGCCATTCCGTCCACTTTGCGAGCTGACGGTGTCAAACCGACGGGGAAATGACTATTTTACCCCCTGTGGGCCCCATCGTCTTTCTCCTCCCCTTCTCCTTTCTCCCGCTGCCTCCCTTCTCCTTTCAACTGTTGCCGACCATCACCACGAGGAAGGAGCCAAGCTCCGCACCCGGCGTCGTGCTGGCCCGGCGAGCTGACCCAGGCGCACGCCCGCCGGCGGCCGCGCGAGGGCGAGGCGAGGCGGATGCGGAGCTCGGCCGCGCGGCGGAGCTCGCCCGGCGGTCCCACGAGGCGGAGCTCGCTCGGCCGCTCGAGGCGGAGGCGGATGTGGAGCTCGGCCGCGCGACGGAGCTCGCCGGCGGCTAATCGAGGCGGAGGCGGAGCTCGCCCGGCGCGGCCCCACGAGGCGGAGCTCGCTCGCCGCTCGAGGCGGAGGCGGATGTGGAGCTCGGCCACGCGACGGAGCTCGCCCGGCGGCTAATCGAGGCGGAGGCGGAGCTCGCCCGGCGCGCCCCGAGGCGGAGCTCGCTCGGCCGCTCGAGGCGGTGGCAGAGCTCGACCACGGCGGCGGAGCTCGCTGGCCGCGCCCGCGCGAGGCGGAGCCCTCCCGCGGCGGAGCTCGCCGGCGGCGTGGCTGCTTCTTCGCCGGTGGCAATGGAGGAGGAGGAAATGAGATGGATGGGAGGAGGAAGAAGGAGATGACAAGTGGGTCCCACGTGTCAATCACTGTCAATAATGTTCACAGGGGTACAGTGGTCATTTCACTAGGGGGCCCTACATGTAAGAGCCTCCAATCTAACAGAATGCCAACGGAATGGCTCGTAGGTAAAAAAAAGTTGGGTGCATGGCACACAGGTGTCTAGAATCTTTTTAAGGGTACACAGGTAACTAGCATCTTTTATAATGGCACAGAGGTAAAAGCCTCTATATAGAGACGCCCAAGTCACTTGCTTGGAAACCGTTGGCGATGTTCTCAAGGATTCGTCAGTTTTCCCTATATTACTGTTGGAATTGATCACGAGCAGAAGCATTCTGTAAGAAAAGGACAAGCACCAGGTTGATCTCAGGGCTTGAGTTTAAATTGGAACATCAGTGTATGGTAGATGCCAATGGGCCTGTTTAGTTGCCAAACTTTCTCTCTCCAAACTTCACTATTGTTGACAGCCAAAATTGGCAGTCGCCCGGCCAAACCGGTCTGACCGGTTTGCCGAACCGGTCAGACCGGTTTTGATCTGTAATTCGAGTAGGTTTAGGATTCCGAGTTTAATCCCATATTGTAACCGACTCATGAGGGGTAAGACTTCCCCAGCCTATAAATATAAAGGCTAGAAGGCCGATTGAGAGAATCCAATCGAATAAACACAATTGTCTCTTATTTTTATCTCTCAAACCCTAGCCCTTTTCCAACCCCATATTTGCTGTTCTTTGCTCGTCTCTACGGCGTTCAAGGACGTTCTAGGTGGCCTGCCGACCCTAGAGCAACCCTAGATTAGCTCGAGCTCCGACGGGGTCCCTCCCGAGCTCGAGTTTCTAGGTCTTCACAACCTCCTGCCAAAAAGCAGTTTTACACAACCGGTCCGACCGGTTTGGCCACTTCAGTTGGTAAGACCGGTTCCATGGGTGTTGGTGCAACAAATGCGATGGTTTTAGCTAATTCAGCTGCTTCTGGTTCTGTTTTTACACCTCCTATTACTACTGTTGTGGGAAGCTCACACAATGGATCTGGCACTTATTGTGGGAAGCTCACTCAATGGATCTGGTACTTCTTCTAGGCCGATTCCAAATGCTTCTCAAGGTTCAACGCTTAATACATCTCGTTATATGAATAGTGCAAGCTATCAAGCCGATTTCTCTAAGTTCAAAGAGGATCTGGCTAATACAATTAAAACTAAACTTGGGATTGATTTGGGAAATTCACGCTTGTATCAAAAACCATATCCTCCTGAGTTTGATTTAGTTCCATATCCCAATGGTTGGCGTGTTCCTGAATGGTGAAGATAATCGTACTACTTGGGAGCATGTTAGTCAATATATTTGGCAGTTAGGAGAAGCAAGTTTCTATGAACCATTGCGCATTCGTTTATTCTCATTAACTTTGACTGGAACTGCTTTCTCCTAATTCTATTCAAACTTGGACTCAATTGGA
This sequence comes from Echinochloa crus-galli, assembly GCA_900205405.1. NCBI lineage: Eukaryota > Viridiplantae > Streptophyta > Magnoliopsida > Poales > Poaceae > Echinochloa > Echinochloa crus-galli. The sequence continues at coordinate 432,400 of OAMR01000142.1, read as the reverse complement.
GCGTAAATTTCATGATCACTTCTTTAGCGGAGAAAACGAAACTAAATTGACAGATTTAACATCTATTAGACAAGGCCGAGAGGAATCGGCTATAGATTATTTCAGAAGATTTAAGGATACAAAAAATAGATGTTTTAATGTGTCAATCTCTGAAAAAGATTTAGCAGATTTAGCTTTTGCTGGCTTGCGATCTCATTTAAAGGAAAAATTAGAAGGGTTTGATTTTCTTTCTATTAATCACTTGCAAATGAAGGTCAGGGGAGCGGGGGGATTCATCGCGTTCGCACAAGGAGTGGTGGGGCCAACCTGAACCGTACGGAGCAAGGAGGAGCGGCTTGCTTCTCTATCCATACAGTGAAAACAAGTGATGAGCACCGGGAGGGAGAGTGCAGGTGTTGACAGCCAAAATTGGCAGTCATCGAGGCAAACCGGTCTGACCGGTTTATTCATCAGAAAATGAGTGTACACATACAAAAAGGAAATGTATATACAGATACATATCGACTGCAAAGGAATGAAGTGATTCTTCTTTCACTAAATCACTCAGCTTTGCGATTGCATTGACAAATTTTTGGAGGATTCAGAGACAATAGAAGGAAACACATGAAGCTAAGCCTTGATGTGGTTGCACTTAACCCAATAATCCATAGAACAAATTGGAAAAAATCTCCTCTTGGACATGTTCTGAATTGATTAAACATGCTCTGCAAGCATTTGAATTTAGTATAAATCAACTAAAGGTAGAGAAATCTGAAAACACACGCCTGAATCCAACCCCAATTGCTGTACATATATCTAAATGAAAAATACTGAAGATAACATGTATGAACACTTTGTGTTTTTAGACTGCAAAAAATTGCCAAACTTAGGCTATATTATCCTATTTGCTAAAAAATTATCCTGATCTCCGGTCAGAAAAGTGATGCTTGGAAAGACTCTGGATGGAAAATAGTCTCTGAAAATTACTATTAATACATCAAGGCCCGGGGGGCAAGAAAGTTCCTCAGAAGAAAATCGGTCCGCTGATCAGGCGAAACCGGTCAGACCGGTTTCCCAAATCGGTCAGACCGGTTTGCCCCTGGACCGACCTAGGACTTTCAAGCCCAAGCGTCGGGAAGTGGGTACTTGGAAGGTGAATGAACCCAAAGTGCAAGGTACGGTTCTGAAGCAATGGCCTACTTTTTCTCAGCTCCTGAACAAGTACACAAAGGCCGTTCAAGGTGATCGGCCGGTAAAAAAGAGACCAAGGTCACCAATACGTGGAGATGGTTATCCATAGAACAATAGGCGTCGTGGCGATGTTATTACTGTTTATCCACCACAGAAGATGTATGCTACCATGCCATGGGCACCTCCCGCGTCAAATTCTCCATATCCAACATGGGATCAAGGGATGTGGATGCAATGCTTTCCAATGCCACAACCACCTCAAGATTACATGAACAATGGTCCTAGAATTCCAGTGCATGACCGATTTGGCTCACATCAATCAGGTCCAGTGTTAGCCCGCAAAGCGGTCAGACCGGTTGCAAACCGGTCAGACCGGTTTCGGTCTGAACAAAAACAATTTGCTCATCCCAAGCAAGAATACCGTGTCAAGGAGAAGGAGGAGGATGTGCAGCCCATGGATGATCCAAAAGGAACCAAGGACAGAAGATTTGTGACAATTGGTGAGGTTTCAGTGGCTATGCAAGATTTGGGTAAAAAGCCGATAGTTATTGGAAATTCGGCTCCTATGGCAATTAAAAAGCCGATCATGGCTAATGATCATGAGGCTAGCAGTAGCAAGGATGTAAACAAAGTATTTCAACCAAGGTGGTGTCCTTCTGGTTTGACTCACACAAAAAAGAGAAAGTTACAGCGCTTGCGAAACAAAGAAAAAAGGGAACAGGAAGCTGAGAAATTGAGGGATGAACAGTTCAATAGATACAGGCCTATGATTCCTCAGACCAAGACATGTCAAGTTAAATCAGTTTTGCAGCCAGCAGCACAACCGGTCAGACCGGTTTCAGAATCCGGTCAGACCGGTTTGGGGCAGCCCGCCGCATAAGCGGTCAGACCGGTTTCTGGAACCGGTCAGACCGGTTTGGAGACAGAGGCAGGGGCTGAAGTCACTTCAACCACCAATGAAAATACAACTCCTACAATTCCTACAGTGGTTGAATATGAAGAGTTAGTTGACTTTGAGCCTTCTCCAGAGCGTGACAATATGGATGTCAACGTCGTCTATTTGTCTCCGGATTATTTTGTAGTGCCGGAGGAGGAAATCGCTCATCTTCAGCTAGGACCTCGAGATGCTATATTTCAGAAGCCTAAAGAATCAGAGAATCATCTCAAGGCCTTGTATATGAGAGGGCACATCAACGGAAAGCCAATTTCACGTATGTTGGTTGATGGTGGAGCTATCGTAAATCTCATGCCGTATTCCCTCTATAAGAAAATTGGTGGTAAAGACGAAGATCTCATCAAGACGAACATGACGGTTAGTGGAGTCGGTGGAGGTGATCCCATTGGCGCCAAGGGAGTGGCTTCTATAGAGTTGACCGTCGGGAGCAAGACTATTGCTACGGCCTTCTTCGTCTCGGAGGTGCAAGGAAACTTTAGTTTAATTCTTAGTCGTGATTGGATTCATGCAAATCAATGCATACCATCTACCTTGCATCAATGCCTTATTCAGTGGATCGGCGATGAAGTTGAAGTTGTGAATGGTGACACTTCTTCCTTTGTTGCAATGGCCGATTCCGATTCTATTATTGTAAATGAGAACATCAAGTGTTTGTCGGGCATGGATTTGACCGACTATGAGCTTATCAACTGCACCAAAGATGGTTTTGTTCCTGCTACATTAAAGCCGATGGAGAATCGGTTGAATTATTTGCTGTAATTGATGGAGCAAACGAACCAGCCGGACAAAACCGGTCAGACCGCTTTTGAGAGCCGGTCAGACCGGTTTGGACCTGAACAGTGCTCGACAAGGCAAACCGGTCAGACCGCTTCTGGAAACCAGTCAGACCGGTTTAAGGCGAAACAGTGGCTTCAAGACCCAATTGATCATCATCGGTCAAATATAAGTGGTATGTTTGAAGCTGTTGAAGATCTGGGTGATATGGATAAATTGGGTCAAGATTTTACATCAGCCGACCCTTTAGAAAAAATTGATATTGGTGACGGTACTATTCCTAGGCTAACTTTTGTGAACAAAAATTTATCGGTTGAATATAAAGCCGAATTAATAAAATTGTTGAAAGAGTATGTTGATTGTTTTGCTTGGGAATACCGTGAGATGCCTGGTTTAAGTCGTAATTTAGTTGAGCATCGATTACCAATTAAGGCCGGTTTTAGACCTTTTAAGCAATCGGCTAGAAGTTTTAATCCCGCTATTTATGACCGAATAAAAGAAGAAATTAATCGTTTATTAGATGCTGGTTTTATTCGGACTTGTCGCTATGCGGAGTGGATTTCTAATATTGTTCCCGTTGAAAAGAAAGATTCGGGAAAACTTAGAGTTTGCATTAATTTTAGAGATCTTAATAAAGCCACTCCCAAAGAATCGTATCCTATGCCTTATAGCCGATGTTTTGATTAATGAAGCATCTGGACGTCGTGTTGTTAGCTTTCTTGATGGTAATGCCGGATATAATCAAATATTCATGGCCGAAGAGGATATGCACAAAACGGCCTTTCAATGTCCGGGATTTATTGGTTTATTTGAGTGGGTGGTTATGACTTTTGGATTAAAGAATGCTGGCGCAACTTATCAAAGGGCTATGAATTTAATCTTTCATGATTTACTTGGTGTTATTGTGGAAGTGTATATTGATGATATCGTAGTTAAATCGGGTGGATTGGATCATCACTTAGCCGATTTAAAACTTGCTCTTGAAAGGATGCGACGGTATGGTTTGAAGATGTATCCACTCAAATGTGCTTTTGGTGTTTCGGCTGGGAAGTTTCTTGGGTTCGTTATTCATGAAAACGGCATAGAGGTTGATCCCAAGAGAATTGAAGCTATGAAGAAAGTCGAAGCTCCTACTTGCAAGAAGGACTTGCATGTCTAAGAAGGTACGTGAATTTGCCGAATCCTATAGAATTAAATTACTCAATTCATCTCCATATTACGCTCAGGCTAATGGTCAAGCCGAGTCAAGTAATAAAACTTTGATTAAATTGATCAAGAAAAAGATAGCAGAAAAACCTAGAAGATGGCATGGAGTTTTATCCGAAGCATTATTTAGAGCGCCTAAGAGAGGGGTTCTATTCAGACTTTATGTGGCGGCTGAAGAAAGAGTTATCGGAGCTGTTTTGACTCAAGAAATCGAGGCTAAGGAGTATGTGATTGCTTATATAAGCCGACGGCTCATTGATGCAAAAATAATTTTCTCAAGAGCACCTGGAGCTGATCCACCATTGTCGTACCTGCTACAGGACACCAGCAACGGTGACTCGCCAGCCAACGCCCCGCTGCTTACATACTCCACCTCCGCCCCCTCTAGCGCATCCTTCTCCTCATGATCCGCCCAGAATTTGGACGAAATGCGCTTGTCCGCAAGGGGATCCGAAGCTCCTCATCTTCGATTTGCCCGCGAGACCACCGGCGTCCACTCCTCCATCACCGGTCCATGGACACGGCAGCCAGATAGGAGACCCTGGCCACTGTCCACCCTTGGCAGGATGGAGAGCCGGCGGCGAGGACGCCGACGGACTCCGACGCCACTCACCTCACGATCGCCCTGCGATCGCCACACCGCAAAAACCGGAATTCAAAATTCGAATTCCTTTTCTGTGTCTCAAGAGCACAACTGATGATCGAAACAATGCAAAGAGATGGCATGAAGTTTTATTCGAAGCATTATGGGCTTATCGTATATCTAGACATGGCGCTACTAAAGTTACTCCTTTTGAGCTTGTGTATGGTCAGGAGGCCGTTTTGCCTATTGAGGTGAATCTGGACGCTTATAGATTGAAGTGTATATTGATGATATTGTAGTTAAATCGGATGGATTGGATCATCACTTAGCCGATTTAAAACTTGCTCTTGAAAGGACAAGCGATTGAAGGCTTTGAAGGAGATTGAAAAGGATAAGCTTCGGGTTGCTAAAGCTTACAATAAGAAGGTGCGAGGGAAGTATTTTCAGATTGGTGAGCTTGTTTGTAAGACGATCTTGCCTATTGGGACGAAAAGCAACAAGTTCGGTAAATGGTCACCAAGTTGGGAAGGACCATATAGAGTTATCAGAGTTATTTTTGGGAATTCTTATATGCTGGAGACATTGCAAGGAGATCATTTGCCTAGAGCTATCAACGGAAGATAGGAATTTTTGCAAGATATGGGAATAAAGCATGTTGAAGCTTTTGGTGATTCACTACTGGTGGTACAACAAGTATCCAAGGTATGCCAATATTATAATGGTTTACTAAATGCATATCTTGATAGATGCCTTGATATCATTGCTTCTTTTGATGTGATATCGCCCTTAGCATAAATTTTAGCTCTTGAGTTGTAATTACTTGCATATTGCTTTTTAGTTCTCAAGTTCACTAAAAACGCAGGGGGGCATGTGTTGACAGCCAAAATTGGAAGTCGCCCGGCCAAACCGGTCTGACCGGTTTGCCGAACCGGTCAGACCGGTTTTGATCTGTAATTTTTCTCAAACCGGTCTGACCGCCAGAACCGGTCTGACCGGTTTGGAAACCGGTCTGACCGCTTCGTCTCCTGACAGCGGCAAAAATATTTTGGATGATGCTAATCGTCTCAAGATCGAAGATCAGGACTAGATGGTTCCTATTATTGCTTATTTGAAGGATCCTGGTCGTGGTGCAGAAAGAAATATTCGGCGAATATCCTTCAAATATATTTTGCTTAACGACGAGCTTTATCGTCGAACCGCCGAAGATGTACTTTTGAAGTGTTTGAACTCGGATCATTCCAGAGTTGCTATGGGAGAAGTTCATGAAGGTATTTGTGGCACGCATCAATCGGCTCCCAAAATGAAGTGGTTGCTTAGACGAGCCGGTTTTTATTGGCCTTCTATGATGGCGGATTGTTTCAAATATTATAAAGGGTGTGAAAAATGTCAGAAATTTGGAGATTTACAATTGGTACCTACTGCATTGATGCATCCTATTATCAAGCCATGGCCGTTCCGAGGTTGGGGATTGGATTTTATTGGACAAATTAATCCTCCATCATCAAAAGGACATCGTTTCGTGTTGGTTGCTACGGATTATTTTACTAAGTGGACCGAAGCGATTCCATTGAAGAATATGACACATAGAGAGGTAATTGAGTTTATTACGCAGAATATTATTCATAGATTCGGTATTCCTCAAACTTTAACAACAGATCAAGGTACTTCATTCATGTCTAAGGAGGTACGTGAATTTACCGAATCCTATAGAATTAAATTGCTCAATTCATCTCCATATTACGCTCAGGCTAATGGTCAAGCCGAGTCAAGTAATAAAGTTTTGATCAAATTAATCAAGAAAAAGATAGAAGACAATCCTAAGAGATGGCATGAAGTTTTATCCGAACCGTTGTGGGCTCATCGTATATCTAGACATGGTGCTACTAAAGTTACTCCTTTTGAGCTTGTGTATGGTCAAGAGGCCGTTTTACCCGTTGAGGTAAATCTGGACGCTTATAGATTGGCTAAACAAAATGACCTTGATGCCTGTCTCTTATACACATCTCCCTACAAACAAAAAGA
>OAMR01000142.1:373690-393554 GCA_900205405.1 Echinochloa crus-galli | reverse complement strand
GTATTTTTCAAGTGGAATTCAGCAGGTAAGCCTGCTAAGGCCGATGGGCTTTGGCCGGCAGTCGGCGACAACCTGCGACAGCCTGCTAAGCCTGCAAAGCCCGCATACAAAATCAATCCCAACGTATACGAAGGGCACCTTCTTCCTTTCTCTGCATCCCTCGACCCTGCGCCGCCGCCGGCTTCGGGCGGAGACCACGAGCGACGGCTGCGGGCGGGCTCCCGGCCGGCTGGCGCGGGGAGCGGCGTGCGGCTACGGCGCGGGCAGCGACCGTGGGCGGGTGGCCATGGGGCTGCTGGACGCGGCGCGCGGGCCGGCTGGCTCGCGGCCGGCGCGACGGACGGAGGGCACGACCGGAGGCGCGCGACCCGGTGCGACGACTGGGGGGCAAGGCGGCGGCGCGCGGCTGGCTGGTGTGCGGCCGGAGGCACGGCCCGGGGTGTGGCCAGCGAGCTCGGGCGGCGGCGTACCGATGGCTAGCGCAGTGACGACGGCTGGCGTGGCAGCGACGCGGCCGAGAATCCAAGTGCGGCGGTGGCGCGGGCCGGGGTCCAAGCGCGGAAGGCGGCGGCACTAGCAGCCGGTGCAACGACGACGCGGCTGGGCGGCGGCGGGAGCGGCGTGCTTTTGCAAGGACGCGGTCGGGCAGGTGTGGGCTTGAGCAGAGATGGCGGGCACCACAATCACGCACTGCTAGCAGCAGGCACCTGCGGGTACCTGCATGGCCTGCTATTTCTCCTGCAACCGCCCGGCAGAGCAAGCGGGCTTACCTGCATAGGCATACAGGCTCCTGCAGGGAAGCAAAACAGCAGAGCGGGCATCGCAGGTGCCTTGCGGGCAGCCTGCAGGCGCGCCTGCCTGCATCCTGACCCGCATCTCCCTCTCGCGCCAAGCCCCTGCATCAGGGTCGTGTACGACACCGCGTTCGGCGGGCAACCACGCCGGTCCATCTCCCGAACCAGTTCGAACGCGTCCTCGAACCTCCCGTCCGCTACGAAGCCGACGAGCAGGGTGTTGTAGGCGACGACGTCGAGGGCGACATCCGCGGCCTTCATGCGAGCGAGCACATGCTTGGCCTCGTCGAGCTTGCCCTGGCGGCACCACCCGTAGAGCAGGGCCGTGTAGTGGCGAAGAGAAAGCGAGAGCCGGGGCTGGAGCTAGCTCCTCGACAAGCTGCTCGGCGGTGGCGACATGGCCGGCCTTGGAGAGGTACTCGAGTAGGGAGAGAAAGAGGGCGGGTGGTCGTGGTCGGGGCGGGCGGAGAGTAGTGAGTGCGCGAACGGCAAGAGGCGTGGTTGCGGTTGGCGGCGGAGGACGGGGCAGAGGAGGGAGGGGCCGAGGAGCTGTGAAGGGAGCGGCGCGAGGAGGGACGGGGACGGCACGGAGGAGGCACGGGAGAATGACTTGGCGAGAAGCGCGAGGGAGGACGGGAGCGGCGAGGGCAGCGACGGGGAGCACCAGTGGAAGAAGTGCAGAGCGAGGGAGGAGGCGGCGCCGCAGCGGCGGAGGACGGCGTCGAGGAGGTGTGGCGAGGCGGGGTCGAGGCCCGAGGCGGACAGCGCGGCTGCGAGCCTCGGCGGGTCGGAGTGGTGGCGGCGGAGGAGGCGGTACGCGTGTTCCACGGAGGCGATGGAGAGGCCGCGGCGAAGGGGAAGGGAGAGGAAGACCCGCATGGTGGCGGTCTGGTGGGGTGGGCCGGTGGGGGAGGTTGTGGGCGTGTTTCGCAGTGGCAGACGAGACGAGACGAGACGCCGCGGTGCGAAATGCGCTCAATGAATACTGTTGCATCGCAACTCATAATTCGTCGACACTTAGCGCCCACCGTGGGGCTCGCTCGTCAAAGTTCACCGCTAGGCGCGATGGGATCAACTTTCAGAGCAAGGGGCGTCGAGAACGACGCATCTTTCGTCATCGGCGCATGAACGTTCGTCTCCGATGGCGAGGGTGGCTTCGAGTCATTCCTCGCGGATCGACCTTGACCGTTCCCGGCGACTTCGTCATCAACAACATCATCGAGCTCAACCTCGACTACAATTACGGATTCGATTTCGACCTTGACTGCGGACTCCGCCTCAACTGCGGATTCGTCTTCAACTTCGACTTCTATTCCGTACGACTTCTTCGACTACTTATCTCGACTAGATAAAACTAGTCGAGAACGGCTACGGCTTCATCAACAACAACTAGTCGGAATTGACTCCGACTAGTCGGCTTCATCGCCAACCGCCACGGCTTCGTCGACAATCGTTCGCGAACAAAGCTAAGTCTTATTTAATAATTATCTTCTTTATAATAATTTTTTCAGCTTGTTACACACATGCTGGGCCATACTATCGCCGACTGTGGAGCATGTCACGATTATGCCCACGTATTCGGTAAATCGAGTTACGCAGGGCAGTAGCCCACGAACTTGGTGCATCGAACTACGTAGGGCTCTTGGAGGTTATATCTACAGATTCAAGATTCTTCGCCGATGGGTTACAATCCCTCGCGCGACCTCTCCAACAGGAGAAAAGTCCTAATCGACTACTTTTTTGCATACCACGCATATTTTTGTCGCATGTCGACTACTTTATGCTTGTTGTCTACTCTTAATGACCAACACCGCTCAATAGCATGCACCTTAATTCGTGAAGCTTCGGCTCCTTCGCAACACCTGCACGCCTACACATCAAAGAAGACACTAGTCTCACGTTTGCGTGCTATGGTTAAGCGGGACCAAGTGTTTAAACCTAATAGGGCTACTATTCGAGTGGTTAAAAGTCTAACAAGAGCAATGAGTTTAACAGCTTAAACATGCATTACCACATGCTATTATTATTCTTCATGGATTTTTCTTGATCGGATACTACTAATCCAATATATTTAAACTGCAGGGTTCATAGTTGAGTACTCACACCAGTGAGACTTGTCACCGCTTCACCTCTCCATGACGCTGCGGAGCCAATCGGGTACTTATACTAGTCGGTGCTCACATGCTGAGTACTTTAACTAGTTGCTTGAAGCTCGGGGTCTACACATCGCAAGCTAAGACATGGAGACGAGTACTAGCACCAGCCGGTACTCAGACAGCGAAACACTCACATCAGTGAAACTTGGCACCAGCCAAGTACTTTAAACAAGAAGCTACTTTGAAGATTATGTTCTTGACCCTCGGACCGAATGTAAACATCCGCTTCGAGGCTCGGGGGCTATACTCAAGGGGTACACATTTTTCGTGCCTATTGTTGATCAATTCAAGACCTTCGACTAGTTTTTTACAAAACTACTCGAAGCTCGGGGGCTACACCCAATGGGTGCACCTACTCGGCGCACACCATTGAACTACTCGAGATGAAGATAGAAGACAGCTTTTGAACCTCCGACTACTTAAAAAGTACTCGGAGGCTCGGGGGGCTACACCCATTAGGTGCATCAACAGATGCACTCCAATGTAAACTAGTCTACAGAGAAGATCTGAGCTTCTTGGGCTTAGCTCCAGCTACTCGAAGATGTTAAAGCAGATTCAAGAGTTGAAGCAAAGGCGCAAGATACTCGGGGGCTTGTGGGATATACATCGCCGGGTACCCTCAAGATAGAAGACCTAGTCCTAGTAGAACTACCCGGACAACTACTCGTGTACTCCTACTAGGACTAGACTCCCAAATTGTAACCGACTAGGAGACTTACCTTGCCCCTGGATATATAAAGGGGGCAGGGGTCCCTAGCTCGAGGGAGACGAGATCTACAATCATACACAACCGTACGAGTAATACAATCCAGCATACAGGACGTAGGGTATTACGCTACTCGCGGCCCGAACCTGTCTAAATCGTGTGTTATTCGTACACTGTCGTTCCTAGAACTAGGCGAGACCTACAAATCTACTCTCTAGGGTACCCCCAGGCAGACGTGCGCGACATAATTCGTCGACAGTGGGGTAGTGGAGGAAAAAGTCACCAAAATAGAGCTTATATACTTATGTACTTATGGGTAGAGAATAAACTTAAGTCCATTTTAGTCATCATGTTTGATATTTTTGGGACTAAAAAGAAATAAAATTTAGCTACTTAAAAAGGTCAGGGTTAACCTCAGCAGTCCACTCATCTCTCACTCCAATCATGACCAAACAATCACACCATGGAACTGTTTTTTTTCCCTCCGGGGTCCTGAGCAAACTCCTTTTTCTCACTTCCATTTGAGAGCACATCAATAATCACACCACCGTCTTAGCAACAGCAGAGGACCACCTCCTTTTTTTTTAGAAGGAAAATGTAGAGGACCACCTCCTGTTCTGTAGCCCTAGATTGCCGCAAAACAGCACCACTCGACTGCAAATGGCCAGCAGCTGCGATCTCGTTTCCTCTTATAGCTGCCAGGGATTCATGTTGCACACGATTTTAGCCCAATTTCCTACATAGGGGGTGTTTAGTTCCTCAAAAGTGGGTGAAAAGTGGAGAGAAAATGTCACATCGGACACTGTAGCGCACTGTAGCACTTTTCGTTTGTTTGTGGTAAACATTGGCCTATTATGACCTAACTAGGTTTAAAAGATTCGTCTCGTCGTGTACATCAAAACTATGTAATTAGTTTTTTTATTTATCTACATTTACTACTCCATGCATGAGGAGAGAGATTTGATGTGATAGGTGGATAGTGAAGTTTGCAGAGAGAATTTTTGAAAGTTTGGTGATGTGAGTGGGAACTAAACAGGGCCATAAACAAAGAGAAGTTTACGGCAAACAATTTCTTAACAGCATCAATCGCAGTCTTTGATTAAACTACAACGTCTTAATTGGATTTGTGTTTTCTCCAGACATGTTTAAATTAAATTACACCAAGTGGCAAATGTAGTTCACAAGCCAAGTAGCAAGAACAAAGCATGTTCAGTATCATTACCAAAGCCGAACAAAGTAGCAAATAATATTACACAATCTTGTCCAGGTCCTAACATGTGCACACGGACGAGAAACAAAATATGATGATGCCATCCGCATGAACCTGATATTTGTAGTATCAATTCTGGTTTCCTAGCTTGGATTTTGTGGAACGGAACCGCCAGCTACGGCCCCTGTTACCTTCAGAGCATACTGCTTTTGATGAGGATCCTGGCACATTATCCGATTTTATGGATGAGGACAGCCACCTAGCACTGCTGTGTGAACCTTGCTTCCAGGGTACTGACAAATTATGTTTCGATGAGTTTAGGCTTCTTCTGAGTGATCGGAACCAGTTATTGATGTCTTGTTTCCTTTTAGGATCATTGATCCGCAAAGTGTTACCATTCCTGCCACTGGTGCTTCCACTCTGGTCACCTCCTGCGTCGAGTTTACTACCACCCTCGTCAGTTTTCCTGCCCCTGCTCATGTCCCTATCATCAGCTCCTTCTGCGCCATTGTCAATGCTGATCTCGCTTGGGATAGTAACTTCCATCCTTTCTTTGAAGGAAACACTTGCCGCTTTGGTTTCATCTAAAGCGGCAAGTGTTTCCTTCAAAGAAAGGATGGAAGTTACTATCCCAAGCGAGATCAGCATTGACAATGGCGCAGAAGGAGCTGATGATAGGGACATGAGCAGGGGCAGGAAAACTGACGAGGGTGGTAGTAAACTCGACGCAGGAGGTGACCAGAGTGGAAGCACCAGTGGCAGGAATGGTAACACTTTGCAGGACCTCCTTAACAGGGAGATCAATGATGCTAAAAGGAAAGAAGGCATCAATAAAGATACCTCATACAAGACCAGTGGCAGGAAACCTGGCGATAGTGGCAGTAAACTCGACGCAGGAGGTGACCAGAGTGGAAGCACCAGTGGCAGGAATGATCCTAAAAGGAAACAAGACATCAATAACTGGTTCCGATCACTCAGAAGAAGCCTAAACTCATCGAAACATAATTTGTCAGTACCCTGGAAGCAAGGTTCACACAGCAGTGCTAGGTGGCTGTCCTCATCCATAAAATCGGATAATGTGCCAGGATCCTCATCAAAAGCAGTATGCTCTGAAGATAACAGGGGCCGTAGCTGGCGGTTCCCTTCCACAAAATCCAAGCTAGGAAACCAGAATTGATACTACAAATATCAGCTGTGTCTTGTTGCATGTTGTTTTGACAGGAACTAGGGTGGTCTGTAGTTGTTTCACTACGCTTCTTGTCTTCATCATCATCATTGCATTTGCCAATACTGGAAGTTTCCACCAAAGGCTCCCCATTCTTTTGTTCATTGCCATTATCAGTGGTGCGCCCCATGGTTGTCTTGTGTGAAGGAGAGTCTGCACTTTCTTCATCGTCCGTATCAACACTGCAGTCAGAGGTAACCAAACAAAACTTGTGTGAAGTGGGACCTGCAATAGTCTGTTCATAGGTAACATCGACATTATTTGTGGTGTGTCCCACTGTATTATCTGTGCCTTGTAGTGTGCTACTGTCAATGGAACTGGGATGTTCTGTAGTTGATACACTCTGCTTGTCTTCAACACCATTTATGCTGCATATGGTGTCCATGCTGAAAGTTAGGTTCACAAATCAGTACCAGTGGTGTATACCGCAATTATCTTGTGTGAACTAGGGTTTGCACTCACTTCTTCATCCTTACTCTCCCCAACATTGCAGATGGAATTAACTTCTTCATCTGTTCATTCATAGTGAAAATGACATTAGTTTTATCAGGGGTTGGAAGCATCCTTTTGTTTGTGCTACCAACAGTATTGATTTCATTTGTTGTGGCAGAAATGCTCAGGTCCAGTACCTTGACTTGAGATGGCGTGACAGTGCCACTAGGCACATCTTTCTGCATGATGTCATTCATTGTGGTGTTTGCTGCAACACAACTAGATGCAACATTGGCACTAGCAGGCCCATCTGCGCTTGGCATTGCTTGAACATCTCCCTCTGCAAAATGTTCATCAAATTTCAGTTTACAAATAATGACTATGGAGGCACAGAATAACTAAAAAGTATTGGATAAAATGCATCGCTTGACTATTCAAGGCACAGAAAAACTAAAAGATCGATAATGTAGTCAACTGACTGGTCAATTGCAGATAATACTTGTTAAACAGTGTCCTGGTTGTCCCAATCGCAGTTGAGAAATCATAATCCAGTAAACTATCAGCATAATGAACATTGTTTTCAGACGATAGGAGCCCATAGGGTACCAAAATTGTACTTTGGAGCCTCCTTATTAGATATCAGCATGCAGGTGTAACTGAGACATGAGCTCGACCACCTAAAACAATACCTAAATAAACATCTTCTGCTTCTTATCAAACTAATTAGTACTCTTTGCAATCCTACAATAAAAATCAATGTGAAATGCAGCAGACAAAAACATAAAGAAATTCTTACCTGTGATAGGATAATGCGGTTGATCAGCATTGTCTGCCCCTTTGGAGATTGCTAGATGATCTGCCGCTTCAGATATAGAATGAGGTTGCTGCTGAAGTTTGATATTGTAAGGTGTCTCTACGCGGCACATGATTTTGAGATCATCTGTACTGACAGATTTCTCGGTCGAAGGATCCACATGCTCCTCGACATTAGGAACTTTCTCCGATGAATCATGAGCTTGCACAGATTTGTCCTCACTGAATTTAATTTTGCCGGTATTTTCAGCTCCTGGGAATGTATTCCTGGCCTCTCGTGCTGCCTTTTTTGGGGCCATGGTCCCCTCAATATCACCTTTTCCATCTTCCATTTGATGAGGCACTTCATCTTTCGTTTGATGAAGCACAACGTTCACATACTTCTCTGACAGAGAATTCTTTGTCAACCACGAGTTCACTATATCGTCATAATACCCCCAAGTTCTTGGTAACTCTTTTTCTGAATCCTTACAGTTGAGAAACTGCAGGCAGCCATCTTTCTTTTCAGGAACATCTGAAAGGTAGCTAAGGACTGCAATTATGAGTTTCATGTCCGAAGCATTGATAGAGTCCCCTGATTCTTTTACCTTTATTGCCACCTCAGTCGCCTTTTCTGCCAGATAACTTGGAAGTGACTGTACCAAAAGAAAAAAAAATTATCAGTTAATAATTGACCATTGAATTAAAATTTGAAGTAAATGAATTCAAAACATTCATAACCTTGACATCAAATTCCTGTGCAAACCGAGGAACAAGGACATATGCAACCACTTTTGCATAATCCAGATGGTCTTCAATTAATTTACCAATATAAGAAACATGACGATCGAACGACTCACGGAAGATGAGAGGCACAATAGTCAAAGTCCAGTCAAGATATTCCAAGTAACCAAGAATATATACAGACTTTCTATCCATCTGTGGAAGTAGTATTTAGTGAAATTAGAATGCTTTAAACAAAGTTTTGCAAAGTAGTGAAATTTACAGAATTAGACTACTAATGTAAAGATGGCAGGAAAAAAACACAAATAATGCAAGGTCTCAAATACGAACAAACTGCACATTCTACCAATAACCTCCAAATAAGTATGGCACACATGTTAATGAACATTAAAACAAAAGAGATGCACCCAAAGGCATAAACACTACTTTGGATGGCATGTAAATGCACAAATCTGAATAACCAAGAGACACGAGCTAGTTATTAATGACTTGTACTGAAAAAAATATCATATACACAAAATTTGCCCGTAGCATGCTTTCAAAACTAACCAAATGTGGAATGATCATCCGTGGTCCTATTAAGTAACAGGATACAACCACTTTTTACTTCCGAAACATTTAATTAGAAGTTCTTTTTTGCTAAAAACATAAGTTAGAAATTAGAGCATGGAAATGTTGCAATCACTATAATGATATCTTGAGGAACTTATCATGCGAATAGTGTTATGCTCCAAAGCAGAAACTGTAGAACATTTTTTTTGAGTAATTGCCCACCAACTGGTGGGGCCTTTGGGAAATTGGGATTAATTTCGAAACAACAATGGATGGGAGTGGATAAGAATGCTGAAGCCATGGGTATTTTATGATTTGCATCAAACATATTGGAGTTTGATTAGTTCTCTGTAAAGCTGATGAGTAAACCAAATCAGACTCCCATCGATTTGTGGCTCCCATAGGGATTTGGAAGCAATTGGCCTGTAGCTAGAAACAAGGTACAGACAATTCCTGTTCAGGAGATGGTAAATTATGCAAAACAAATACTAATATGGGTACAAAGCTTATGTTTTGATGATGCTTCAATGCTGCCTTGTGGTGGCCTGTGATTGTTTAAACGTTAGGAGGTTCTGGTGTAAGCTGCGTGCTCAAAATATTTATGCTTGCAACCCTATTATATGGAAATATATGGTGGCACCAGTTATATGCAACTACGGAGTATAACAGAGAAGAGAGCGAAGAGTTTCATGGGATGTGAGAGGAGTTTCATCACCATGAAACTCATCTGGCACACTTACCTAGTTTCTGGTCTAGATAACTGTGCGATGAAAGATAGCATAATGTTAGAAAAAGAATTACTCACCCCACAGCAGTAAAAAAAGCATACGAATGCAATTTCAGCATGAACAATATTGTTCTTGTCTCAAATAAGATAACACGAAATAACAAACTAACAAATTAAAACATAATAAATTTAGTGGCCACCGCATGCAAGGATAGGAAACAACAGACTTTCTGTATACTATTATCACATTAGCATCTTAGCAGTTTTTTTTCTCAAAGCAGGCAGCTTAGCTCTTGTTGCCAATGCCTATTCGCAAGGTAGCACCACCTGCAGACTCACTAACCAATATATCCTACCTAGGTGCCCATTACAGTTGATCAAGTGCTACATGCTAGGTGTGTGTCTGAACCTACCACCTGTGTTATCCCAACATAGCAGATCTCAAGCCAGGGTAAAGAAGGAGCAAAAACACCCAGCCACTATGATTGGAGAATTCTATTTCTAAATGTGTGGAGTGCCTTTTGGTCAGCCACTTGCATCATACTAGGAACTCGATCAAAATAATAGTTTTGTACTACGTCCGTTCCAAATTACTACTCGTTGACTTTTTCTCATAATGTTTGACCATTTGTCTAATTATTTTGTTTGTGACTTACTTTATCATCAAAGATACTTTAAGCATGTCTTGTTATTTCATATATTTGCATAAAATTTTTAAATAAGACGAATGGTCAAACGTTGCGAGAAAAAGTCAACAGTAAATAGTAATTTGGAACTGAGGTAATAGTAGTTGTCCAAAAGGTGACCACCTAAAAATTAGAAATGTGCATATTAGGATTATCTTCTGGCTAAGTGAACAGTGAACATGATTGCAGCAAATAAGGCTACCAGGCCCTCTGACGGGACTAAACAACCAAGAAGAGAATGGATTTCATTGAAAATGGTCCTCTTAGTCCCATGAAGCTTGGAGCCTAGGAGTCATGTTGCTTAAATTAGATAGAAGGAACAAACTAGTATGTGCATGGATTTATTTTCTATACCTCATGTGCACCCGCTTCACTGGCAAACCATTCCCATATGTGCTGCAAAAATTGAAATGGGGGGAAGCTTTATCGACTGTCACCAAAAGGGATGCTAGGAAAACGGATGAAGTGCGGGACAAGTACCTGAGGTCGCTTAAGCACATCTTCATTAACATCAAAAATGGCGAAACCTGAAGGCGTCTCAAGGAGTGTCTTCCTATATGTTGGATGCTTCAAATCAGAAGGTACCCTGCGCAAATCAATACAAAAGCAGAAACTGATGTTGTGAGAAGTAACAAAAGGCAACTGTACTGTGTATCTTTTGTCTTAAGAAACATATCCCCATAAATGGCATATACATGCAGCACAAACCTTATAGGTTCTCCATATGCAGCGTCAAACGCACATCTTCATTAACATCAAAAATGGCGAAACCTGAAGGCGTCTCAAGGAGTGTCTTCCTATATGTTGGATGCTTCAAATCAGAAGGTACCCTGCGCAAATCAATACAAAAGCAGAAACTGATGTTGTGAGAAGTAACAAAAGGCAACTGTACTGTGTATCTTTTGTCTTAAGAAACATATCCCCATAAATGGCATATACATGCAGCACAAACCTTATAGGTACTCCATATGCAGCGTCAAACGCCATCATCTTAGCTTTGAGTTCTAATTCCATATGCTTGACACGGATCAGAATCTCATTTCTTTCTTTAGGAAGAGTCAAAAGGTGACTAAGACCTCCCATAATGATTTCAATAGTGTGCATGGTACGCTTTTTATCTCGATATTGAGCTGCACATTTATCTGCTTCTTGGATCTTTAGAGCTAAGTCCAACGGGAACATCTGTACCAACAAAGATTAATGTAAGTGAATGAGTCATTTATGGAATGTATTCAGATATTTCATATTCTGGTGCTAATAAATAAGCATGTACCTCAAAGAAATCATGTTTTGGTGCCAACTCAGGAACAAGAATCTTTGCAAGGACTTTGGCGTAGTCTAAGTTATTCTCGATACTTTCACCAATTCTACAAACATGCTCATCAAATGACTCCCTCAATGTCTTGGGAACTTGCTCTAAAGTTGTGTCCACATAGCGCAATAAGCCAATTTCTGATATGAACTTTCTATCAAGCTGAAACGCATATAAGAGAATCAAAAATTTATACGCATACACTACACGAATTAGGATGGTCGCTCTACTTTGAGTTGAACCACTTTTTGTGTGTGTTGTGGGGGTGGGGGTGGGGGAGGGGGAGAGGGAAAGGAAGGGAATTCAATAGCTGCAGGAAGAGTTACCTTTGTTGGCGAAACCTTGATCAAATTATTTTGCAAGAACTGTTGCAATCCCTTGCTCAGTGGGAGACAATACTCCCTATCTATGTTTTTTATTTCTTGGAATATAAACCCATGAAGGACATTCTTCATTCCCCAAATGAGTTCATCAACAACAGTATGTTTGTATGAACAGTTGACTTTCTACAGAACTGAGAGTCAGCATGGAGCATGGGTCATCTAACATAAATTAAGCAGTGAGGAGATATACTGACCAGCTTTCCCTTAATAATGGTTTGAAGTTTGTCACTCTGAACAAATAGATCCTTTGTACCCTTGCAGAATTTTTGAATTAGTCGAATAAGGTCCTTGCTAGGTTGTGTCTCACCATCCCAAGCTGTGCTTTTGTCAGCAAACTGTATAAAACCAAGGCAAAGCATAACCTGTCCGAGCAGCAAAAAGAAAATCAAATGGGTAGCAAAAACAATATTGAGCTTGTGCAAATAGAACTATCCAGATTCCAGATTGTACTTTTTTTGCAGTAGCTACATCCCTAAAATACACCCAGATATCCTGCAAAGAAAAATGGCAAAGCATGTGTAGAATTATCACTAAATGCAAGGTCCAAAGGAAAAGGGAAATAACGAAAGAAGTATGGGACATAACAGAATTGGATGTGTACATCAGTTTCTTTCAGTGCATCTTCATCAACATCAAACAGAGCAAAGCCTGAGGGTGTCTCCAGCAGCGTTTTCCTCCGCGTAGATTCAATCATGTTCCCTGCCAGTGAAAATCGATACGAATGCAAAAACTAATGCTGTGTCAGAACAGGGGAAAGGGAGGTTGGATGTTTCCCAAACCAAAGGACAGCAAACCTAAAAATCAACAAACCAACCCGATAGCTTTGTACCAATACTATTTGAACAAGACTAGAGAATAGGATTACTATCCAAATCACTAGTCCCCAAATCTACGGACTGTTGTTTCGCGAGCGAACAGGAATCAATCAAACATAATACCTAGATCCAATCCCTTGTCGAAAAAAACGTAGATCCAATCTATTTTGGGATTAAAATGCGTTCCTGCTCCGTATGACCCGTATGTAGCCCAAAGATCAAAAGCAGAACAAATGTTCTGCGGGCAGATGGATTGTACTTACCCTTCTTCCTAGGGCGGCGGCGTCCGGCGGCGGTTGTATTCTCAGATAGCAGCATTAGAGGATGAATTTGGGAGTATGATGTCACTTCATAATTATTGCGCCACTGTAGCATTTCGTTTGTATTTGTGAAAAATTGTCCAAAAGTTGATTAATTAGGCTCAAAATGTTCGTCTCGCAGAGCACAACAAAACTGTGTAATTAGTTTTTGATTTCATCTACATTTAGTGCTCCATGTATGTTATGACATTTTGATGTGATGGGGAATCTTCTTTTTGCATAGTAAATTTGGGAGTGAAATTTGGCATCTAAACAAGGCCTTAGACCGAGGGGCCAGCGACGCCTGCTGGGGTGGGGGAGTGGCGGTGCCCTAGGCAGACGCGGTGGACGAGCGAGGACGTTACACTAGGTTCATCTGGTCCAGAGTTGCCAGTTTTACGTTGGCCAATACACATTTGCCATTTTTACGCTGGGTCTCTCCACCATTTGCCACTTTTGCTGACGTGGCACGCCAGGTCGGATGCCAGCGTGGACGGGACCAAGACGATACACAGGAAAAGACCGGCTTGCCCCTCCACCTTATCCACAGAATAAACAGTTCATGTGCACGGTGGGAACAGCACGGCGTCGATCCCCTGCACGGAGATCCTCCCGTCGGTGTAGATGTCCGGGTCGAAGAGGTAGGCGCTGCCCTCGCCGGCGCCGAACTTGACGGAGCCGTCGGCCTCGCGCGCGGTGACCTTGTGCGGCAGCCGGAGCGTGTCGTACCTGACCTTCCCGAACCGCCTCACGGCGTTGTACATGCTCTCCTCCTGGTACGCTTTTTATCTCGATATTGAGCTGCACATTTATCTGCTTCTTGGATCTTTAGAGCTAAGTCCAACGGGAACATCTGTACCAACAAAGATTAATGTAAGTGAATGAGTCATTTATGGAATGTATTCATGTCTGGTACTCGGACACCATGTGGTAGTAGAGGATGTCCTCCGGCGAGCCCGGCTCGGAGAGCTGGTCCGTGGTGAGCCGCGCCATGGCCTCGTCGTTGGGCGCCAGCACGGTGAGCACGTACCCCTCGGACACCAGCCGCCCCATCTCCGCCGCGAGGGAGGTGAGGTTGACGAGGATGTCGGCGAGCTCGTTGTAGCCGCCGTAGAGGAGCAGGGTCTGGATGAAGTCCTTGACCTGGCTGTGGCCGTCGAAGTGGTGCTTCCCGTTGCTGGGCCCAGGCGCCGGCGCGGGGGCGATGGCCGGGCCGGGCGCCATGGCGTCCCAGATCGGGAGCACGGGGGGCGCGCCGGGGAGCACCGGCGGCGCGGGCTTCTTGAGGCGGTGCGTCCTCGGGTCGACCTCGGGCGCGCCCGTGGGCAGCACGGCCGAGATCGCGGCGAGGCTGCGGCGGCGGTTGAAGTCCTCCTGCACGGAGCGGGGCACGAGGAGGCGCTCGATGCCGTGGATGACCCCGTCGGGGCGGAGCACGGCGTCCGGGCGCGTGACGGCGGCGTGGCCGACGCGCATCCCCATCCCCTCGGCGGCGGCGGCGAGCTCGACCTCCTCGCCGGAGAGCGTGGGGTGCGGCGCGGCGGGCCAGGACTCGGCGGGGAGGCGCGCGGGGAGGACGTGGTAGAGGAGCAGCGCCTGGAGGGACTTGAGGTTGCGGGGCTCGAGGAGGAAGCGCTTGAACTCCGGGTCGAGGTCCCGCTCCAGCGCCTCGTTCCGCGGCGCGAAGATGGTGACGTTGTGCTTGCCGACGGCGTCCTCCAGCGTCTGCAGGAGCAGGGCCTTCTCCACCAGCTCCGCCAGCTCCGTGTAGTGCGAGTCCAGCAGCGCCACCAGCACCGAGTTGGAGTTGACCCCCACCGCGGCCCCGGCGCCGGCAGCTCCTCCGCCGGCGCCGCGCCGTTGGCGGCGGCGGGCAATGTGGGTTCCTGCGGCGCCGCGTCTTCGGCCGCCGCCCCCGCCAGAAGCAGGAGGAAGAAGAGAAGGGCGCCGTGCACCGGCGCGCCCATCGCTGCGCGCGCCCGGCCTCTGCTCCGCTCCCGCTGTAGATTACTGCTCTAGCTGCCGCCCCCGCCGCCGATGTGGTGCTGGGCTCTCCTTGGATTGTGCTTCTCTAGGGACCTCTGGTCCTCTGCTGGTTGGGTGGGGATGGAGGAGAGCGAGAGGAGAGAGAAGTAAGCTAGATGCGTGAAACCTTCCCACTGGGGCCAGTCGGGGGCTGTGGTAAATCAGGGAGAGTACGCCGCAACGAGTCCCCCTTACACATATCAAGCTCGAATCTCCTACAGTCTCAGCGCCGCACTAGAGTAGGCTTGCTGGAACCATCCCCATTCTGGGTAGATGGTGAGCACGGTGGTCCGCGACCAAAACTGGATACCGACTCGGTCCTTAATTATCGGTGAAAACGAGTATCAACGTCATAAGCGATCCGCCGCAACGGTTCGCAATCGGCACCCATTATAGGTATTGCCGCCCAAACTCCTCAAGATACCCAAATAACCAAGTAACCATGTACCCGCAACAGGTACCCCGTAGGGACTACCCGTGTGTAGTCCCTAAGCACCCAAATCAAGGATCGGGTTGTTATCACTCGCTTCACCGCCTAGCTGCACTACACCTGCCCAGGCCCTCCCCAACTTACGCCAAGAGGATCAATCACATCCATCCCCAACACATGCATAGCATAGCATTCTCATAAAGTGGATAATAGGTAGCAAGGTAGCAGGGTAATTAAATGGCAGTGCAGGCATATCACCATGCATATAAAGTAAAGCGCTAGCATACTAGTTTGCATGTCTAATAGGTATTTTAGAGGATGGTCGGGCGTGAACCTGGGTAGGCTTCTTCGTCCTCCTCAAAGCTGTAGTCGTAGTAGTCCGGCTCCTCCTGGCTCTCCAGGGCTCCTAGGGTTGCGATAAATGAAATAAGACGCGGCTACTAACAAAAGAAACACCAAAACAGCGAGAAAGGAAGACCCAAAGAGCACCAAACACTACACTAACGCGTAGATCATGATTTTAGAAAATTACAGAAACCGGTTTCATATTTTTCTGAGCTACTGTTGATTTACTATTAATTTTCGAAGTTTAAAATATTTTCTGAAAATATTAAATAATTTCCGAAAAAAATCAGTCAAATAATTAGCCTGCTGACGTCATGCTGACGTCAGCAGTGGGCCCTGCTGACGTCAGCGTTGACTTGGTCAACGTTCAACGGTCAGCGGTCAAGTCAGTGGGTCCCGCGTGTCAGTGACTGCTAGAGTATGATAGGTGGGCCCCATACGTCAGCGCGGTTAAAAGAAAAAGGATTAAACGATGCTGGGCTGCTGTTGGGCCGAAAGTGGCTGGGCTGGAAGAGTTCAGGGAGCGATTCCAGACTTAAAGTTCGGCTTTAGGAGGGGGTCGGCTGGATCCCGGCGCTGTGGACTCGGTCCACCGTGCGCCGTGAGAGTGGTTCACGTGCACCGGGCGCACGGGATCTGACTGTGGCTGCCTGGGATCCTCTACGGCTGTGCGTGTGGCGTGCAGCTGTGGTCTCTAGTGTGGCTTCTGCCAGCCGCGACGCGGCCGCGGCGACGGCGCGCCTAGAGCGCGGCGGCGGTGCAACGGCGAAACGGCACAAGGCCACGGCGGGGTTCAGGTGGCTCAGGACCAGGCTCGGCTCGATCACGCACATCCAACCGCGGGGTCCTGGCAACCCAAGCCCGCAGCGGAAGCGTCACGGCGGTGAGAAAGTGCACGGCGACGGTCGACCGGCGGCGCTGCGCGACGGCGCTGCGGCACACGGCCGGGAAAAAGGTCCGGCTTGCGAGCACGCGGTCACCAGCAACTGCTGGGCCACGGCTGGATGCGCGTGCACGGGCACGTGGTACCCCACGGCCGCGACATGGCCTCGGCGTTCGCACGCGGCGAGCACGGCTCGGCCGCGGCGGCCTCGGCTGCGCGAGCACGGCTCGGCCGCGGCGGCCTCAGGCGACCTAAGCGGCTCAGGTTCCTGCACAAGAGCATGGCCACGAGACGAAGGTCGGGCCCCAAAGGCGGTTGGACGACGGGGAGCTCAAGAACGGCGGCGCTCGGCCGGAACAGAGGAAGAAGAGGGGGGAAAACGGCGGCGCTCACTTTGGGTCACGTAGACGAACTCAACAGCTCAGGGAAGTGCTCGCGGGGCTCCGGCGGTCCTCTTGCTCCCTCGAACGGCTGTGGTCCGGCTCCCTTCCCGGCGTCCCCGCGGCGGCGGCGCCCGCGCTCTCGGTGTTGACGTGGGGAAGTAGCCCCGGCCTTCCTTGCAGCCTTCTTGCCCTGGCCTTCTCTTCTCCTCCCTCCACTCCTTCTCCTTCTCACCTCTCCTCTCCGAAACATGGGTAGAAAACCCAATAGGGTGGCGGCGGCTCAAAGGGGAAGAGCACGACGCCGGGGTGGTTTTATAGGCGAAGAGCTAGGCTTCGCGAGCGCGACGGCTAGGAGTGCTCGGCGTCCGTGCCCTGCCACGCGGCAGTATCGCAACGGGCCGCACAAGCCGCCAAATCACCACTATTTGGTCCTTAGCACTTCAAATTATTTTTTATTAATTTTAAATTTGCCTAAGAGCAAAGGGGGCAATTAGAGAGCAATCTTATATGTTGGTTTGCATGCACACAATTTCACCAAAAATTTTTAATTCACATTTTTACATTCAACAATTCCTAGGAAATTTTAGGGTTATTACAGTACCCCTCCGAGACGAGGCGGCCCATCTCGGTGGCGAGGGAGGTGAGGTTGACGAGGATGTCGGCGAGCTCGTTGTAGCCGCCGTAGAGGAGCAGGGTCTGGATGAAGTCTTTGACCTGGCTGTGGCCGTCGAAGTGGTGCTTCCCGTTGCTGGGCCCAGGCGCCGGCGCGGGGGCGATGGCCGGGCCGGGCGCCATGGCGTCCCAGATCGGGAGCACGGGGGGCGCCTTCCTGAGGAGGCGGTGCATCTGGGAGGACGACCATTGCCGGAGCAGATTCCGGGGAGATTGCGGGAGGTTGAAGATGGATCCCACGCGTCAGTGATAAGAGAGGAGAATGGATGACTAACACATGAAAACATAGGGATATTTTGGTCGTTTCGCACGCTCCGTCCACGCTGGCTGTCCGATATGGCGTGCAGTGGCCCGTCTAAAATTGGCAAAATTAATGGACGAACGTAAAACCGTAAGACCGTAACGATGACAAATAGTTAAATATTCCCCCGCACGATCGGTCTCCTCCAAAATCAGAATCGCCACCATGCCGCGCCCGACGGTCTCCACCTCTTTCTCCGGCCACCGCCCGCCGGCGGCGGCAGCGGCGGCCGAAGCAGAGCTGGGCTCAAACCGCTCCTCATCCTCATCGGGGGCGGCGGCGGAGTCCTCCATGGCGTCACTCATCGAGCGCGCCACCTCCACCACCGCGCCCGCCGTCGACCCTGTCCTCCTCCGCGCCATCAAGTCCTCGGCGCGCGCCTCCGACGCCGCCATCCACGACGCCTTCCGCCTCCTCCTCTCCCTCATGTCCAAGCCACACTCCCACGTGCGTAAGCCCCCCGCACCTCTGTATCCCTCCACACCAATTTGCCCCCAATTCCCTTCTCCCTAACCCTAACGCGCTGATCCCCTCATCGCGCACAGGTGCGGCTCCTTGCCTTCTCCATTGCCGACGAGCTCTTCATGCGATCCAAGCTCTTCCGCTCCCTCCTCGCCGACGCGCTCGACAGCTTCGTCCCGCTCGCCGTCGGGTTCCGCCGGACGCAACCGCTCCCGCCACCGACTGCCTCAGCGGCGCTGCTCCGGAAGGCCGCTGTACAGGCGCTTGAGCGCTGGCACCACCTCTTCGGCGCGCACTACCGCCAGCTCCGCCTGGCTGTCGAGTACCTCAAGGAGTCCGCCCGCGTCCAGTTCCCTGGCCTACGGACTACCGTTGAGGCTCGTGCGGCCCGTGAGGCGCGCACGCAGGAGATCCTGGCCGCCAAGGTTGAGCAATTGCGTGCAGACCTTGCGTCGATCAAGAATGAAATCCAATCCACGATGGATGAAATTCGCAACGGGCTGGATATCATCCGTGCTGAATATGAAAAATTTGAGGGCTATGTGAATGATGATGATGATGATGCGGAACAGGAGATTGCATCCCTGTCGATGCGGAGTATTAGGATGGCTTCATTGATGGCTGGAGAGTGGGTGCTGGAGACTCAGGAGAACGAGGCAGTTTTTGATGCACTGAGGGAAGCTTACCGGCTGCTTGTGTCTAAGCATTTGGTCGGCGAGCACGGTGAGCACGTACCTGAAACGAACCGGATTCCCAATTACGAGAATCCGACTCCCTGTACCCTTGAGATAGTCACAGGAATAGCGGCTATCTCGTACAAAACTCATCTCAGTCGAATATCACATCCATACAACGATAAAAGGTTCACTACATGACATAAATAGAACATAGCGGTCTGGTACAAGCTCTCTGGACTAAATCGACAATGAGAAACAACTACGACACGGTAGCTAAGTCATCTGGGTCCACACTCCACAGGCGTCCTTCAGTCGTACCATCCATCCTGGTTAAACTCGTGGTCGGGGTCTTCTGCTGTGTACCCAAAGTCTGTCCGCAAGGAAATGGGACAGGTCCACGTCACCAACCATAATATGATGCAAAGCTTTAAAGTGGCCTAGACTAGAGGATTAAAATGATCAAGGTAATAAGGCTAGGGGTTTCCTATGCAAGCCGCAGCAATAACCCAAGTTCATCTCATCACCAACTCCTTTCCTCATCAGAGAGATCACACTCCCTAAAAATCCCACCATCAGCCTCACAACCACATCGGGCTCATCCTGCCGCAACAGGCTCCCGCAATTAACATCCACCAACACCTTTCACTCACTAGTCGACTCGGTGAGCTCCCTCCCCACCTTGTCTCATCAGCAAAGCTTGGACCAACCTCTCATAACCCAACCAAGGATGAGGTAAGAAAGCAGGTTCCCAAGCTAGTCGGGACTTATCAGAAGCGGGTCGTCCGTAACCGTGGACACGGCTATACCTGTCTCTTATACACATCTAGATGTGTATAAGAGACAGGAAGAAGCA
>OAMR01000142.1:345986-356199 GCA_900205405.1 Echinochloa crus-galli | reverse complement strand
GGATTAGTTGATGTGGACGAGGTTGATATCAACTTTTTTTTTCCCGAAAGAAGGAGTTGTCGATTAGTCACCACAGATAGATGTATCTTGTTGTCAATGGACACGTCGTTTATCGTTGAAAGAAAAGCATCAGTTAAATCAGTGAAAGAAATTTTACCAACTAACCTAACATCAGTTCGCGAGGTTAGAGCATCTCTAACAGCTTTTTATATCCAGTTGCCCCTAGCTAAAAAGAAAGAAAAGAAAAAATGCATCCAACAAACTAGCCAACTGAATAGCTATTTTCTCACGCTAAGGCTATCTCCAAAAGAGTAGCTAAAATGAGACCCAAAAAATGGGTCTCCGATGAAACAATTTCAGCCTCCAACAGAGTACCCATACCCAAACCCAAAATGGGTTTTCAGGAGAGAGAGGACCTAAATCTGGGTATCCTCTCTCTTCGTGACCCATTCACAGAAAGGATTCTCTTTTGGGTCTTCTGTTGGAGAAATGAGTTTATGGGTCACAGACCTTTTAACTGTAGGTGACCTAAAGTGGTAAATAAGTATCCGATTTGGGTCTCCGTAGTTGGAGACAGTCTAACTATCTCCTTCCCTTCGCTAGATATCTTTGCCTAGCCA
Source organism: Echinochloa crus-galli (assembly GCA_900205405.1). Lineage (NCBI taxonomy): Eukaryota > Viridiplantae > Streptophyta > Magnoliopsida > Poales > Poaceae > Echinochloa > Echinochloa crus-galli. The sequence continues at coordinate 355,579 of OAMR01000142.1, read as the reverse complement.
GGCGCGCTCTCCATCCACGCTCGCCAGTTTTAAAGAATCTGTTTGTTTATCCCCGCTTTTGAAAAGCTTTTTATTTTTTTAGCTAGCCTGTTCGCTTGGCTTATCAGCCTCCAGCCATCAGTATTTTTCTCTCAGCAGAAATCAGCACCAGCCACCAGCCAGCTAGCAGTATTTTTCTCTCAGCACAAATCAGCACCAGCCACCAGCTAAGCGAACATGCCGAAAATTTAGCTGGGATTGTTGCTAATCTCTGGTCTCTTGAAGATGCTCTTACATTCCTATCTATCTACTCTGTACTAAAAGGATCCTAAAGAATTGAAAATACCTCCCACTAAAAAACCATCCCCACCCTCTCACAGAAGACCCACCTGTCGGGCTTTGGTGGGAGGGAAAAAATAGAAAGCATCAAAATTTTTGCATGTTCCAGGCTCTTTTAGCTGTTTCCCCGCTCAACTTTTTTCACAAAAAAGGACCCACCTAAATATACCCATATTTGTTCCCACGTCTATACACAATTATCCCGTATTACTAATAGACAACAAATCGGAGAGTTTTTCTTCATATAAATAAATGCCAACTATTGAGTTTTGAGAATACATAAAGCTCTCTTTACATTAGAGAGCGAATATAAATTATTTTTAAAAGCGCATCGCACGGCTGGTCTGTTTACCATGATCCACTAAAGTGACACTGTTTTAGTACCTGCATGTCATCAATGGCCCTGTTCGGTTGGATGGCGGCCGGTGGCTGGTGCTGGCTTTTACTGAGAGTAAAACACTGTTGGCTTGTTGGTGGCTGGTGGCTGGTGCTGGTTTTTACTGAAAGAAAAACACTGGTGGCTGGTGGCCAGTGCTGGTTTTTACTGAGAAAAAAACACTGCTGGCTGGTGAGACTGGTGCTGGTTTTTGCTGAGAGTAAAACACTGTTGGCTTGTTGGTGGTTGGTGCTGGTTTTTACTGAAAGAAAAACACTGGTGGCTGGTGGCTGGTGCTGGTTTTTACTGAGAAAAAATACTGCTGTCTGGTGACTGATAATCCAAACGAACGGGACGAATAAACGTGCATGATACATGAGTTGAGACAAATGTACAGAAGAGAGTTTAGCACGCGCGTGCCGCGTGGGTATTGTAACTATATTTTGTATTTTATATTGGATTTATTTTATACATGTGCGCACCGTGAGTGCGCACATGTGCCTTTACTAGTATCCCAAAGCAATTAAAGAAAACACGCTGTTAATTATGTGAATGGATTGTAAATGCCAAAGCGGCTAGTGCGATTATTTGGCTAGTATAAGGAAAAAAATATGAATGTGTGTATTCTATCACTCTGATTCGAGTGAACAAGAGGTGCAACAGAGAGAGGAAAAATCCTTCACAGCGCTGGGTTTCAACAAGCATCTGAACGTGTTTGTCGCACCCCTGGAGTAAAGGCTCCGCAATCTTTGTTTCACACAGCTCACCAGAAGAATTTCTTTGTTGCACTCCTGGAGTCCTAGGCGTTAGAAGAATTTGTTTGTTGCACTTCTAGAGTCCTAGGCGTAGCCGATTGGGACACAGGATATGCTACGGTGATTGGTGGGTCCAAAAAAAATTCATATGGATATGCACGTGCCACACGCACGTTTAGTGATGACATTAAGTGCTAAAATAGTGTTACTTGAGTGGACCATGGTAAACAGACCAGTCATGCGAAGCGTTTTTAAATTAAAATATTTTATATTCGCTCTCTCATATACAGAGAGCTTTAGATATTCTCAAATCTAGAGGCACATCATATTCGAGATAGTTGGTCTTTATTTATATGGAGAAAACTCTTCAATATATTGTCTATTAGCAATACGGGATAATTATGTATAGACGTGGTTATAAATATGGGTATATTTAGATGGACCATTTTTCTCTTCGAAGTTTTAATGTCCTTGACACTTCGGTGTAGAATTGTTCCATTTTTTTTCCTGGTGCTTCGTGTGATTTGTGGTAGTCTCCTCAGATTAGCAATTTTGAATAGAAAATTCGGTGCTTGTTTTTTTTGCTATGCTTGGCTGTGGACTTGATTTTAGGTAATTAGTAATAGGCGTGCCAATCAACTGCCTCCACCATTGGGGCAACTTTCTTTCTCCACTTCTTTAAAATCCTCATTAACCCACCAAGAAGCATGAGATCTCGCTAGAGATGAAGAAGACAAGAGTTAGAGAGGATTGCGAGAGCTAAATGTAACACAATTAGTTAGGTTATTTGTGATGAAATTTGTCCATTTTAGTTCAAGTCCTCAAAGGTGTTCTCGGATTATTTAGTGGTAAGCATGCAGCGACGACGCAAGTGCCTGTCAATATCAAGATCTATTAGTACTCCGTACAGTCTTCTTCATAGGTCATAGTTATTAGGACCGAACCGGTCATCGAACCGGAAAGGGCGCTGATTCATTGGTTCACTGGTTCAACCGTTAGAAACCGGTTGAGCCGCCGGTTCAATAGCTCCAGACCGGTGGACTGAACCGGCCACAAATATTTAGAACCAGTATAATATATATAGTTAAGCTCATAATAACTGAATTTATCGAATCATACAAAATTAATTGTTACTGGTGCAAATTCAAATATTTTTGCATCTAATATCCTAATTGAGCAGCTACTAGCCACTGACGTAATATGAACAGGAAAGTATATTAACACGAAACAACCGTAGGAGCAACTCCAACAGCCTCTCTATATCTATTTTGATCAGTAAAAAAAAAAGAGGAGGAGGAAAAAACTCGATCCAAGAGTCTCGCTATACCTGTCCCCTCGGCATCCGCCCCTCCCCATTCGGCAAAGATTCCGATCCACGGCGACTCGCCATCCCTCTTCCCGCTGGGCAACCTCCCCCTCTTCCCGCCAGTCGAGGCCGCCACAGGCTGCTCCACCACCTGCTGCTTTCCCACTGCCGCTGCCGGCGCTGAACGCATTGGTCGCGCCTGCTCCGATCGGTACACCTTCCTCCGAAACCCGAGCCTCCCCATCTACATCTCGTCGGCCCCGCCGCAGACTACCCGAGCCCCGGCACCGGAGCTCCACGACGCCGAGAGGCCAAGCTCGTCCAGCTCGCGGACGCCGTCAGCGAGCATGGCAGCGTAGGCCGACGCGCGCGCGGCGATGGGGGCGGCGTCGGTTGGGGAGGCGCCGCTCTCATGGAGGAGCTCAGCCACGGCGGCTTGGGCGTGGCGAGGCGGAGGCGGAAGGGGATGAGGAGAAGCCGCCGACGACAGAGGCAAGTGGGCTGGTGGGGCAAGCGTCGAAGCGTGCCTCCCGGTCGCCCGGCTCGATTGCGTGGATGGAGAGGGAGAAGAGAGAAACAGAGGGAGAGAGGCCGCCCGGCCGCCATCGTCGATGTTATCACCGGCCCGTATGCTTGGACGGGAGAGAGGGAGAGAGAGAGAGAATCGCCGGTGTGTGGATGGGAGAGACGGAAAGGATAGAATCGCCGAGGGATCTGTGGCCATGTAAGGAGAAGATAAGTCTGACATGTGAGGTCCACTTGTATTTAAAATATAGAGATCTCAATTTAGAGAGGCCGTTGGTTTACTCATGTTTTTAGAGGGTGAATCTTAACTAAATGGCTCTCTAAAATCTCTACCTAATTATAAAGCAAGGATTGATTCAGTGGTACGTCATAATTTTACATATAAAAATATCCTAGACAATTAAAAACATTTTTATCTAAAAAATTCCATATCCTCCTCTCACATTGGACCTACCTGGCGGAATTTTTTCTGTCTACCAGGCGGTAGACGGATGAAAATTGCATGTTCCGCTGTGAATCCGCCAATTCGGTAATGTTTTTGTCACCTAAAACTCTACCCATACCCACGCGGACCCGCCTGCTCATGATACACCCACATTTGTAACCACGTCTATACACAATTACCCCGTATTGCTAATAAACAATAGATTGGAGAGTCTTTTCCATATAAATAAAGACTAATTATCTCAAAGATGATGTGCATCTACATTTGATAATATATCTAAAGCTCTCTATATATAAGATAGCGAATATAAAGTATTTTTAAAAACGCTTCGCACGACTGGTCTATTTACCATGGTCCACTCAAGTGATGTTGTTTTAGTATAATATGTGTCATCAATAAACATGAGCACGTGCGTTTATGCTAGTTTTACATAAAAAACCCTACAACTTTTATTAATCAACACAAGGTTTGGTTATTGTCTGTTTTTTTTTTGTATATCGGTCCGCCTATATGACGTGCCAATACCGGACTTCTCGTATCCAAGTCGGATATGTTCCATATGGCTCCCGGTACTACGTGAGCACGCAAGCATGATATTGATACAGTTCTGTCATAGACACAGGAGTAAATTCCTGCCGCGCGAGAGAGAGGAACACCAATTCTTCTATGGTACACAAATCAAGAGGAGGACAACCATCCATATTTCCTTTTTTTTCTACCGTGAAGACTAACAAAAAATCTGGTGCTTTTTGCTTAACATACATGGAACTGTTAGCAAGATGTAGATATTGCTAGGATTATATAACCATTTACCTAGATCACTGCAAGATTATTTCTTCGCAATGGCTTCTTTGATGTATGACATTTTGGCTAGATCAAGATACCGGTTGTTTTAGTGCTATCATTTGATCTAAATGATCAATTTGTATGCGCACAAGTTACAATAGGGCGTTATGTGCTTAATTGCCAATGTTTTTGCCATCGCTGCCATGCGTGCATGCTTGATGCCGGTGCCTTGCACGCTCTGTATACTGGCGCCTGCACACCCAATTCTCGCACACAGTTCCCGAGCAAATCGGTAGCAACATCAATAAGCCATGTCAAACATGTTTTATATACAGTCCATGCAAAAATAGTAGATATTAAATGAGTACTTTATAAAAAAATTAATTCTAAAATCTAAACATAAAGACATACAATAAAAAATAAAACAAAAATATGTTAAGTATTTAACCATAGCAAAGCACGGGCTTTTTGCTAGTAAAAATTAAAGAGTAGTAAAAATTAAAGAGTAGAATATAGAGAGGCCGTTGGAGTTGCTGTGAGAATCGTCAAAATCCCATCGCTTATAGTCATATCAGACCACGGTAGAAGTTCTATGCTTATGTACAGAATAAGCGCTCTACCTCGAGCCCGACCCCGCCAACGACGTCCTCGTCCTCGCCGACGCCACCTACGGAGCCTGCTGCCTCGCCGACCGCCCCGCCAAGGCGCTAGCCGCCGATGTCGTCCTCGTCCACTATGGCCACTCCTGCCTCGTCCCCGTCACGTCCTCCCTCCTCCCGGTGCTCTACGTCTTCGTCGAGATCCGCGTCGAGATCACGTCAAGATGGAGGTGATTGGAGTAGCTGCTACATGAAGAAGAAGGCCTCTTCTGGTGATCGGAAAGCCACGGGTTCGAATTGGTATGCACACAAACTCTTAGCACTTCTGTTGCGGCTTCCTTCAGCCATTTGTCTTGCGTTGCAGCTTCCTCCAGCCATTTGTCTTCCTTCAGCCATTTGTCTTGTGTTGCAGCTTCCTCCAAGCCATTTGTCTTGTTCTGATATTGCAAGCTAGAACTCAGACGATGTCATGTCTTGCATGTTGGTTAATTTATTGGTACTTGCATACGTGGAAGTGATCACAATAAAATTATTTGCTGTTTAACTTTCCATTAACTGATGAATTTTGTTTCAATTGTGCATGGTATTTTTTTAAACCATTGTCCTTTCCAAAACAGAAGTGTCGTTTATTTTAACTTGAAAAGACATTTCTAAAAACAATAGCATTACTGCATCGTACTTATGGGCATGTTTGGTTCACTGCCGATGCTAGCCGGACCAAATTTTTGGCGTGCCCTTGCGATTTGGCCTTCACTTGGTTGGGCGCCGAAGGTTGGCGTGCCAACATGCGCCCACGAAAATTCTATTGCAGCGGAGGGTGAGATTCAGGCGGCCAAAAGGTTCGCCAAAGATTTGGTCACGGATGCCGGAGGAATCTTCAACGTGGCAGCAGCAGCGGAGGGTGAATTATTTTTTTTTTCTGTGAAGGTCTTGGAGAACAAGATATTCTGCATGAAATAGATAGGAATTGAAGCGAGAACAGAGTTGAGGGGTAAGTAATTCTCCCAGCATGATTGAGTTTATTTGATACCGGTCAGCTTGGCTCTAAATTTCTGAAGGATGAAATTGTAAGCTTGGGCTCTATCCCTGTGGGAGAAAAGGAGAGGGTGACCAAGGTTGAGAGGACATAAAAGGAACTGGAAAAAGGTTTAGGATGTCCCGTTTGATGCACTGATCCACTTTTTTGCTGAAAAGACCAGGATATCTTCTTTGCCACATAAGAAGATCATCGGCAAACAAAAAGAGAATGGATAGGAGGACAATTATTTTCTTGAGAGACACCAGAGAAATGATTGTTCATAAGGGCATCTTGAAGAGCCAAAGAGAGATCAATAATAGCTAGAGCAAAAAGAAAAGAAGATAAAAGGCAGAAACCACATTCTTTGACCACATTCTATTATTCAGATCCCCCATAGCAGGCTCAAGCCACCTCCGCGCCTTCCGCGCTCTGGCCGCCGGTGAGCAGCAGCCTGCCGATCTCGTAGGACACGAACGCGTCGATGCACGCATACCGGACCTGGTCCATGGACAGGCAGCGCTCGTCCCACTTGCTCATCGTCAGCTGCTTCGGCTTATCGACGTTCACGCCCGCCACCTCGCGCGCAAGGACCTTGAGCCCCGCGTTCTGGAGCTTCGGCCGGTTCAGCACCTTCGCTGCGAGGTCCCTCAGCTCCACCGCGCTGTCGACCGCGAGGCCGCAGTCCTCGGACAGCCGCTTGACGTCGCCGTCGACGGACACGCCGAAGAAGCGGTGGTCCGAACAGGCGAGGAAGTCCTTGAGGGCACCCGGGACGTGGTCGGCATGGACGATCTGGAAGACGAGGCAGTGGCGTCCCACGCAGAGCTGCAGGACGGCCATCCGGTACGAGCCGCGGCCGCGGCGGCCGTCCTCGGTGGGGACGACGCGCCACTCGGTATCGATGCCGACGAGGAGGTGCTGGCCGTGCTGCTTGACGACCTCGAGAAGGAAGGCCTCGACGGCGTCGCCAGAGGACGTGACAGTGGTGTGGATCACGGTGCCGTCGTCCATGACGACGTCGTAATAGTCACCATCCAGTACCTGCAAATGCACATTTTAATCAAACAAGGAACCGAGGATACTTGTAAATTGAAATATCATGGGTAATTTACTAAACTGAAGATGCAGATTTGCTGTTGAGGAGCTTACGGAGCAAAAGGTTTATATAGACAACATGCAGTTATAAGTACCAGTCAATCACACTGAATTATATGTCCGATCACTTTATGAATTAATGACACAAAGTAAACTGGCTAGAAACAAAATAACGCAATAGTCCAACACAAGCAATAATCATGTTGAATTAAAACGGACAAAAAAAATGCAACGTGTAGTTATAAGTACCGGTCAAATCACACTGAATTATATGTCCATTAATTGATCACTTTATGAATTAATGACACAAAGTAAACTGGCTAGAAACAAAATAATGCAATAGTCCAACACAAGCAATAATCATGTTGAATTAAATGGACAAAAAAATGCAGTTATAAGCACCAGTCAAATCACACTAAATTATATGTCCATTAATTGATCACTTTATGAATTAATGACAAAGTAAACTGGCTAGAAACAAAATAAAGCAATAGTCCAACACAAGCAATAATCATCTTGAATTAATGTCATCACTTAAAATTATGGAAGTGTCTGCGGACTAAATGGAAATAGCATAACATCAAACAATAGCATAACGGATGTGCAAGGTTCAGTGGAGCCGTCACTCAGAAGACGAGGCGATATGGGAAAGTGAAGAGGATCTCAAGACCGAGTATCCACAACTCTTCGCATCCACCCGAATCTCGAGGACGAGATTCATCTTAAGGGGGTAGGTTTGTAACACCCCAAAATAGCCTCTTTTAAAATTTTAGAAATTAACTAGCTTTTTACTAAAGTGTTCATAATTAAATAGGGCAAATAAATAATTCTAGAGAATTAAAATCAAATATAAGGCTTCGAAACATTTTTGTTACATTCATGACGCTGTATTGAAGTTTGTTTGTTTGTTTGTGAATTACATTTGTTTGAGTTTTAGAAAAGTTGCTAGGCCCAGAGTTCGTTTTCGCCCCCTCCAACTTTTACCCGGCCTGTTCTGCACCCTTCCTCTTTTCCTCCCAAGGCGGCCCCAAACTTCCCTCGCGGCCCAGCCCTCCTCTTTTCTTGCGGCCCAGCTAGGCCCAGCAACGCTTTCCACCGCAGCTCTCTCCACCCCTCTCCCTCTCTCACTGACAGCGGGCCCCACCTGGCAGGTTCCTCCCCTACCTCCCGCCGAATCCGAGCCGGATTGAGCTCGCCGCGCCACCGCTCGCACTTGGCCTACCTCTAGCCTGGCCCGCGTGTCCCCTGAGCCCGTCTCCCGCGCCATGGGCCCCAGCCGCACCATCCCCCGAAGGTCCCCGCCGCCCTCCTTGCCTTAGCGCGCGGCGCCCGCACGCAGGGAGAAGCCGCCTCGGCAATATCCCACCTCGGCACCCAAACCTCGCCTGCATCCCCCTCCGGACTATAATAGCAAGGTCGCCGAGTCCCCCAAACCTCATCCATCCTTAGCTCAAGCTTCCCCACACCTAACGCCGCCGCCATTGGAGCTTCGCCGCTGTCGACCTCTCGGCCCGAAGCCGCCTGGGCCAATTCGACCTCCGTAGAAGCTTCGCGTGGAGGTAAGGACGCTTCCGAGTCCCTTTTCGTTTGTTTCCGAAACCCCGTCGCTACCGCTCGTTGTTCGTCGTCGAAGGTCGCCGCCGCCGCATTTTTGTTCGACCACAACCCTCCAGTTGGGTTCGCCGTGTCGCCCTGGTGCCGTAGGTCCAAACCGTGCACGAAACCGAGCCCCCTAGCGCCTGTTTGCCTTACTCCGGCGAGAGCTCGCCGCCGCTGCCCGCTCGGCGCCGCCGTTCCCCAGCTCCCGCCGATGACCAAATTTCCCCCAACAAACCCGTCCGATCATGATCCAGTGGCCTGTATCCGCCCACGTTCCCCAGAGAAAAATGGTCAGACCCCTGGCGATTTTGCAAAGAGTCCCTCCACTTTATGTTAATCAATTAACCAGAGATGTGCATACCCTAATGTTAACACCACTAATTAACAATGCTTTGTTCCTGGAAGGCTCCAGATGTCTTGTGCTTTTTGCTGGTGACAAAAAAGAACTTTGGTCCTGTTCGGCGCCGCCGTTCCCCAGCTCCCGCCGACGATCAAATTTCCCCCCAACAAACCTAGGTCGTCCGATCATGATCCAGTGGGCTGTATCCGCCCGCGTTCCCCAGAGGAAAATGGTCAGACCCCTGGTGATTTTGCAAAAGAGTCCCTCCACTTTATGGTAATCAACTAACCAGAGATGTGCATACCCTAATGTTAACACCACTAATGAACAATGCTTTGTTCCTGGAAGGCTCCAGATGTCTTGTGCTTTTTGCTGGTGACAAAAAAGAACTTTGGTCCTGTTCGGCGCCGCCGTTCCCCAGCTCCCGCCGA
>OAMR01000142.1:314915-343603 GCA_900205405.1 Echinochloa crus-galli | reverse complement strand
GCTGATCTTGGGGCCGATGGTGAAGACGGCGGGGAGGATGAAGGGCATCTTCTCGGAGCTCATGGCGTGGACCTCCAACTCGTAGTTGACGGGCGTGATGTCCAACTTCTTGCACTGCTGGCCGGCCCAGACCCACGCCTTCTTCGCGATCTTGACGCCGTCGATGCCCCAGCCGGTGATGGCCAGGTACTCCGACGCGTCGGCGACCTTGAAGCTCCCAATCATCGCTCTGCTCTTCCCCCGGCCGGCGGCGGATCGGGAAGCGGATGGCAGGGCAGGGCAGGAAGGAAGAAGGGGGTTTTGCCGGGGCGGCGGAGGTGGCCGGGTGTTCACATTGAGTTTCGGTCCATGTACAGTACCATGCATGTGACCCATGACGTTGTCTCTCAGCCGAAACCTCTCCCTGGAGAAATGCCCGCATCTCTGTCGCAATTTGAATTTCCACGGATCGGAGCTGCTTCCCTCTCAAATTTTCGTAACATGAATATCAATCGATCTGTTTACGGTCGTCCCACTGATCTGGAAGCTCGATTTTTCATCTTTTGAAAGCAAGCTTCCAGTGAGTACGTGGGTACACTTTGTCGTCACTGTCGTGTGTCGTCATTAGTAGCCAGGAAGCAAATTAAGATCGTCCTGCCCACTCATCGGCATCATCCTATTGGCCGTGTTTCACAACTCTCATGAGAAAAATCTCCCGAGGAATCTTACATGCATAGAGTACTAAACGATATTTGCAAAATCCTTTAGGGATGGATGCAACTTTACGCGATGAATCTAATGAGCCTAATTAGTCAATGATTTGCTACAGCCATGCTACAGTAACCATCCTCTAATCTTACGGTCAAAGACCGTATTAGATAGGTCTCGCGAAATAGTGTAATGTTGTGAAGATATTTTTATAAACTGACTTAATTTAATACACGTAATTATTGGGGGCTGTAGATATTTCTCCAGCCCCAAAGAAACACTAGAACATGGCACGGCGTTGCCGTGCGAAATGGCCCTCCGATTATGCAATCATGCTGATGATTTTTGGGAGGAGATGATGTTGGATGGTATAAAGGAAGAGAAAATAACAGAAAACTCAATTTAAACTTTATATTATTTTATATGGGACTTTAGATCGTGTGTTATCAAAACCATGTTAGATAAGTTGACACTATTTATGATGTCTTCAATTTTACAATCAGCTTCATTGCACATCATCTGTAGCTGTACGCTTTGCACTTTAATATACTTATGCAAATGATCTCCAGTTAATAAAATTTAAAACTATATTTATGAAATTTGGAAGGTATTAGATGGGACCTGGAGCATTGTAGAACCCAGTGAAATATATTATGTGTAGATGGGATATATAGTATGTGGGCTTCTGATAATTCAAAGACTTTAGAGTATCAACTATAGTTAGTAGCACTATTATGAATGAACTTTTTATTAAGCATACAGTACAGTAGGGCTAGGAATTAAATTGAGTTTCTCTTTTCTCTCTTTACCTGGCACATGGAGAGGCTGTTCATTTATCATTTCGGGTGTGAGGGCTATAAGATAAGCACAGCCGTGCATGCAGCTCTGTATGTTTCTCTCTCCTACAAATGTGGGACCCATGGACAGTAACAAAAGAAAAAAATCAACCGCTCTACGCCTCCAGTCCTAGTTTGGGGTAAAAAAAAATGATCACCCACCGACTGCCCTCAATCTTATCCTATATCCAGCAGCGGCTCAGCGCTCATCCCCTGCCGCAGTGTGCCCCCACGAAATCGAAGTCCTCAGTGGCCGGAATCGAGCTTGCTGCAGCTAAATCGGGTTCCTCTCTAGCTGGATTGATCCCTCCGTCACCCAATCATCCATTCTTCCGATCAAATCTTGCTTCGGACGGCATCCCGTTCAGGGGAGGACCTCCTCACCTGGCGGCGGCACGTGGGGCTGCTCCGGCGCGCGGTGGGGCGGCGCACGGGCGGCTCCGGCGCGCGGGGATGGCTCCGCTGCAGCTCCGCTCCTCCTCTTCGTCGCCATCGCTGTCCTCGTCTCGGCTTACTCGCGTGCCGGGTCCCTGGTGGCGACGCCGTTGCCGAGGCGGAGCTTGCCGGGCACCTCGATGCTGGGCCACATGGGCACCCCGTATACGTGCTATCAGCGGTACAAAATAACAAATACATGCTAAAAACAGTCTTGTGCTTGTATCTACTCCCCTCTTTGTCTTTTCAAAAAATAAACTAATCTAATGACATTATCAAACATTTATATATATGACCAGGGCAATATGCATGACACAAACATATATATGAACAGAACTTAGATGTCACAAACATATATAGTGATTGCATATGTGGCACATTTACAGTTAATGCAGTTTTTTTAGTCTTTACCAGTGATAGGAACATGAGTGAAATCAATATTCTTAATTATCATTTGATTTTGATAAAACTAATTTGTGGATGGCTATCTATATAAATACTCCCTCCGTACTGGTAAAGAAAGTCGTTTAGGACAGCGATACGGTCTTCAAAACACAACTTTGACTTCTTATTTTTATAAAAATATTTGTCAGAAAAGTGATACACTTAGTATTTTTCAAAATAAATCTATTCATATAAATTTTACTATTTCAAACTCAACAACTTTTCATGATTTATATTCTCAAAGTTTGACTCAAACCTTGTCCTAAACGACTTCCTTTACCAATACAGAGGGAGTACGTCAATCAGTCTAGATATATAGAACACAAAGGAAAAGTAACTCAAATAAGCAGTAGAGAAGTAAAGTTTGCCACTATTTTTTTCATATGGCAAGCATAAAACAAGTTTACAATATGGTAGCACAAAGTTTCTGTTTCTTTTTCCTATCAGCTCTTAATACCTGAATATTAACAGCCAATACTACTTGTTCCACTGGATTTGATTTCTACAAAAAGCTCACACACGAAATAGAAAGTAATTACTTAGGTAAACAGACATTGAAAAAAAAACATACAGAATTTATACTAATGAGCGTTTCCAGTGAAGAAAAATGGAGTTTTGCTTCCGGAAGAAATGGTAATCGAGGGTGGTGCTGGCGGGCAAGGCAGAGCCAAGCCGAAGGCCTCCCCCATGACATGGCCGAGGGATGGCCACATGGGCACCCCGACGACGGACTGCCCAAAACTAAAAACGTTTCACGGCACCCCGACGCGTCGCGCGTGCACGGCACGGCCGGGGGCGCGCACTTGGTAGCAGGCAGCAGCAGCAACATGGGCAGCCGGGCGGGGACGGCCGCCACGCAACGCAGGCGCACGGCTGGCGCGCGCTGACCTCATGGCATGGCTCACGCAATTCCATGTGAGAGCATGGAACCGCGTCGGGGGCCGGCCTCCTGGCTCGCGCCGCCGGGGCGCTGCACGCGTGAATTAGTCGGCATGTTAAATAATTGTCGCTTTCACTTTTTCATAAATAACTTTAATTAATTTTATATAAAAGATATTAATATTTATGATACATAATGGATATCATCAGAAAGATCTTTTTATCTAGTTTTTTAATAAATTTATTTAGAGATACAAACTTTGCTCGTATTTTCTACAAATCGAGTCAAATGTGTGGCACGAACACCAACGGCGACAGTCAATTAGGAACATAGGTACTCCGTATATTGGCGCGGCGCTGTGAGGCGACGACAACCACTTTGTATATTGGCGCGGCGCTGTGAGGCGACGACAACCTGGTTGAGATATAAAAGGACCATAGATTAATTATTAGAAGTTTCAAGGTCTAAATTGTAAAATTACGTCGTACCGCTGAATCAATTCTTGCTTTAGTATTAGGTAGAGATATGAAAAAAAATGCATTCTACACGTATGTGTAGCTACACCTCATGATACAAGACGAATCTGATCCAACGAAGAGTGTATGCGTAGTATATGATGATACTAGACCATCTGGGATGATATATACGTTGGGTATGTAAGGATACATCGAGTATTAGGGTATTTTGAAATTTTTTCGTGTAACTTACTTTGAAGTATCTTAGATTAGTATATAAACATACTCAAAATGATAAATGAGTATGCGGACATACGCACGATGGTATAATGATGGTGGGTGTAGCTACACGTATGTGTAGATAAAACTCGTCCTATTATACATACCCTATGTATATTCATTATGTTTTTTTTGAAGGTTCAATGGGGGGAGAGATATCCCCACCTGAATTATATTGGCTGTGTTAGTTCCACCCAAAAGCCAAAAATTCTCTCTCCAAACTTCACTTTTAACCTATCACATCAAATCCCTCTCATCATGCACGTAACACTAAACGTGGGTAAATAAAAAAACTAAGTATATTAGTTTTGATGTACACGACGAGACGAATCTTTTGAGGCTAGTTAGGTCATGGTAGGACAACGATTACCATAAAAAAATGAAAAGTGCTACAGTGCGCTCTATAATATCCAATGTGACTTTTCGACCAAATTTTACCCATCTCTTTTTAGAACTAAACACACCCATTACCCTGAGGAGGAGCACTAAAACATGCTCCCCCACCATGACAAATTTTGGAGTTATATTTGGACAGGCGTCAGGCAAGTGAGGCAACTCGCCATCAAGCAACACAGGAGGGAGGGAGGGAGGGAAGAGGGAGTGGTAGGCAGGTCGTGCTCGGGCTCGTCGTGCAGACTGCGAGAGCATGGCAGTGTCAGGGGAGATGAGATCAGTCTGACGGCGACAAGTAAAAGCCCAGGGCTGCAGCTGATCGAGGAGGCAGGCAAAGCAACAGGCCCCTCCCGCCGGCCGGCGGAGGCGAGGCGAGGCCCACATGGACATGCTGCTCTGCTCCTCCTCGTCGTACGTATCCGAGGCTCCGAGCACGTCGAAAACACACGGAAGCGATGGAGCAAAGCTTTTTTTTTTGAGAAATTGATGGAGCAAAGCTGCACGCTGGCTGGTTGGGCTTGGCTGCTGGTGCGTGCTTTGCTCGTCCCAGTACATCCCAGCCAGAGCCACGTACCTGCTGCCCCGTTGTACATTTTGCAATGCTTGTTCCCCGGGACATTCTGCGTGTGTGTACGCAGAAGGATGCATGCTGGTGCAGTGTCAGTGTGCTATCTACGGATAGAACGAGATGATGCAGTGCAGTGCAGTGCAGGCAGGCGGGACGGGAGGGACCAAACCAACCATCCGGCAGTAAAAAAGCGTGGTCGTGTGTCTCTTGACACGCACGCCCCCAGGCCAGGCCCTCGACCTTTGCGTGGTCCCCACCGGCCACGGCTTTTGTGCTGCTTCGCAAACCGCACCGCACCCGTTCGTAGCCTTTTTCGACACTGTGGTTGCTTGGCAAGCAGAGGTACGTACGGAGTAGGCACTAGGCAGCCTCCCTCGGCCAGCTGCACTGTAGCAACTAGCTGCTGGTTAGGCTGCTAGCACTGGACCCTGGATGTCCGCCCGGTATGCCCACCTAGGCGTGCATGCCGTGCGGCGTCCAGGTTTGGGCCTGCGGCCGAGGGAGGCAAAAGGATCGGCAAGCGGTAAAACATCCCGCGGCTCGGTATACCGAGAGTGAAAGAAAGCGCACGGTAAACGCTGTGCGCGGGCCCCGCCTCCGGCCGGCGGTTGCTCCCCGCCGTCGTTGTCCTGCCGCCGCCGCTCAAGGTCGCCGCAAAGCGTGACCAGTGCGAGCAGCCTCAAGCGAGAGCGAGCTGGTGACCCGGTGATGAGCATGGACGAACTCACTGGTCACGAACCCTCTCGGCCTCCCTGGCTTTGTGCGGGAACAGCGGCCGCGCGGATCCAGGGCGCTGTCCCCAAATCCACGGCAAAACTCCACGGCCCAACAGCACCCCAGACGGCCATGCCTTCTTTTTTTACTGCTGCAACAACTCCAGTGACGGTGAAATCACAACGTTAATCACGGGTTGACTGGCCTCAAAGTTCGTGCCCCCAGCAAAGCCAGCGCTGCGGCATCTACCGGCGAGCACGGGGCCCGAGACACGCACAGGTCGCCACTCCTCTCGCTGACAGGTGGTGTGTCTCCTCTCTAGCCGAGCTGCCAAGGATGGAGAAAGGGGAAGAAGAGAGAGGAGAGTAAAAAAATCTTATTTGGTGGGTCCCACGTCATGGTTAGTTGGTATAGAGAGTGGGATAGAGGGTGAACGAGTGCGGAAGAAAGTGATAGAAAAAGGAGAATCTCGATGATTAGGACGGAATATTCTTATTTAGAGGGTAGAGTAGAGAGTGGCTAGTGCGAGCAGCCTTAGGCGTTACTCCATGCCAAGGCCCAAGCCGGCGGCCAACAACTACACGTCGTCGTGTTTCCGGCGCCCGTTGCTCGCACGCACGTCGGCCGGCCGCCGGTTGCCTTGCGTGCACACGCGGGGAGCCCACCCCACCCAACAGGCCAACAGGCCTGCCTGACCGGGGCTCGAAAACGGAAGGGAGGGAGGGAGATGGATGGTGCGCGTGGAGTGGAGCGAGACGGCGGTCGGTCGCCGAGGCCGAGGCCGACCCCAGTAGCAGTGAGCCTTGCGTGCATGCTGTGCTCACGAGGAAAGCCCAGTCCTGTCCAGATTGATTACACGAAACGGTTACAGATTTTTCACTCTGGCATTTTATTGCATCATTCGTAAACTGGGTGTGTTTAGTTCCACCAAAATTCATAAAATTCTCTCTCCAAACTTCACTATTCACCTATCACATCAAATTTCTCTCCACATACATGGAGCATTAAATGTAGGTAAATAAAAAAAATTAAGTACATGGTTTTGATGTACACGACGAGACGAACGATTACCACAGACAAACGAAAAGTGCTAAATCATACAACAGCGATCATGACCTAAGTAGGTTCAAAAGATTCGTCTCGTCGTCTACATCAAAACCATGTAATTCGTTTTTTATTTATCCATGTTTAGTGTTCCATGCATAAGGAGAGGATTTGATGTGATAGGTGAATAGTGAAGTTTGGAAAGAGAATTTTAGGAAGTTTGGTGATGTTTTTATATAATGGATATAAAATCCGGCCTCTACGTCAAGAGACGTACACAGTCCATTATTACAAAGTTTGGTATTAACTTCTTCCTGCCATTAAAATGCTTGCTCCTTGCTAGATATAATTCAAACACTAGTTTACTGTTGTAACTTTTTTTTCTCGTTGATTGGGTTCTACTGTCATAACTTGTGCCATTATCGTAGGCCATCCGTTGTTGCCTACCCTATCCAAGCTCATCTTCCATTTGATTTCAGCACTACCATAATTTTGTGAGATCCTTAGCACCAATCCTCACCCAGCCCTTTTACTACTACATAGTGCAAAAAAATAAAAAAAATTGTAGGCCGATCCGATCATCTACTTTGTGAGAACATGTTATATATATTTTCTCACATACGTTTAATGACTTTGTCGATCTCAATATTTGATGATTCAGCCAAGATATACACAAATCATAGATAGGCCAGAAGTGCGCGCGCATGCATTCAGATATATGGGCCAGAAGTGCATACATGATGCGAGCATTTACGTTAAAGCCCAAACAATCATACACGGATGAATCACACGTATCTACTGAAAACAGGATAAACGTATACAGTATACTATATGCTTTTATTGCTCACACCAACACACGCACTTCAGTAATTACGTTACTCTCAATCTCTGATCCATCGTCTGTCCTCTACAGAACCAATATTCCAAAACCTAACAATTAGCACGTACGTATTACTCTCAACGACATGCTATTATTGAACAACAAAAAACAGGCACAATTACAGTATTTTGGTTTTCAGACGAAATTGATTAAGCAAGTTAATAACGAGCCCCTCCGGGTTCCGTATATATGGCGACTCGCTGCGTAGGAAATGGCCTCACGCGGCGGTGACGGCGACCTTCATGCCGGCCGCGCAGTGTCCGGGGAAGCTGCAAATGAAGTAGTTGACCCCGCGCTTCAGCGTGACGCGGTCGTTGCCGGAGGTGAGCGCCCTGGCGCCCCTTGGAGCGCTGCACGAATTGTACCCCGCCGCGCTCACGGGCACCACGTTGTGTGCCTTCGGGCTGTACTTGAACACTGCATGCACACAAACGTTACGCCGTTTACTTCAGCACCAAGAGAGATTATCGCTGAAACAAAACCACCATTGGAGAGGGAGATAAAGGAAGGTCTAGCACTGATCAGAGCCACTGACCGAGCACGTCGCCGGCGCGGAAGCGCTTGCCCCGGGGCCAGTTGGCGGTGTTGAAGCTCCAGCCGCCGCGGTCGCCGACGGTGTACACCGCCGACTCGGCGAACTCGCCGTGGAGGATCACGCAGAGGAGGACCAGCGCCACCACGGCGGCGCCGCTGCCACGAGCCGCACTGCCCCTTCCCTGCGCCATGTCTGTCTCAGCTCTGTGTCTCTCTAAACGCTAGCAGAGCTCGAGAAGCAGGGAGAAGCGCTCGAGCAGAGGGTGAGAGAATGAAGGGGAGTGATGAGTGTGAGTCGAGCTGTGGTGTTCGGTGTCCCCTGGGGTTCCTTTTATAGGCAACCCAACACGAGCAGAGGTCATCGTCGATCAAACTTGTGGCTATTGTACGTTACTTTTAACACAGTCAAATGGTCTACGCTGCCGTCTGAATGCAACAGACGTTGAACATGCCGGTGCGTGAGAAACTTTTCACAGGGTCAGCTACCAGCGCTGCCAGCTGTGGAAGCTCGTAGTCGCAGAGGAATTTCATGGATTTTTTAAAAAAACATTTTGGTTGGAACAACGGGGGTTAGGAGGGCAGCCGCTACTCAGGGCCACGAGGACGGGAGCAACCACGCCAACCAGAGCCTTCGGACCAGGAGGAGGCTGGAGGACACCGGCCGGGCGTGTGTGCTAAGCAAGTCAGCGGCGCGCGGAAAGCGACGAGCTAGTGGGCACCGCCGGAGATGGGAAACCGAGAAACACAAACACCCCGTTGCCGGGCAAGAGGCCGACGAAGCTTCGCTGTCTGCCGAAGGCCGTTTGGTGTGCGTCCATTTCGGTGATCGGCCAGTTAGGGACCGGATCAGAGTGGGCGCCAACCCGCCAACTCTACGGGGATCGAGTGTTGTGTTGTGGCCGCTGTTGGGCAAATGTTGGCACTACTGACAAGAACGGGTCTTCGATCTGGGCAACAGGAACAGGAAAGTGTGGACTGGGTTCCTAATACTTAATTACATAAATTTGATGTAACTATCTTATTTTTTCACTTTCTAGGTTAAATTATGGATTAGTACGAGTAAAACATATATTTCTGAATTTATCCTGAGAATTGACTATGTTATTCTTTCAGTGTTAGATAATATATCGTCGATAGTAAGATACCTATAACGATTGTCAATTTTAAGATGTTGCTACAAGTGCTGATCCAGTCAGTTAGATGTGCTCATGGTTGTATATATTTGGTGGGTATATGTAAGTGTCTACATTTATATCATGTTTTGCAAAAGAAATATTTTCGTAGATTAATTTGAGATCAACACTACATGTCCCTTGCACAATAACTATATAGAGCGAAAAAATATTAGCCATTCAAACCATCTAAGTTGTATAGGAGGGAAATGTAATATGCTATATTTCCCTTGGTGGACAATTTTTCATGATCGCGCCGAGGCATTTATGTGAATTTTGTCGATATCATGATCCAGTCTATTTATAGGGACTGGATGTGCATGTCATTTTGCAAAGAAAGAAAGAAAGAAAGAATGTGTATGTCCTCATAGGGAGATCAGTCTTCTGTCTTCCCTACAAAGCCATTCTAGTGTACTGAGTCTTAGCCCAAATACTTTTCTCTGCGTGCACTTAGCTTTCTTTCTTATTTTCTTTATGTTTTATACCAAAAGGTCATTTGGGCTGTAACATTGATCTCCATGCCATCTATGTCTACCATCTTCTATAGCATTAATATTTAAAAACTGAATATGTGTAAACCAAATCTTGTAGAAGATGCAAAATGTGATGAACTCTAGCAGCCGACCACCTAGGACGCGGATCCTGTTTTCAGAACTCCATTTCCAAAAAAAAAAGAAACTCTGAATTTTTTGGAGCTGTGTATTTGTAGTTCCAAGAAATTCTAAAGTTGAAGTTGGAGATATATCAAGAATATTTAGATGGATAATTTATTTATGATTTATACTAAATATTCAAATTTAAACCCCCTTTAATTTTAATCTACAATATTCTAGCTTCATGAAAAAATATTCGATGAAAAACAATAAAATCATTCTGAGCGTCAAAAATAAAAAATGGTTCCACATCAAGTGAAAACAGGATACATACATCGCTGACAAATGCACCCGTATACATGCTTTTATTGTTCCTCACACACATCAACGCACATAGCCACACACACACATCCGTACGTACATTACTCGATCTGTCCCTCCTCTACAGGGCCATCTGCCAACACCTAACACCTAGCTGTACGTAACGTCTTACTCGACAACACGGTATTATTGAACAACAACATGCACCGTCTAATTAGTTACAGTAGTTTTGGAGAGGAAATTAAGCAGGCGGCGGCGGTGGAGGCGCCGGCTGGTGGATGCGACGACGGGGGCGGCCTCACACGGCGGTGATGGCGACCT
Source organism: Echinochloa crus-galli (assembly GCA_900205405.1). Taxonomy (NCBI): domain Eukaryota; kingdom Viridiplantae; phylum Streptophyta; class Magnoliopsida; order Poales; family Poaceae; genus Echinochloa; species Echinochloa crus-galli. The sequence continues at coordinate 333,047 of OAMR01000142.1, read as the reverse complement.
TCATGCCGGCGGCGCAGTGCCCCGGGAAGCTGCAGATGAAGTAGTTGACGCCGCGCTTGAGCGTGACGCGGTCGTTGCCGGAGGTGAGCGCCCTGACGCCCCTTGGCGCGCTGCACGACCGGTACCCCGCCGCGCTCACGGGCACCACGTTGTGCGCCTTCGGGCTGTACTTGAACACTGCATGCACACAAAAGTTACGCCGTCTACTTCAGCACCAAGAGATTATCGCTAACATAATGACCATTGGAGAGGGAGATAAAGAAAGGTCTAGCACTGAGCCATTGACCGAGCACGTCGCCGGCGCGGAAGCGCTTGCCGCGGGGCCAGCTGGCGGTGTTGAAGCTCCAGCCGCCGCGGTCGCCGACGGTGTACACCGCCGACTCGGCGAGCTCGCCGTGGAGGAGCACGCAGAGGAGGACCAGCGCCACCACGGCGGCGCCGCTGCCACGAGCCGCACTGCCCCTTCCCTGAGCCATGCCTCAGCTGATTTGTGTCCCTGTAAACGCTAGCAGATCAGCTCGAGAAGGGAGAAGCGCTCGAGCAGAGGGTGAGAGAATGAAGGGGAGTGATGAGTGTGAGTCGAGCTGTGGTGTTCGGTGTCCCCTGGGGTTCCTTTTATAGGCAACCCAACACGAGCAGAGGTCATCGTCGATCAAACTTGTGGCTATTGTACGTTACTTTTAACACAGTCAAATGGTCTACGCTGCCGTCTGAATGCAACAGACGTTGACCATGCCGGTGCGTGAGAAACTTTTCACAGGGTCAGCTACCAGCGCTGCCAGCTGTGGAAGCTCGTAGTCGCAGAGGAATTTCATGGATTTTTTAAAAAAACATTTTGGTTGGAACAACGGGGGTTAGGAGGGCAGCCGCTACTCAGGGCCACGAGGACGGGAGCAACCACGCCAACCAGAGCCTTCGGACCAGGAGGAGGCTGGAGGACACCGGCCGGGCGTGTGTGCTAAGCAAGTCAGCGGCGCGCGGAAAGCGACGAGCTAGTGGGCACCGCCGGAGATGGGAAACCGAGAAACACAAACACCCCGTTGCCGGGCAAGAGGCCGACGAAGCTTCGCTGTCTGCCGAAGGCCGTTTGGTGTGCGTCCATTTCGGTGATCGGCCAGTTAGGGACCGGATCAGAGTGGGCGCCAACCCGCCAACTCTACGGGGATCGAGTGTTGTGTTGTGGCCGCTGTTGGGCAAATGTTGGCACTACTGACAAGAACGGGTCTTCGATCTGGGCAACAGGAACAGGAAAGTGTGGACTGGGTTCCTAATACTTAATTACATAAATTTGATGTAACTATCTTATTTTTTCACTTTCTAGGTTAAATTATGGATTAGTACGAGTAAAACATATATTTCTGAATTTATCCTGAGAATTGACTATGTTATTCTTTCAGTGTTAGATAATATATCGTCGATAGTAAGATACCTATAACGATTGTCAATTTTAAGATGTTGCTACAAGTGCTGATCCAGTCAGTTAGATGTGCTCATGGTTGTATATATTTGGTGGGTATATGTAAGTGTCTACATTTATATCATGTTTTGCAAAAGAAATATTTTCGTAGATTAATTTGAGATCAACACTACATGTCCCTTGCACAATAACTATATAGAGCGAAAAAATATTAGCCATTCAAACCATCTAAGTTGTATAGGAGGGAAATGTAATATGCTATATTTCCCTTGGTGGACAATTTTTCATGATCGCGCCGAGGCATTTATGTGAATTTTGTCGATATCATGATCCAGTCTATTTATAGGGACTGGATGTGCATGTCATTTTGCAAAGAAAGAAAGAAAGAAAGAATGTGTATGTCCTCATAGGGAGATCAGTCTTCTGTCTTCCCTACAAAGCCATTCTAGTGTACTGAGTCTTAGCCCAAATACTTTTCTCTGCGTGCACTTAGCTTTCTTTCTTATTTTCTTTATGTTTTATACCAAAAGGTCATTTGGGCTGTAACATTGATCTCCATGCCATCTATGTCTACCATCTTCTATAGCATTAATATTTAAAAACTGAATATGTGTAAACCAAATCTTGTAGAAGATACAAAATGTGATGAACTCTAGCAGCCGACCACCTAGGACGCGGATCCTGTTTTCAGAACTCCATTTCCAAAAAAAAAAGAAACTCTGAATTTTTTGGAGCTGTGTATTTGTAGTTCCAAGAAATTCTAAAGTTGAAGTTGGAGATATATCAAGAATATTTAGATGGATAATTTATTTATGATTTATACTAAATATTCAAATTTAAACCCCCTTTAATTTTAATCTACAATATTCTAGCTTCATGAAAAAATATTCGATGAAAAACAATAAAATCATTCTGAGCGTCAAAAATAAAAAATGGTTCCACATCAAGTGAAAACAGGATACATACATCGCTGACAAATGCACCCGTATACATGCTTTTATTGTTCCTCACACACATCAACGCACATAGCCACACACACACATCCGTACGTACATTACTCGATCTGTCCCTCCTCTACAGGGCCATCTGCCAACACCTAACACCTAGCTGTACGTAACGTCTTACTCGACAACACGGTATTATTGAACAACAACATGCACCGTCTAATTAGTTACAGTAGTTTTGGAGAGGAAATTAAGCAGGCGGCGGCGGTGGAGGCGCCGGCTGGTGGATGCGACGACGGGGGCGGCCTCACACGGCGGTGATGGCGACCTTCATGCCGGCGGCGCAGTGCCCCGGGAAGCTGCAGATGAAGTAGTTGACGCCGCGCTTGAGCGTGACGCGGTCGTTGCCGGAGGTGAGCGCCCTGACGCCCCTTGGCGCGCTGCACGACCGGTACCCCGCCGCGCTCACGGGCACCACGTTGTGCGCCTTCGGGCTGTACCTGAACACTGCATAAGCCGTTGATTTCAGCGAGGCTAAAACGCGACCATTAGTATCATAGTATGGGAGATATAAGAGCTAGCACTACTGACCGAGCACGTCGCCGGCGCGGAAGCGCTTGCCCCGGGGCCAGTTGGCGGAGCTGAAGCTCCAGCCGCCGCGGTCGCCGACGGTGTACACCGCCGACTCGGCGAGCTCGCCGTGGAGGAGCATGCAGAGGAGGACCAGCGCCACCACGGCGGCGATGTTGCCACGAGCCGCACTGCCCCTTCCCTGAGCCATGCCTCAGCTGATTTGTGTCCCTGTAAACGCTAGCAGATCAGCTCGAGAAGGGAGAAGCGCTCGAGCAGAGGGTGAGAGAATGAAGGGGAGTGATGAGTGTGAGTCGAGCTGTGGTGTTCGGTGTCCCCTGGGGTTCCTTTTATAGGCAACCCAACACGAGCAGAGGTCATCGTCGATCAAACTTGTGGCTATTGTACGTTACTTTTAACACAGTCAAATGGTCTACGCTGCCGTCTGAATGCAACAGACGTTGACCATGCCGGTGCGTGAGAAACTTTTCACAGGGTCAGCTACCAGCGCTGCCAGCTGTGGAAGCTCGTAGTCGCAGAGGAATTTCATGGATTTTTTAAAAAAACATTTTGGTTGGAACAACGGGGGTTAGGAGGGCAGCCGCTACTCAGGGCCACGAGGACGGGAGCAACCACGCCAACCAGAGCCTTCGGACCAGGAGGAGGCTGGAGGACACCGGCCGGGCGTGTGTGCTAAGCAAGTCAGCGGCGCGCGGAAAGCGACGAGCTAGTGGGCACCGCCGGAGATGGGAAACCGAGAAACACAAACACCCCGTTGCCGGGCAAGAGGCCGACGAAGCTTCGCTGTCTGCCGAAGGCCGTTTGGTGTGCGTCCATTTCGGTGATCGGCCAGTTAGGGACCGGATCAGAGTGGGCGCCAACCCGCCAACTCTACGGGGATCGAGTGTTGTGTTGTGGCCGCTGTTGGGCAAATGTTGGCACTACTGACAAGAACGGGTCTTCGATCTGGGCAACAGGAACAGGAAAGTGTGGACTGGGTTCCTAATACTTAATTACATAAATTTGATGTAACTATCTTATTTTTTCACTTTCTAGGTTAAATTATGGATTAGTACGAGTAAAACATATATTTCTGAATTTATCCTGAGAATTGACTATGTTATTCTTTCAGTGTTAGATAATATATCGTCGATAGTAAGATACCTATAACGATTGTCAATTTTAAGATGTTGCTACAAGTGCTGATCCAGTCAGTTAGATGTGCTCATGGTTGTATATATTTGGTGGGTATATGTAAGTGTCTACATTTATATCATGTTTTGCAAAAGAAATATTTTCGTAGATTAATTTGAGATCAACACTACATGTCCCTTGCACAATAACTATATAGAGCGAAAAAATATTAGCCATTCAAACCATCTAAGTTGTATAGGAGGGAAATGTAATATGCTATATTTCCCTTGGTGGACAATTTTTCATGATCGCGCCGAGGCATTTATGTGAATTTTGTCGATATCATGATCCAGTCTATTTATAGGGACTGGATGTGCATGTCATTTTGCAAAGAAAGAAAGAAAGAAAGAATGTGTATGTCCTCATAGGGAGATCAGTCTTCTGTCTTCCCTACAAAGCCATTCTAGTGTACTGAGTCTTAGCCCAAATACTTTTCTCTGCGTGCACTTAGCTTTCTTTCTTATTTTCTTTATGTTTTATACCAAAAGGTCATTTGGGCTGTAACATTGATCTCCATGCCATCTATGTCTACCATCTTCTATAGCATTAATATTTAAAAACTGAATATGTGTAAACCAAATCTTGTAGAAGATACAAAATGTGATGAACTCTAGCAGCCGACCACCTAGGACGCGGATCCTGTTTTCAGAACTCCATTTCCAAAAAAAAAAGAAACTCTGAATTTTTTGGAGCTGTGTATTTGTAGTTCCAAGAAATTCTAAAGTTGAAGTTGGAGATATATCAAGAATATTTAGATGGATAATTTATTTATGATTTATACTAAATATTCAAATTTAAACCCCCTTTAATTTTAATCTACAATATTCTAGCTTCATGAAAAAATATTCGATGAAAAACAATAAAATCATTCTGAGCGTCAAAAATAAAAAATGGTTCCACATCAAGTGAAAACAGGATACATACATCGCTGACAAATGCACCCGTATACATGCTTTTATTGTTCCTCACACACATCAACGCACATAGCCACACACACACATCCGTACGTACATTACTCGATCTGTCCCTCCTCTACAGGGCCATCTGCCAACACCTAACACCTAGCTGTACGTAACGTCTTACTCGACAACACGCTATTATTGAACAACAACATGCACCGTCTAATTAGTTACAGTAGTTTTATAGTAGTGCCGGGCGCCGGCTGGTGGATGCGTGCGACGGCCGGCGCGGCGGCCTCACGCGGCGGTGATGGCGACCTTCATGCCGGCGGCGCAGTGCCCCGGGAAGCTGCAGATGAAGTAGTTGACGCCGCGCTTGAGCGTGACGCGGTCGTTGCCGGAGGTGAGCGCCTTGACGCCCCTGGGCGCGCTGCACGACCTGTACCCCGCCGCGCTCACGGGCACCACGTCGTGCGCCTTGGGGCTGTACCTGAACACTGTGCGCGACGCGAGCACGCACGCACGCATGCCGTTTCAGTCAGAACCGAGCGAGAGATCGAATAGCCAGCCAAGAGTATAGTAGGAACCACTTGCACGGGAAAAGGTAGGAGACACCACTGACCGAGCACGTCGCCGGCGCGGAAGCGCTTGCCCCGGGGCCAGTTGGCGGTGTTGAAGCTCCAGCCGCCGCGGTCGCCGACGGTGTACACCGCCGACTCGGCGAACTCGCCGTGGAGGATCACGCAGAGGAGGACCAGCGCCACCACGGCGGCGCCGCTGCCACGAGCCGCACTGCCCCTTCCCTGCGCCATGTCTGTCTCAGCTCTGTGTCTCTCTAAACGCTAGCAGAGCTCGAGAAGCAGGGAGAAGCGCTCGAGCAGAGGGTGAGAGAATGAAGGGGAGTGATGAGTGTGAGTCGAGCTGTGGTGTTCGCTGTCCCCGGGGGCTCCTTTTATAGGCAACCCAACACGAGCAGCAGTCATCGATCAAATTACTTTTAACACAGTCAAATGGTCTACGCTGCCGTCTGAATGCAACAGACGTTGAACATGCCGGTGCGTGAGAAACTTTTCACAGGGTCAGCTACCAGCGCTGCCAGCTGTGGAAGCTCGTAGTCGCAGAGGAATTTCATGGATTTTTTAAAAAAACATTTTGGTTGGAACAACGGGGGTTAGGAGGGCAGCCGCTACTCAGGGCCACGAGGACGGGAGCAACCACGCCAACCAGAGCCTTCGGACCAGGAGGAGGCTGGAGGACACCGGCCGGGCGTGTGTGCTAAGCAAGTCAGCGGCGCGCGGAAAGCGACGAGCTAGTGGGCACCGCCGGAGATGGGAAACCGAGAAACACAAACACCCCGTTGCCGGGCAAGAGGCCGACGAAGCTTCGCTGTCTGCCGAAGGCCGTTTGGTGTGCGTCCATTTCGGTGATCGGCCAGTTAGGGACCGGATCAGAGTGGGCGCCAACCCGCCAACTCTACGGGGATGATCGAGTGCTGTGTACTTGTGTTGTGTTGTGGTCGCTGTTGGGCAAATGTTGGCACTACTGACAGGAACGGGTCTTCGATCTGGGCAACAGGAACAAAAAAAAGTGTGGACTGGGTTCCTAATACTTAATTACATAAATTTGATGTAACTATCTTATTTTTTCACTTTCTAGGTTAAATTATGGATTAGTACGAGTAAAACATATATTTCTGAATTTATCCTGAGAATTGACTATGTTATTCTTTCAGTGTTAGATAATATATCGTCGATAGTAAGATACCTATAACGATTGTCAATTTTAAGATGTTGCTACAAGTGCTGATCCAGTCAGTTAGATGTGCTCATGGTTGTATATATTTGGTGGGTATATGTAAGTGTCTACATTTATATCATGTTTTGCAAAAGAAATATTTTCGTAGATTAATTTGAGATCAACACTACATGTCCCTTGCACAATAACTATATAGAGCGAAAAAATATTAGCCATTCAAACCATCTAAGTTGTATAGGAGGGAAATGTAATATGCTATATTTCCCTTGGTGGACAATTTTTCATGATCGCGCCGAGGCATTTATGTGAATTTTGTCGATATCATGATCCAGTCTATTTATAGGGACTGGATGTGCATGTCATTTTGCAAAGAAAGAAAGAAAGAAAGAATGTGTATGTCCTCATAGGGAGATCAGTCTTCTGTCTTCCCTACAAAGCCATTCTAGTGTACTGAGTCTTAGCTGAAATACTTTTCTCTCCGTGCACTTAGCTTTCTTTCTTATTTTATTTATGTTTTATACTAAAAGGTCATTTGGGTTGTAACATATTGATCTCCATGCCATCTATGTCTACCATCTTCTATAGCATTAATATTTTTTAAAAACTAAATATGTGTAAACCAAATCTTGTAGAAGATGCAAAATGTGATGAACTCTAGCAGCCGACCACCTAGGACGCGGATCCTGTTTTCAGAACTCCATTTCCAAAAAAAAAAGAAACTCTGAATTTTTTGGAGCTGTGTATTTGTAGTTCCAAGAAATTCTAAAGTTGAAGTTGGAGATATATCAAGAATATTTAGATGGATAATTTATTTATGATTTATACTAAATATTCAAATTTAAACCCCCTTTAATTTTAATCTACAATATTCTAGCTTCATGAAAAAATATTCGATGAAAAACAATAAAATCATTCTGAGCGTCAAAAATAAAAAATGGTTCCACATCAAGTGAAAACAGGATACATACGGAGTACATCGCTGACAAATGCACCCGTAAACATGCTTTTATTGTTCCTCACACACATCAACGCGCGCGCGCGCGCACACATCCGTACGTACATTACTCGATCTGTCCCTCCTCTACGTACAGTGCCATCTGCCAACACCTAACACCTACCTGTACGTAACGCACTCGACACCACGCTATTATTGAACAACAACATGCACCGTCTAATTAGTTACAGTAGTTTTATAGTAGTGCCGGGCGCCGGCTGGTGGATGCGTGCGACGGCCGGCGCGGCGGCCTCACGCGGCGGTGATGGCGACCTTCATGCCGGCGGCGCAGTGGCCCGGGAAGCTGCAGATGAAGTAGTTGACGCCGCGCTTGAGCGTGACGCGGTCGTTGCCGGAGGTGAGCGCCCTGACGCCCCTTGGCGCGCTGCACGACCGGTACCCCGCCGCGCTCACGGGCACCACGTTGTGCGCCTTCGGGCTGTACCTGAACACTGCATAAGCCGTTGATTTCAGCGAGGCTAAAACGCGACCATTAGTATCATAGTATGGGAGATATAAGAGCTAGCACTACTGACCGAGCACGTCGCCGGCGCGGAAGCGCTTGCCCCGGGGCCAGTTGGCGGAGTTGAAGCTCCAGCCGCCGCGGTCGCCGACGGTGTACACCGCCGACTCGGCGAGCTCGCCGTGGAGGAGCATGCAGAGGAGGACCAGCGCCACCACGGCGGCGATGTTGCCACGAGCCGCACTGCCCCTTCCCTGAGCCATGTCTGTCTGATTACTCTGTCTCTCTCTAACCAACACGACGCTAGCCGAGCTCAGGAAGGAAAGTGCCGAAGTGCTCGAGCAAAGGGCGAGCGGTGAGTGTGAGTGGAGCTGTAGTGCTTGGTGCACCCGCGCCGGGGGTTCATTTTATAGGCAGGCAGCTCGGCTCAACACCACTCAATCAAACTCGTGGCTATTGCACATTTGCACATTACTTTAACACGGCGGAGTGGACTTGCGGACGCGCCGCGGTGTGAATGCGACTTGCTGAGTGAGAAATCACCGGCGCTGTTCCAGGGGATCGGAAGTGGCGCCCCACACCGAGCTGCTACTCTGCTAGGCTGCTAGCTGGGAACGAGAGCTCGGCTCGCCGCCGCAGAGGTGTTTTCACGTTCACGGAGGCTGGAAATGGGGGTAGGCCAGGAGGAGGCCACTTCACCCACCCACACCCACTAGGACACACGAGGACACGGCGGGTGAGGCCGGCCAAAGCCCAGAGCCTTTGGACCAGGAGGAGACCCGGGCCGGGCGTCGTGTGCGCGAAGCAAGTCAGCGGAAAGCGACGGGCAGTGGGCAGGCACCGCACCGCCGGGGATGGGGGAAGGGAGAAACAGCGCTCAGGCCCGGTGCCGGGGAAGAGGCCGCCGTGCAGCTTCGCTCTCTGCCGGAGGCCTGCATATGTGCGTCCATTTCTCGGTGTGATCATCACAAGCAAGCCAGTCAGTCACGGACGGACCGGATCAAAAGTGCGCGCCAATCCGCCATAACTCGGTCAAACGTTCTAAAAGTTGATCACACTGATACCTTGTTCGTGTATGTGTATCGATATCGAGTGCTGTGCTTCGTGATGGGCGAAGGTTGCCAGGAATGGGTGTGTCGATGTGGACAACAACAGGTGCGGATGATTTCTGTAGGGGCAGACAGGGGTCCTTGCCGGCTGATTTAAATGTTTAGGTTCGGGTCACTGGCTGTGTTTAGTTTCCCAAATTTCCCAAAAATTCTCTCTCCAAACTTCACTATTCACCTATCACATCAAATCACATCAAATATCTCTCCTCATGCATGGAGCATCAAACATAGGTAAATAAAAAAACTAGTTACATGGTTTTGATGTATACGATAAGACGAATCTTTTGAGCCTAGTTAGGTCATGGTAGGACAATGTTTACCACAAACAAACGAAAAGTGCTACAGTGCGCTACAGTGTCCGATGTGACTTTTTTCCCAAATTTTTCCATACACTTTTTGGAACTGAACACAGCCACTATCTCAGTTCGTTTTCATTTTCATTTTCATTTTCAATTCTTTCATTAAATTCCGGATTAATTCCCTGAATGAGATTTGGCACTCCAAAGATAGCAAAATTTGCGTCCCTATCTCTTCATAATGGCAGTGCGCTCACGATAATAAACGCGCAAAGAAATTAGATGACGATAATAATCTAAAAGTGTTTGAAACTCGGATGAAACATCTCCCTCTCATTTCCTAGTTTCATCAATTGTTGTTCCCTAGATCACATGCAAGACACAAACTGTCTAGGTGTGTACATAGAGTTTCATCATCATGAAACTCATTTCATCTCTCTTCATTAATACAGTACTACATCATCAAAAATGATGACATGATAGTTAATTTATTGCCCATGAAACTCCTACTGAGACTGGCCTAAGTGAAATATTTTCCTGGTTCATCAATCATCACTAATTAATTGACTGTCCTTGACGACTAATGTGTTCCTTCTGAAACTCATGATTCAATTCAACCAATTAGCAGTTCTTTTGCACGTACATTGCGCCATGTTCGTGTAATGCGAAGCTGCCGAAGAAAGCAGGTCAACTCGAGCCCCCCAAGTCCAAGCTTGGAGTGCCAATTTCCAAATCGCATTGAAGACGAACGGTTCGGGGGCGCTTCCATGCTTCCATCCCACGCCTTTCGCAGCCAGTTGGGTCAACCTTGACGAAAAGTTTGGCTCCCAGAAAAACAGCTATGGTATACTACTTGAAAACTCGGCCATGTCTGAACTTTGGGATCCCTATCCCCTGCTCTCATGCGCAAGAACCGAAATGTGTCGTGTCGACGAATTTGGTAGCTAGAGAGCTCTCTTGCTCGTAAGAAAAGGGCGAAGTCATTGTGGTGTTGGTTGTTTGTCGGTGCCAACAACCAGTAGCAACATCTATCGATATATGGCGCGGTGCCAACCCAAGTAGGCAAGTACTACCAACATCGATAGGAGTATATGTCAGTACGTGTACAAAGGTCGGCGAAGAGTACATCCATCATGTATCCGTCGTTAATAGTTCGAGACTAACAACCATCATGTATCCGTCGTTAATAGTTTGAGACCATGTAGCTGGTGCTGATTTTTGCTGAGAGAAAAACACTGTTGACTGGTGGCTGATAATCCAAATAAATAGGGTTAACTCGATGGCGCAGGTGTGTAAGTGGTGTTGTGTACTTGTGTGTTGGAAAGCAGTGTAGCAGCTCCGTCGTCTTTTTTTTTTTGCCTTCGTCTTGCCCGCCGCACAAGAGACGTCTTCCACTCACACAAGCATACAAAGCTGAATTCAAAAGATTTTTTTTCGTATCCATGCTATAAGAACTGATGACTACTATAGCAGTCGTAGCAGATAACTACATGCTCCATGCACACACTACCCATATATATATATATATATATAAACTAGATCGGTGGGGTTAGACCGCCCCACGGTTTTTCATTAAGAAGAAGGAATCTTCTCCCGGTCTAGAAAAACTCCCGAACCCCGGAAACTGGCGAGGGGGATTTTTTTTAAAACGACTTGAAAATTCGCTCCAACGAGGAGTCGAACCCACGACCTAAAGGTGCTACTAAAGCATTGTAACCACTAGGCTACAAGTTCTTTCACACCTATATATATATATATATATATATTCATTCCAGATGTATGGCTGGGATTCTAGCTAGACAGTGCTAAAGCATTGACGAGTGTAATTATAGCAGGCCCATACTTTACGTGCGCTGTTCTAATCTGATCCACAAGCTACGTGTACGATATAATATGGTAGCAAGGCTATTACACCACTCTATTCTAAAAAAAAGGCTATTACACCACTGTTAGTGGACACATGATTAAAACAATAAACTACATGAATCTATGATCGTTTGGCCTCACTGAGATTGATGAAAAGGTACCGTACGTGTAGATAAACCTGCCGGGACCATTCCGCCCATATGCATGTTCCGTAACACGACAGGGTCCTCTTATTCCCAGTGGCAGCTCTCTCATCATGTGCAGTTTTCCTCGAGCCCATCTCTAACAACGTAGTCTCTATTATTATCATTAGCGTCCGAAGACTCGAGGTCAGCCTAAATAATCTGTGGCCTCTGCTAATATAAAGCCCTCCAGCTCCGGTGCGACGGGCCGGCTGGGTTCACCTACCACGCCGCAGATCCCGCAGCGCGACGTGTAGACGCTACGCTTCCTGACGTGCCGGCGGCCGCGCGCAGGCGCAGCGCACTAGCCACGGGAACGAACGAGTTCGCCACGTCCGTTGCCGGACACGGCGCGCCAACACGAGACCTCACCGAACCCCACGCGATCTCCGGAGAAAGTACGTGTAGGTTCACGCGCACTTGGGCCTGTGTGTGCCCCCGCCGCGCACTACCAGGGCAGCAGGAGAGGAAGAAGTCCATCCGAGCGTGGCCGTCGTCGTCACTGGTCAGTCATGCTGCGGCTGTGCAAAGGTCTTGTTTAGACGTTAGAATTGGGAGGGTGAATTTGGGAGTATGATGCCACTTCGTAATCATTGCACTACTGTAGTATTTCGTTTGTATTTGTGAAAAATTGTCCAAAAATTGATTAATTAGGCTCAAAATGTTCGTCTCGCAGAGCACAACAAAATTATGTAATTAATTTTCGATTTCATCTACATTTAGTACTCTATGCATGTTATGACATTTTGATGTGATGGGAAATCTTCTTTTTGCATAGTAAATTTGGGAGTGGAATTTAGGATCAGGGCCAAAGTGATCGAACGGGCAGTGGATGGGATGGGGGCTCCGGTGAGGTGTGCGTGTTCGCGCATTGTTATTTTCGCGGTACGAGCGCCAGGAGGACATGTGGCCGTTGTGCCTGTCGTCGGTCGGGTCGCGATAGATGCCGGTAGGAGGGGCGCCGTGACGTCGCGCTCGCGCCGGTGGAGCTCCTGTTGGTGCCCTGGTGGAGTGGTGGTGACGGCGTGCGCAGCTCGTGCGTCATGATCACGTACGTACGAGTACCGAGGGAGCCCCAAAGCGACCGACGCGTCAGCAAACTCTCCTACACCGTTCTTTCGTCTAACCAGTTGAGCTAGGCTCACTTCCATCGTGCTGAGACTTTCTGGGCTTGGTAACTTCAGACGGTGTACTTGGATTGTGCTATTAGTGTTGATAGTTTAGCAACCCACCATCCTATAACCCCAGTAACATTCGCTGCTGATTCCCAGTCAGAATGCAGAACATTAAGGTGCGACACCGGCCCGCCACAACTGGCGGAGCTAAGCTAGTTTAACGGGTCAGCTGACACTAATAATATCTCGTAAACTCCATTGAAGATCACTGTTCATAGTGCTAGTGACCCCGTCTACTACTGTGCTTTGGATTTCTAGCTCCGCCCCTGTAACCAATCGGATCCAAACCTCGCAAATCACAGCTGCTCGCAATTCAACCGCCTCATTGTTCAAACTAGCATAGCAGCCACAAGTGCAGACAGTACTTTGCCAGTTCAACAACTCAGCTGAATCTGCACTTCGGCAGTTAGACATCCTAGATGAGTTCACGCGGCACATGCTACGGTTTTTACATACACAGCATAACCCAACTACGCAGAACACCCAAAATATTCAGGTTTGCAGATTCCACGTTCCTTGATCAGCAACATGTCTGCTTCAGATTCAGGAGGCAATGGAGGCCAGTGAGAAAAGTGCACAATCAGGATAGATCAGGTTGTCATTTCAACAACTGCATGGGGGTTACCTGCCTAGCTCCATTGGAGATTCACTTGGCTGCTCTTATGTTGGCGAGAGCAGCAAGAACCTCGGTGATTGGAGCTTCGTTGTGTGACCTATTTGCCTGGATATAAACGACTTTGGATTTTACAAAAGCTAGATGTTGGTAGGTTCAGAACATAAAGTACCGAAGTGCCAACGAAGAGGCTGACCTTGAGAGATGGCACTAGTGCATAGACCTCTTCAACGGTCTCAGGCCCAATGTTTGCTATTATGCATATCTGTAACAAGCGCACAAATGCACAAGAGTGATAGAGTTAGATGACGGTGCTACATAAAGAAAAGTAAGAAAAGGAAATTCAGTAACTAACCTCGCCATCATTAACACCACATTTTTTAAGAGGACTACAGCAACAAGTCAAGGAACTGAACTGCTAAAATGCATAATTGATGAAGTGATATAACTCTATAATAAGATGTAAGTTCTAATATCTATATAGTCTGAATAGAAAAAACAGGATACTCCAGAGCTTGTTTCACAGAGCTTGCAGTAGTGAAATGATTTCCATCATTTGCATATTGGAAAGCTTTGTCAAATGACCTGCACAAGCAACAAAAAATATTATACAAGAAGCCAAACGGCTAAGAGACTTGAACATAGCACAGAGAATGATTCGTCGGCAGGAAAAAACACAAACAGCAAATATTCTCTTACTCAGGAATTTTGATCTTGGGATCCTCTGATAAGATAGCCATATGCTCATGAATTTCTTGCAACAGTTCAACTGCTTCACAGTTCATTATCATCCTAGAATTTGGAGGGATGTCTGCAACCAATAACTACACTAAATTACCTCCATTCTTGCGATTACATGGGAAGGTAGCAGGATAAGCTTACACAGTTTGTTATAACGGTTCATGGAAATCAGATTACTGTGCAGTCAGAATGGCGCAAAATGTACCAACCCCATCTGCACAAAATATTTACATAACCATAGGAATGTCTCACATACCACTAAGATGGCATTTGAGCTCAACACTCGTGCCAAATATAGCTAAATTTTGATTGCATTTTCCCAAAAACCTCTCATGCATACAACAAACAAGGGTTGCTTAATGGTATGCGAGGCACACTTCTACAAACAGATACGTGCTAGAACCAGAGCAAGCGGAACTTAAGATAAAAATGACAAGATTTACAAATGGAAGGAAAAAATGATTTTAAGTGGAAAATTAGGCAGGACAAAACACAAGAGACAGTAAAAAAAAAAACTCGACCTGCGAGGGGCAAGCCGCCCCCCGGGCATTACATTTAAGAAGAAGACCTTCTCACGCAGGTCAAGAAAACCCCCGAACCCTGGTCCCGCCCTGACACTGGGAAACATAACCCGTGAGACTCCTGCCTGGGCCACACACGGTCCTCAGGCCGACCTGGGCCGTCTCTTGACCAGTGCTTATATCTTATGCGCGGTCTAGAGAGTCGTCTCGCTCTCCATCTTTGGCTAGCGATAAATCCGGAATAGAGGATATCTATATTTGGATATCCAATTGAAGAGATTGTTGGAGGGCGGTCCGTGTGCCAAAGCACTGGTCAAGAGACGGCCCAGGTCGGCCTGAGGACCGTGTGTGGGCCCAGGCAGGAGTCTCACGGTTATGTTTCCCAGTGTCAGGGCGGGACCAGGGTTCGGGGTTTTCTTGACCTGCGTGAGAAGGTCTTCTTCTTAAATGTAATGCCCGGGGGGCGGCTTGCCCCTCGCAGGTCGAGTTTTTTTTTTACTGTCTCTTGTGTTTTGTCCTGCCTAATTTTCCACTTAAAATCATTTTTTCCTTCCATTTGTAAATCTTGTCATTTTTATCTTAAGTTCCGCTTGCTCTGGTTCTAGCACGTATCTGTTTGTAGAAGTGTGCCTCGCATACCATTAAGCAACCCTTGTTTGTTGTATGCATGAGAGGTTTTTGGGAAAATGCAATCAAAATTTAGCTATATTTGGCACGAGTGTTGAGCTCAAATGCCATCTTAGTGGTATGTGAGACATTCCTATGGTTATGTAAATATTTTGTGCAGATGGGTTGGTACATTTTGCGCCATTCTGACTGCACAGTAATCTGATTTCCATGAACCGTTATAACAAACTGTGTAAGCTTATCCTGCTACCTTCCCATGTAATCGCAAGAATGGAGGTAATTTAGTGTAGTTATTGGTTGCAGACATCCCTCCAAATTCTAGGATGATAATGAACTGTGAAGCAGTTGAACTGTTGCAAGAAATTCATGAGCATATGGCTATCTTATCAGAGGATCCCAAGATCAAAATTCCTGAGTAAGAGAATATTTGCTGTTTGTGTTTTTTCCTGCCGACGAATCATTCTCTGTGCTATGTTCAAGTCTCTTAGCCGTTTGGCTTCTTGTATAATATTTTTTGTTGCTTGTGCAGGTCATTTGACAAAGCTTTCCAATATGCAAATGATGGAAATCATTTCACTACTGCAAGCTCTGTGAAACAAGCTCTGGAGTATCCTGTTTTTTCTATTCAGACTATATAGATATTAGAACTTACATCTTATTATAGAGTTATATCACTTCATCAATTATGCATTTTAGCAGTTCAGTTCCTTGACTTGTTGCTGTAGTCCTCTTAAAAAATGTGGTGTTAATGATGGCGAGGTTAGTTACTGAATTTCCTTTTCTTACTTTTCTTTATGTAGCACCGTCATCTAACTCTACCACTATTGCACATTTGTGCCCCTGTTACAGATATGCATGATAGCAAACATCGGGCCTGAGACCGTTGAAGAGGTCTATGCATTAGTGCCATCTCTCAATGTCAGCCTCTTTGTTGGCACTTTGGTGCTTTTATGTCTGAACCTAGCAACATCTAGCTTTTGTAAAATCCAAAGTCGTTTATATCCAGGCAAATAGGTCACACAACGAAGCTCCAATCACCGAGGTTCTTGCTGCTCTCGCCAACATAAGAGCAGCCAAGTGAATCTCCAATGGAGCTAGGCAGGTAACCCCCATGCAGTTGTTGAAATGACAACCTGATCTATCCTGATTGTGCACTTTTCTCACTGGCCTCCATTGCCTCCTGAATCTGAAGCAGACATGTTGCTGATCAAGGAACCGGTCCGTGTGCCAAAGCACTGGTCAAGAGACGGCCCAGGTCGGCCTGAGGACCGTGTGGGCCCAGGCAGGAGTCTCACGGTTATGTTTCCCAGTGTCAGGGCGGGACCAGGGTTCGGGGTTTTCTTGACCTGCGTGAGAAGGTCTTCTTCTTAAATGTAATGCCCGGGGGGCGGCTTGCCCTCGCAGGTCGAGTTTTTTTTTTACTGTCTCTTGTGTTTTGTCCTGCCTAATTTTCCACTTAAAATCATTTTTTCCTTCCATTTGTAAATCTTGTCATTTTTATCTTAAGTTCCGCTTGCTCTGGTTCTAGCACGTATCTGTTTGTAGAAGTGTGCCTCGCATACCATTAAGCAACCCTTGTTTGTTGTATGCATGAGAGGTTTTTGGGAAAATGCAATCAAAATTTAGCTATATTTGGCACGAGTGTTGAGCTCAAATGCCATCTTAGTGGTATGTGAGACATTCCTATGGTTATGTAAATATTTTGTGCAGATGGGTTGGTACATTTTGCGCCATTCTGACTGCACAGTAATCTGATTTCCATGAACCGTTATAACAAACTGTGTAAGCTTATCCTGCTACCTTCCCATGTAATCGCAAGAATGGAGGTAATTTAGTGTAGTTATTGGTTGCAGACATCCCTCCAAATTCTAGGATGATAATGAACTGTGAAGCAGTTGAACTGTTGCAAGAAATTCATGAGCATATGGCTATCTTATCAGAGGATCCCAAGATCAAAATTCCTGAGTAAGAGAATATTTGCTGTTTGTGTTTTTTCCTGCCGACGAATCATTCTCTGTGCTATGTTCAAGTCTCTTAGCCGTTTGGCTTCTTGTATAATATTTTTTGTTGCTTGTGCAGGTCATTTGACAAAGCTTTCCAATATGCAAATGATGGAAATCATTTCACTACTGCAAGCTCTGTGAAACAAGCTCTGGAGTATCCTGTTTTTTCTATTCAGACTATATAGATATTAGAACTTACATCTTATTATAGAGTTATATCACTTCATCAATTATGCATTTTAGCAGTTCAGTTCCTTGACTTGTTGCTGTAGTCCTCTTAAAAAATGTGGTGTTAATGATGGCGAGGTTAGTTACTGAATTTCCTTTTCTTACTTTTCTTTATGTAGCACCGTCATCTAACTCTACCACTATTGCACATTTGTGCCCCTGTTACAGATATGCATGATAGCAAACATCGGGCCTGAGACCGTTGAAGAGGTCTATGCATTAGTGCCATCTCTCAATGTCAGCCTCTTTGTTGGCACTTTGGTGCTTTTATGTCTGAACCTAGCAACATCTAGCTTTTGTAAAATCCAAAGTCGTTTATATCCAGGCAAATAGGTCACACAACGAAGCTCCAATCACCGAGGTTCTTGCTGCTCTCGCCAACATAAGAGCAGCCAAGTGAATCTCCAATGGAGCTAGGCAGGTAACCCCCATGCAGTTGTTGAAATGACAACCTGATCTATCCTGATTGTGCACTTTTCTCACTGGCCTCCATTGCCTCCTGAATCTGAAGCAGACATGTTGCTGATCAAGGAAC
>OAMR01000142.1:262493-295454 GCA_900205405.1 Echinochloa crus-galli | reverse complement strand
ATGGGGAGGCGGCTGGACGTGCTGCTGGGGCGGACGACGAAGCAGACGGCGCGGCTGCGGTCGCTGCTGGGGCTGGCGGTGACGCGGCTGGGCGTGGTGCGGGGCCACCGCCAGGTGCGGTGCGCGCAGGCGCGCGGCGACGTGGAGCAGCTGCTCCGGCTGGGCCGCCACGACCGCGCGCTGGCCCGCGCCGAGCACGTCGTCCGGGAGCAGAACGCGCTCGACGTGCTCGCCGACCTCGAGGGCTACTGCGGCCTCATCGTCGAGCGGGCGGCGCTCGTCGACTCGCACAGGGAGTGCCCCGCGGAGCTGCGGGAGGCCGCGGCGGGGCTCGTCTACGCCGCCGCCAGGTGTGGGGACCTGCCGGAGCTGCAGGAGGTCAAAGGCATCCTCGCCGCCAAGTTCGGCAGGGAGTTCGTCTCCGCCGCCTCCGACCTCCGCAGCGGATGTGGGATCAACCCCAAGGTGAGGATCGATCGCCGGCGAACCCTCCTGCCTCGCTCGAAACAGTCGAAATTAATTAAATTTCTCTGCCTGCCTGCAGCAACGAATTCTAACGTTTCCCTTGTTAATTGTAATGGAACAGATCGTGCAGAAGCTGTCGACCAAGCAGCCGAGCCTCGAGAGCCGGCAGATGGTGCTCCAGGAGATCGCTGCGGAGAAAGGGATCGTCCTGCGCGTCTACGAGCCTCCCCACGATGACCACGGGCGCTCCAGCCACGGCCACAGGAAGACGAAGCAGGACGATGAGAGGATCAGGACGCCACCTGTCGATGACGTGGAGGAGGAAGACGTCTCCGGCGACTCGGCGCAGAGGTACAAGGACGTGGAAGCGGCGGCGCAGGCCGCGTTCAGGTCGGCCGCCTCGGCCGCAGCCGCCGCGAAGGCAGCCGTGGAGCTCTCGCGTGCGGAGTCCGGGGGCCCTGGGGACATGAGGCGGCCAGGAAGGGTGCAGATGGATCATGAGAGCAGGGAAGAAGATGAGGTGGTTGATGGAAAGAAATCTAAGACGATTGGACATGCCCGGAATCACAGCCCTGAGATAGAGGAGATCCTGCCGGAGGACGAGGCAAATCATGGAAACATTGCAGAACAGCGGGAGCCTGCCAGGGGCAGGCCGACATCGGTCAGAACAAAGTGGGGGTTTTAGCTGCAACCAAATGGCAACAGAGATGGTTTCTTGATCTCAATATATTTAGTTCAATTTTCACTATACGCGTGTAGTTAGATACTATGGCATATGCTCATGCCATATATGCGATGTAAATTATGAAAAAGGGAAAAATTGAGAGATTTGATTCGTTGCCAATTTGTAAGCAGGGTTCAAGATCAACGGTGTATATTGGCAAAGAATGCATTGGTTGTAGATACATCAAAGAGGATGGATAATTTGCTGCCACTCAACTGGTTCACAGCTGTCAGGATTAACAAATCCTATAAGGTCTAAGGCAATAAATAATTAAATATTAACAGAGCACGGCATCATCTATCTGGAACAGCTCATTACATAAACCGTAAGAAACAGCAGAACCATGAACTGTGTAGTTGGTAAAACTTCTCTAACTGTCTTTTGACTCGAGATGCGGATACTCATGCTATATCAGCGAGAAATTTTTCGCCTTTTGTTGAGACTTGCCAGCATTTCAGTGTAAGACTGCAGGTTCACCCCCACATCTTCGTCATACTCAAGACCAAGCTCCTCCTGCAGATGCATATCGTTCATCAGCATTGTGAATAGTTCGATGGGAGCAACAGGAGTAGTAAATCTCAAGTGAAGGGAAAAAGGATAGAGGGGGGATGCAGCAAAAACCTTAAATTCATTCTTATCTTTTGGGCTATTCTCAGTAATATTATCCCAAAGCTCCTTGAACATCCTCTTCCGCCTTTTCCATTGGTGAATCTAACGTAATCTGTTAGCACTGCAATCTGATTACGTTACATGGTGGCAAACCAAACAGCACCAGCTAGCTAGCTTGCGATCGACCGCGAATGCAGCTACCGCGGCGGCGCACGACAGGGCTAGCTAGCTGCTCGAAGCGGTGATCGGTCGCCATTTTCTAGAGCGTAACGTAAGCTGAAGACCGCAGAATATTCGTCCCGATCCTTGCACTGGGCTACGCAACTACGCTGGATACTCCACCGCAGCTACACGCAGTTGACGATGATGGCCGGCCGTACGCGTCGCGTTTCTCTGGAAGAGGTGATCGAGGGCGTGGCGTCGAGCGTTCTGAAGAATCAAGAGTCTTTGCAAGTCTTGTCTTGCGCTGACTCTGGATCGAAAACCTTACCGATCGAGAATAACGGTGAAAATTAAATTCAGGTGCGGTCGTCCAGAAAAAAACGGCGGAAAAAACTCGCATACAACTCGTGGTGTAGCGACCAACGACTAGCGAGTGGTTTTCGATTCAGATACGGGGTTATCGATCTGATCGAATCAGAAAGAGAAAGTCAGGCAACTATGAGGAGTGGTGCATATGCGCTGAGCCTTCCTCCACTGCGAGGAGGCTGCCAGGTCGGCAACTCGGTGCACGGCACGAGACGGGCTGATCGTTTTGACGCGTCGATCGCCATTTTTGCAAGGTCATGCATGCCGCCGGAACTAACGGAACCTTCCTGGGATACTTCCCGGAGGCTGGAGCATCATCAATCAATCCCTAGCGGGAATTTAACTAGGCTAGCTAGCTGCTTCATTTCCTTCTTTATATGGAAGGCGACTTCTTCGCGAAGCATTTAGTCCAAGGTGTTTACTGCTGAAGCGTGCATTTTAAGCAGTTCTTTCCTGCTTGTTTAAATGATGCCTACTGAAGCAGTTTGTTTTTATGGAGAGCACTTACTACTTATTAACCCGAGTACAGGCTAGAATACAGTACAGTGTGTGTAAAATCACACGACACGAGGCCCTTGATCCATTGAACACAACAGGAATGAAAAGAAATTGTAGTGCTGAGATCGAAAGAGCGTGTTCGCCGTAGCAAGCAGGGCTCCGGTCACGATCGCGACGAACGGTTCAGCTAGCGTTCCCCAATCAGCACTCTACCACGATCACGACCACACAACATCGGTAGCACTGGCGGAGCCAAGTGAGGGCCATCCTGGGCCATGGCCCCCCTTGCTTCTGCCAATCTGCATGCAGCAACCTAGTCAGCAGCACAAAATTCTACTGTGGGCTGACGGAAATCCATGGAAAGCTGTGCATTAAGCATAGGATTCTTCCTTTTATACACCATACAAACGTTAATATCTATGCTATAGATATTTAATGCATACTCCCTCCTTCCACTTTTATAAGACGCACACGCAAAACGAGATTCAAACTTTACGATCTTTGACCAATAGTTTGTCCATCAATTTTTTCATTTTGTCATATAAATTTGACTGACGCAGTGTGGAAGTGTGGAATGGGTTATGGGTAGTATGGAAGCTGAAGCGGCGCGAGAATTAGGGGGAGGATGTCCGGTGGCGATGCGCTTCCTTGTGGGGGTGGGTTTGCTTTGTGGCGAAGGAGGGGCGAGCGCGACGGGCTTTAAACGTCGGAACGGACGCGTGTGGTGGGCCGAGCCGCCCATGAGCTGTCACCGTGGCCCCTATTATGCCAAGGGTTGATTGATCGATGCGGGCGACGACGCGCGTTGCGCGCGAGCCTATCCACAGAGTGACGAAGGCACGGCGATACGGATCCGTGTACCGTACCACCACCACAGGATGGAAGCTCTAGCCTCGTCTCCAGACATGCATATCCGAGGAAGGTTCGCTTACGGCGGCCTGGAAAACGGCGTTTGACGCGTCGAACGATTTGCACGGCCGCACAGGCCAGCAGCAGCCAGCAGCTTGTGATCTCGTGCCCTTTCCCCGGCCACACGCATGTGAACCCATGGGCCGGTGCTGACTCGGCAGTTTGTTGTCCGAAGCACTACCACCGTACCTGAGCGAAATATCGGGGCCCAAAACGATAGGAAACTACTCGTTCGAGTCACGGTTCGTGACTTCGTGTGCGTTCGATCTGGGCGACGACCAGACCTGCCTTTTCACCGTTGACCGTGAGTTTTCAGAGTCAGCGAAAGGCTCGCAGCTAGCGACTGTCAACGCCGGCCCTCGCTCGATCGATCGAACGCGACGCGCGTGCAGTACCCAAGCGCGCCGGCAGGCGGCAGCGTGCACTAGTACACATGATCTGAGGTGAGTGTTCCTCCGGTTAGGTAATACAAGTACTCAATGGGAAAAATGGGCGCGCCGGCCGTTACAGTGACAGGAGTGTTAACCGCCAGGCCACGTGTACGTACGTCTGCACTGCACGGTGTCGTCCGTGGCGCAGTTTTTCTCTTCGTCTTCGAGTCCTCTTGACCGGGCGAGCTCTGGGTAGTTTTACAAGTAACGAAACTTGACTTGGAGGGGGGCTCGAAAACGATGGTGAGGGAAATAGTCGCGCTAGATATATGATGTCTGTCTTTCGCAAAAAAGATATATGATATCTGTGCCCTGCAGCCTGCAGGGTTCTCGTGAGGTTGGTAGGGACTGTGGGAAAGAGGAGTGCACTCGGTCTTCAGCTAGCGGGAGTCTACACAACATGCCAACATGCATTGTGGCTCGATCTTCCTGTTACTACCGATCAGTGGCAGAGCCAGGGATCTTACCAAGGGAGGGGCCAAAATAGACTGACATTCTACATGTGTCAAGAACTCAAAGAAAATATCATATGATGACTAAATTTTAACTATCCACATACTCCCTCCTTCCACGTTTATAAGGCATGAGATAACATGACACGGTCTCCTAAATCATACTTTGACTGTTCATTTCTTTTATATTATATTAGTTATGGTTATGAATTTATACTCAATGGAAAGTACCTTTAAATACAAATCCAACCATCCCCCCGGGGGTATAAAACACCAGGGCGAAACCGCCAGGAGCCGGGCGGGCGGACTTGATCGGCAGCAGAGCAGATAGATAAGCCAGCCAGAGCAGCCAGGAGCCGGGCGGTTGCTCTAGCTAGCTAGCTCGGCGGGCGATCATGGGGAGGCGGCTGGACGTGCTGCTGGGTCGGACGACGAAGCAGACGGCGCGGCTGCGGTCGCTGCTGGGGCTGGCGGTGACGCGGCTGGGCGTGGTGCGGGGCCACCGCCAGGTGCGGTGCGCGCAGGCGCGCGGCGACGTGGAGCAGCTGCTCCGGCTGGGCCGCCACGACCGCGCGCTGGCCCGCGCCGAGCACGTCGTCCGGGAGCAGAACGCGCTCGACGTGCTCGCCGACCTCGAGGGCTACTGCGGCCTCATCGTCGAGCGGGCGGCGCTCGTCGACTCGCACAGGGAGTGCCCCGCGGAGCTGCGGGAGGCCGCGGCGGGGCTCGTCTACGCCGCCGCCAGGTGTGGGGACCTGCCGGAGCTGCAGGAGGTCAAAGGCATCCTCGCCGCCAAGTTCGGCAGGGAGTTCGTCTCCGCCGCCTCCGACCTCCGCAGCGGATGTGGGATCAACCCCAAGGTGAGGATCGATCGCCGGCGAACCCTCCTGCCTCGCTCGAAACAGTCGAAATTAATTAAATTTCTCTGCCTGCCTGCAGCAACGAATTCTAACGTTTCCCTTGTTAATTGTAATGGAACAGATCGTGCAGAAGCTGTCGACCAAGCAGCCGAGCCTCGAGAGCCGGCAGATGGTGCTCCAGGAGATCGCTGCGGAGAAAGGGATCGTCCTGCGCGTCTACGAGCCTCCCCACGATGACCACGGGCGCTCCAGCCACGGCCACAGGAAGACGAAGCAGGACGATGAGAGGATCAGGACGCCACCTGTCGATGACGTGGAGGAGGAAGACGTCTCCGGCGACTCGGCGCAGAGGTACAAGGACGTGGAAGCGGCGGCGCAGGCCGCGTTCAGGTCGGCCGCCTCGGCCGCAGCCGCCGCGAAGGCAGCCGTGGAGCTCTCGCGTGGGGAGTCCGGGGGCCCTGGGGACATGAGGAAGCCAGCAAGGATGCAGATGGATCATGAGAGCAGGGAAGAAGATGAGGTAGTTGATGGAAAGAAATCAGAGAGGATTGGACTTGCCCGGAATCCCAGCTCTGAGATTGAGGAGATCCTGCCGGAGGACGAGGCAAATCATGGAAACATTGCAGAACAGCGGGAGCCTGCCAGGGGCAGGCCGACATCGGTCAGAACAAAGTGGGGGTTTTAGCTGCAAGTCTGCAACCAAATGGCAACAGAGAAGGTTTCTTGATCCCAATATAATTAGTTCAATTTTCACTATATGCGTGTAGCTAGATACTATGGCATATGCTCATGCCATATATGCAATGTAAATTATGAAAAAGGGGAAATTGAGAGATTTGATTCGTTGCCAATTTGTAAGCAGGGTACAGGATCAACAGTGTATATTGGTAAAGAATGCATTGGTTGCAGATACATCAAAGAGGATGGATAATTTGCTGCCACTCAACTGGTTCACAGCTGTCAGGATTAACAAATCCTATAAGGTCTAAGGCAATAAATAATTAAATATTAACAGAGCACGGCATCATCTATCTGGAACAGCTCATTACATAAACCGTAAGAAACAGCAGAACCATGAACTGTGTAGTTGGTAAAACTTCTCTAACTGTTTTTTGACTCGAGATGCGGATACTCGCGCTATATCAGCGAGAAATTTTTCGCCTTTTGTTGAGACTTGCCAGCATGTCAGTGTATGACTGCAGGTTCACCCCCACATCTTCGTCGTACTCAAGACCAAGCTCTTCCTGCAGATGCATATTGTTCATCAGCATTGTGAATAGTTAGATAGGAGCAACAGGAGGAGTAAATCCTTTTTCGCGACCGTGCCTGAGCACGTATTTCATTAAGAGGAAACAGGAGTAGTAAATCCCAAGTGAAGGGAAAACGGATAGAGGGGGGAACGCAGCAAAAACCTTAAATTCCTTCTTATCTTTTGGGCTATTCTCAGTAATATTATCCCAAAGCTCCTTGAACATCCTCTTCCGCCTTTTCCATTGGTTAACTTTTTCAGCAAAGGAATCCTCAATGATCTTCTTGTCCTCAGGTTTCACCAAGATGACACCACTCCGCAATTTATTTAGTTTCTCTTCCATTTCCTCGACCTGAAAAAACATGGGTCCTGTAATTTAAACTGGTCCAAACAAACACAGACACACAGTAAGGAGCAGAAGGGGACATTTTTTATTCACGTACTTCACTTTGTAACTTAGTCTCCTTTGACTTGATCTCTGCCAGCGTCAAGTTTGACTGCAGACCACGTACCTCTGTACAAGATTTAAATTTTGATGTCATTGAACTATGATCATTGCATACTGCAATTGATAGACAACTAAGAAGACCATGGTACAAATTGGAAGTCAGGAACTTACCAGATTCAATCTCACTAATTGCTTTCTTTTGATCTGCAAGTTCTTCCTGCAACTTGGCATTTGCTTTCTTCATCTCCTCAAGTTCTTCCCCATTTGGAATGTCAAATTGATCTTGCCGAGCAATGTAAATTTTCTGCTTACCATACTCTTTGAACGAAATCTGCCCACTGTCGGCCAATGCATCCAGTGCCTTTTGTACTGCAGTCTTCTTCAGATTAAACTTCTGTAGCGCATCAGCTGCATTCTGTGAATTCAATGGCCTGTTTTGCTGCAGAGTCATGGTAACAGTCAGCTCAGTGATGCCCAGACTCCCAGAGCTTAAAAGAACAAAATGTGCAGGTAATGTGTTATTATATCAACTATGAGAGTGAGGATTTGAAGTACTCCAAATTCTAAACTGACCAAATTGTGTGGTGATTGTATTTTATATCTCATACATAAATTTAAAAAATTGTACACAAAGCACTTTCTGAATGAACTCATTTCATACTTAGCAGTCACATACACTACTTAGGCACATAAGTAGAACAGGTTATTTTTTTTAAGTTTTAACCAAACCAGATAAGAGCTACTCCGTGTATCTTAAGGGAAAAGACAGTAATACTTCCTCCCCCGTCTTATTTATTTGAATTCAGAGGGAAGCTAGACTAAGTTAACTGGGAAATAAACAATGTAACAAAGCAGAACTAATGAAAGTACATGATAACACATGCTCTAGAAACATACAACTCTATGAAATGGGTAAACAGTCTACTGTGAGCATAAATACCTCTGCCAGGGCACACACACAAAAAAAAAATAAAAAAAAATAAAAACCAGATCATAAAGGTACTTTCCATTGAGTATAAATTCATAACCATAACTAATATAATATAAAAGAAATGAACAGTCAAAGTATGATTTAGGAGACCGTGTAGAAAAAACCAAAACTGATCCGCAAGAACCCATTTCTTGTGAGCTACTTTGCAGTCACAAACTAAATGGGACAGTTTTCTGCTAAATCAGAAAATGATGCAATGATGCTGCTAAGCTGGGAGGGAATATTTGAAAGAGAAACTGATAAATTATCTTACGAAAAGGGCAAACACAAACCACAATGCAAGTAACACCAAGAAGTCAACACTCAAACCAAAACTAGTCTAAACTTTGTTCTATTCTAGGGATTAGCTTAGAATTCATATGCTGGTCACAGGAATTGCTCACTCTCTCAAGTGATCCAGCTACATTTCAGCAAGTGATTGCAGGTACCTGCTTAATTCGAGGACAACTGAAATTGCAATCATTCAGAATAATAGTGATCAAGAAACGAAGTGATGGCAGTTACACTAACATAAATAGATTTTATCCAGGATGGTGGCCAAGGTTTTTTTTACATGATTCTAACTAATTCCACCTGAATCTGACAATAACTGGTATTCATCAATCAGCATGCTGCTCTACTATCATGAACTACCACACAACCAGTAGCCGGCTTTTGTCTAATACTCTAGTTAACTGCCACATCCATACAATCCTAGAAAAAATATTATAGATCACAAGTTCCCGCAAGTACCACACAGGGGCAAAATCGAATCCGAATAGGGCAAGCATAAACAGGACCAGGGGTTTAGGGGTACGGTTTCAGGGGGGGAGAGACACCCACCTCATTGACGAAACCCAGGACGATTCCTGCAAAAATGATAGAAGAAACAGCGCCGTAAATCATCAGAAACATTGATCAGGCCAAGCTACGGACGGTCAAAATCGGTAAGGTTTTAATAAGCGAAAAAAAAAACGATCCATTACGGTAGGGAGGGGGTAGGGGTCGATACCTTCAACGCTATCCGATTTCGGCGGCATTGCGTCCTCTCCCGCCCGCTCGCTCGCCGGCGCGGATTTGGTTCCTGCTGCTCGGCGGTTTGAGGAGACAAAGGGGAAAAGGCGGAGGAGAGCGTCGGCGCGGAGAACGATTGTTCGGGAAGCCAAAGGAGATTGGTGGGGTGGTGTGGGTCACTGACAACGCGGGGCCACCTAGGTCGGTGATGCGGGAGATTTCCCGCCAAAAATACAGGCAGTGGCCTCGTGGAATCGTGGCCCACTCGTGGGTGCACCGTGCACGCGTCCTTCGTGGCTAGGTGAAAAGCATAGATGAAGCCCATGGAAGCCCGTTGCTCGTTTGCCGCGGAGAAACTGAACCCAGTAAGATACTTTCTTTTCGATTTGATATCAGCTTCGTAAAGGTTAAGTCTATGTGACGACCCGTCGCGCTCCTGCGCGAGCGCGCGACGCCGTCAGGCCCGGCCCAATAGCGTCCGCCGCTGCAGACTGCACGCCGCCGACGATGGCCGGCGGATTAGCGTGGTGGCGGTGGTCGGCGGCGGCGGGGCGCCACCGGAGCCCGGGGCGGAGGCTCACGGGTTAGCATGGCGGCGGGGGCTGCCGCGGGGGAGAAAGATGATGCGGCGGCGGCGACGGAAGGGGTCGCGCGATCCCGATCACGATAGCGCGGTCCCTTCATAAATGAGCTACCTCGCACGCGAGCACGCATTTGGAATTTGGAAATAGTCGGACGTCAGTGCAGAGGGTACCGATCTTTCACACGAATAACTCAGAAATAAAGGCAACATGATATTCGTGTCTGGTACTGTGGTGTTAGGTAAACTTTGCACCCTAGCAAACCTAATTGATAATTTCCCATGTTTACCTAACTCTCTTGTTTACCCATTGATAATTTGATATCCTTGGGGCAGAAAGAACACGAAAAAAAATGGTGTTCAAGCTAGAGTTGTATTATAGGATACAGAATACATACAAGCTTGTACATTACGATATCTAAGCTGGTCATCTGTTCGATGTCTCATCCGGCTATCATGTAGACGAGTTTAAACGAGTTCAACCCAAAACTTCAGTTTCGAAGTAGGAAGTAGAATTTCACCTGCCAGATACAAATGGATGGCTAAGTGCCTGTTCCACCTTTAGCCTCTTTTCTGGATCCAGCACTAAAATTTTTTTCAGGAGATCATTGAAGTTGGATAGCATTTTCGGGTCCTCTCCAGCGATGCTTGAATCTAATGAACTAACATCCTGTCGTTTGATGTTGATAACCGGATGCCTCTTGACAGTCTACACAAAAGGAGACCATTCAACGATTTAAATTATTATATGAGAACAGGAAAAAAGAATACCATCACAATTTCGCAATAGGGACTAAGAGACATACCATTCCCGTCACTGGGTCCTTCTCATGGAAGTAGTTAAAATCCTGGTCAAAGTGTTCCTTTGTGCAAGCTCCCTGTTTAATGAGGAACTCATGTTAGCACACACCCAATTTGTCGCCTTATTTTGTTAGTATACGAAATTAATGCGATAAACTGTCATATCAACAGGTGATCTAACTTGAAGTGCTAAATGGAACAAAAGGATTAAAATCAACCAGTTGGCACCTGCAAATATAATCTTTTGATATCTGAAGGCACTGATTCCAAATTGATTTCTTACAACTATGATATGGTCGATTGTTGATGGGTTCGCAGGAATTCTCCTATACACGCTAGACATATAATTCATGTTTGCCTCAAAGAGTATATGGAAGCTGCCTATAAGCGCTCATAAAAAGTTAAATGCACATCTCATCAAATTTTCTAACCTTGCGAAGCATCTTCTTAGGGATGGCACCCTTCGATTCCATGTGAAGACGAAGCATGTCATTGTTCGTTTTACCAGGAAATAAGATCTTTCCTGTGTAAAGTTCAAATAAGGAACAGCCAACTGACCACATATCCAATGGGTGATCGTAGGGCAACCCAAGAACTGCAGGAAGAAAACATATTATAAGGTAACCACAAATCACTAAGTATTTCAACATTAGAAAGGTGTTCTTACAAGATCCAAGACAGTACCCTAACAAATAGTGAAATAAAGTACAAGGTACATATAAAACTAAGAACTCACTAATCTCTGGTGCCCGGTAGAAGCGGCTCACAAGATATGGTGTGATCTCATTCATTCCGGCAGACATAGCACTACCAAAATCACACAGCTTCAGCTTAGTTTTAGCCTCATTTACCTACAGAACGACATAAGTAGAAAAAATTATGCTAGATAATTCTAGCACCCAAATAACAGAAAGCGAAAAAATACTCATCAAACTTGCATACCAGCACATTATCCAGCTTGATGTCACAGTGAAGAACGCCACAACTTTTAAGATGCTTCAAAGGGATGAAAAGTTGCTTCGAGTATGTCCTTACAGCAGTCAACTTAAGCCCCACATCAGAACCAAATTTCTTTAAAAGTTGACGAAGGTTCATGTGAAGAGATTCAAAGATCAAACAGAGATGATTTCGATACATGAAACTAGAAATAAACCTCACACAGTATCGGCTGTCTTTAGGATCGGCCCTACCCAGGTTTTCCAATATAGCAATTTCTCTCTTACCAGCCTTGTACCTATGTTATGAGAAATTCAGTAAACCATATTACCAGTTCATACGGTATATTTTATACTGGATATATTGTCCAAAAGGAAAAATAAAAATGTAATGAACTCAGCTTACGTTGCAGGAATGTTCCGTATAATTTTGATAGCTACTTCTTTGAAATCACCTTTCCCAGCTTTACGATCCTTTGCCCGGACAACACTAGAGAAAACTCCCATCCCATGGCCTGACATGATTTCATAACGTCCATGTAGCACCTCTCCACAGCGGTAAGCTGTATAACGTTGCAAAATACTTAAATAACATAGAAATAACAGTTAAAGGGGCAAAAGAAAGGCAATATATTTGTATCAGATGATAGAGCCTACTGTAATACCCTCCTGGATCGTCCCAATTGTCACAATGAGCATTTTCCTTGATGTGGAAGCCACGTTCCTTGCCCTGCAAATACAAGTATCTACCATTGAGCAAACAAGACCAATAACTCTAGCAAGATCATAAGCTGCCAAAGGACTAACAAGAACGTAAGACAGTTGACAGCAAACATAAACTTTAATCAGACTTCGAGATCGGGCAATACTAGAAAGAGTGAGGAAATAAGAATTCACCAGTTTTTGAGCTCCAATAGGTGATTCTCCAAAGATATCATCAACAAATATATCCTCTGATCTTTCACACTGCGAATTTCAAGGGTGTTAAGATGATGAAATGCTAAAATATTGAGCAACTGCATCAGAAATATTATTACCATGGGAGCATCCTCTCCGAGACCTGAAAGACCCGTCGTTTTCTCATTACCAGATGTCCCTAAGCCGATCAAAACATTAAGCTCAGTATGATAATACAAAATATGCTTAATGATTATTTTTAATCCCTCCAATATCATTAAGGTGTTAGATTTATCATCTTTAGGTTTTATCAGACCAGTAGTTGCATCCACTGTGGTACTTCTATTTATCAAAAACCTAGTCACCAAAATATGAGTACCAGCAAGCCTGATCACTAAACATAACACAAGTAATGTTTCATATAGAAATACGATACAGTTAAGTCAAAACAAGCTACCTTCACTATTACTGCAACAAACAATTTCCTGTTGCTGCTCCAGCAACTGTATCTTGCCGTCTTTCTTCGGAGTAACATATGTCCTCTTTCTTCCCTCAACCTTATGTTTTTCAGGATCGGACCCTCCTAGCTTTGCTACTGGTAGTTCGAATTTCTCTTCAGCCTCCTCGCTGGCACATTGTAAAAATATAAATCAATGGCAAGTAAATCAAATAAGGTCATCAAATATGACTATATGTATGAGAAACTTTACTCGTAAGATTTGTCCTTTGCTTCTTCAGGTCTCTTCTTCTATGTATGGCCTCTTATCATTATCCCCAGACCTAGATATGTCTTTCTGACCATTAGACATATCATAGTTTGTGCGCAGAGTCCTTATGTTTATATTTGCCATCTATTCCATCCCTACGAGCATCAATTTCTCCTTTTTATGTCTACTACTGACACTATCTACTTCTTTATACCTATCCCCAGTTGTATACTTCTGCTCTTTTTCATCTTTGTGCCTTGTGTTTTTCTACTTACCGTCTATGCCTCTCCCTACATTCTCCATCGCTAAGGTCCACAGTGTCAGATACTCAATATTCTTTCCTTGCTGCCCCCCTTTCAGTTTCACACTGCCTAGTTGAATATATCTAATGCTCACTGCATATTCTTGTGATCAGAACTATCCTTCGCTGCCTCACACTATGCTGCGACTGTGATCCGACAGTGTGAGAGCTAGTTTATCTGTTAGCATGGCTATAACTAGAGCAATCTTGGGCATGAGCTTTCAATATGGTTTCTGAAGTATGGACATATCCTAGAATGATCTTCCACATGGTAATCTTTATAAGATCTAGCACCATGTTCACTATATTGGTCATGATGCATTATAGAAATCACCATTTCAGAAACAGGATATCACAATACTGACCTTGATTTTGGATCATTAAAATCAGCATCCTTGTGATTTTCTTCCTTCACCCTTTGTGATCGTGGAAATCTTGCTAAGTTTGCATCACAATTATTATCAGGTTCCTAAAGTGAAACAAATATTACAGTTAGCTCCTGGAGAAGATAGCAAAGTAAGAAAATATCAAATTAGCAGGAGGCACAAGTGAATATCAAGATCCCATATTGTTCACTGATTATGGTGTAATATTGTTTGTACACATTTGCGGATCAGTTGGGAAGCAATAAATATTTATTTCTCTGGTTACAACTGAATGAAACAATAGTAATACCTTTAACTTAGCAGACTGTATCATATCTCTTGATAAAAATGTGTTTCAGAGAAACATGTGAAAACTCATGCTATGCAAACCAATTTCAGTGATAAAAGTTTACAGTAAATTTGATTTTTATTAATCCATGACTCTTCTATGCAGAGTGCTGCTCTCTCTTGCTTAGAATATTGCACAGAATTCTAGCTTAGAATAACATGCACAGCTCTTTTCACTGCTAGTAATCAAGATAAATTCTACCAATGATAGATCGTGCATTCATCGCGTTATCAGGCCATTCGATAAAATAGAACTAGTACAAGCTACCATTTGATTTCATATGAAGATTATAGGCTTTTGCACACAATTCCTGCACTCCCACAACTCAAAAATGGTAGCAAGCAACACCAAAATGCACGATAACACAGCAGTTCTAGAGCAGAGGACAAGGGCAACGAAAATAATCTATACACATTAGTACATTACCCAACGGCAACAGAGAGCACGGGGGCGGATCGGAACAGACCGGAGCAAGTGCGAGTGCCCTCCCCGCATCCGCGGTGGCGGCGCCCTCGTCCAGTGCCATCGCACGCTCCCCCGGCTCCCCCGACGCCAGCTGTGCCGTGCCGACGCGCACCTCCGCCCTCGCTGCCTCCCCCGGAGCACCCCTGCCCTGGTGACGGTGATGGTGAGGACGATGATGGCTGAACTTGTGGCGCTTCGGGGCCGAGCCCTCCTCCGCGTCTCCGCGGTCCATGGAGGCGGTCGCGGGAGGAGGCAGCGGGCTAGGGTTTGCTGAGGATGAAAGTGTGGGTGGGAGAGGGGTAAGCGGCGCCGCCGCAGAGGAGGCGACGCCCTCGAATCGATCGTAGCCGGGAACGGAACTGGCTGGCCTCGGCGACACCGGGAGAGCGACCGTGCCGGTGAACGGAACGTGGCAATCAGCACTGTACTGTGCACACGCGTTGCATCAGCAGTAATCGATCGACGGGATGTGCAGTCGGGGGAGGGACCCTAATTGTGAATCTTTTTGTTCTCCAATTAATTAGAGTGATCGATAAACTAGTGGAGCTACCAATTGTTGCAAGGTCAAATCAAACCGTACCAAAATCTGTCAAATGTGGGCAGAGTTCAAACTCAGCGTGCAAAATAGCTCTTTATCGAACATAATGTTCTTAGAGTTAGATCTATGAACTAATTTCTTAGATACAAAGTTTAGCCCATTAGATAATATAAATAAAAGAAATAAAAACGACCAAATTTTAATTCTAACTAGACTAATTATTCTGTCATCAAACCCATCTAAAAGGATAAGAATCAACTAAAAAGTGACAATCGACGAGAAAAGACCATAGTACTACCCCTTTTACACTCGTGGATGTGTTTAGTTCCATCTAAAAATCAAAAATTCTCTCTCCAAATTTTACTATTTACCTATCACATCAAATCACATCAAATCACTCTCTTCATGCATGAAACACTAAACATGGGTAATAAAAAAACTAAGTACATAGTTTTGATGTACACGACGAGACGAATCTTTTGAGCCTAGTTAGGTCATGATAGGACAATGTTTATCACAAACAAATGAAAAGTGCTACGCTACAGTGTCTGATGTGACATTTTTACCAACCTTTCTCTTCTTCTTTTTGGAACTAAACACACCCCTTGTCCAAACAGCATCCTGATCGACAAAATGCAGGGGTAAAATGCATATTTGATTTCTCCCATGTGTTCCTCGTATAACTTTTAGTCTAATTATTAGGACTAGAGATTGATTCAAATAAAGTTTAAGCTAAATATAGTCATTATTTAGTCGTCTTTTTTAGTTCGAATTAATCTTTAGTTCAAGAGATCCAAACATTACCAATTTTCTTTTACCAGGCGTGGCCAAGTTGCCAACCCACTTTGTGTTTTCATGTCCTCCATTTTGGTCTATGTTCATATTTAGCTATCTATATACTAGAACATTTGAAAACATCTAAGATTAAAGCATGGATTGAGATAAAAAGATGACACATGCAGATAAGTGAACCATCTAAATAAGTGATCTTTTTTATAATCACGTGTGTGTTGTACATGTATCTATGCTAGTTAGATGAAAAAAAATTGCTCTAGAGTATTAGAAAAGTACCGTTTTGAAAAATATTTGAGTTTTAGGAAATTTCAAGGACATGGGATATGTAGTTTCAGAAGCTATGGTATCGCTAGAGAATACTCTAAACGTATTGAAATATTTGTCGTCATCGACTCTTTCTCAAGTTTGACCATCCATCTTATTTAAAAATTTATTGCAAATTTATGAAGTTAAATTTAAAGTATATTTTATGACAAAATAATTGAGAAATGGTTTATATAGGATAAGGTGAATGATCAGATGTTATTATTAGTTTTGAATAATTTAAGCTTAGCAATTTACACCGTGTATAGTTTATAGAGTTAAGTACAATAACTTAAACTACAACATCTTACCATTTCTTATTTTTATATAAAATTTTGTACAGTTAGAATTGACCCTGTTTGCTTGGCTTATTAGTCGTCAACAGTATTTTTTCTCAATACTAGCATGAACACACGTGCGGCACGCACGTTTATTGATGACACATATGTACTAAAACAAGTTTATTGATGACACATATGTACTAAAACAATATCACTTGAGTGGACCATGGTAAACAGACCAGTCGTGCGAGGCGTTTTTAAAAATACTTTATATTCGCTCTCTTATGTATAAAGAGCTTTAGATATTCTCAAATGTAGATGCACATCATCTTTGAGATAGTTGGTCTTTATTTATATAGAAAAAACTCTCCAATCTATTGTTTATTAGCAATATGGGATAATTGTCTATAGACGTGGTTACAAATGTGGGTATATCGTGAGCAGGTGGGTCCGCGTGGGTATGGGTAGCGCCTTAGGTGAAAAAGTTTCACATTTTGCACTATTTTTCCATATTTTTTCACGCCTTCCCATGTTCTACAACCCGACAGGTGGGTCCTCTGTGAGGGTGGATGTGGGTATATTGGGTGAGAAGTGTTTTCAATTCTCTAGGATCCTTTTTAGTATAGATGTATAGAGAGCTTTAGATATTCTCAAATGTAGATGCACATCATCTTTGAGATAGTTGGTTATATAGAAAAGACTCTCCAATCTATTGTTTATTAGCAATACGGGATAATTGTCTATAGACGTGGTTACAAATATGGGTATATCATGAGCAGGTGGATCCGCGTGGGTATGGGTAGCGCCTTAGGTGAAAAAAGTTTCACATTTTGTACTGTTTTACTATATTTTCCCACGTCTTTCCACGTCCTACAACCCGACAGGTGGGTCCGGTGGGTGTAGGTATATTGGGTGAGAAGTGTTTTTAATTTTTTTTAGATCCTTTTAGCATAGATAAATAAATCAGCACCAGCCAAGCGAACTGGTTGACTCGAGGATGGCCTCCGTCAGCTTGTTCGACGCGTGGCCCAGAATCCAGATACCATGAGTTGCCTAGCCCAACTTTGTAGAGCATAATCCAGCCTGCTCAAACGTAGCCCAAGTGCCCAACTCCTCCTATGGCCAGCCCAAGTGCCCACCGTCGGCCAGCCCAAACGACCCCGAACGTTCTGGCCAGATCGGAGAACCTGACCGCACCGCGACCATCCTGTTACGTGGCGTCGCGCCATTGGGCGCCAAACGTGGACCGCCATTTACGGTGCCCTGTGAGGTGGAGGTCCGGCACGGGCCAGAACACTCTGGCGACTACCACGCTCATCGCCGGCCAGAACCTATATAATCCCAGACCCTGCTGATCTCGCAGGATCACAAATGTTCCAACGCTCCAATCCAAGCAAGACACAGCTCACAAAGTGGAAAACGAAGTGAACATCCATTGATCAGATCCTTCGGAGACGATGACGAAGCACTCTGTTCTAGTAGCTCTCGCTCTTCTCCCTCTTCTCTGCACGGGGTACTTGTGCGGGTTGGCCGATGGCTTGCAGGCGCCGGAAGGGAAGGCGGCGTCGTCGTCTGGGCCGGTGATCGGCATCGACCTGGGCACGACGTACTCGTGCGTCGGGGTGTACCGGAACGGGCACGTGGACATCATCGCCAACGACCAGGGCAACCGGATCACGCCGTCGTGGGTGGCCTTCACCGACGACGAGCGCCTCGTCGGCGAGGCCGCCAAGAACCAGGCGGCGCTCAACCCGCAGCGCACCATCTTCGACATCAAGCGCCTCATCGGCCGGCGGTTCGACGACGCCGAGGTGCAGCGTGACGTCAAGTACCTCCCGTACAAGGTCGTCAACAAGGACGGCAAGCCGTACGTGGAGGTGCCCATGAAGGGCGGCGAGAGCAAGGCGTTCAGCCCCGAGGAGATCAGCGCCATGATCCTCTCCAAGATGCGTGATACGGCCGAGTCCTTGCTCGGGCGGCGCGTCGCCGGCGCCGTCGTCACCGTGCCGGCCTACTTCAACGACGCGCAGCGGCAGGCCACCAAGGACGCCGGCGCCATCGCCGGCCTCACCGTGTGACGGCGTGGACTTCTCGGAGACGCTGACGAGGGCCAAGTTCGAGGAGCTCAACATGGACCTGTTCAAGAAGACGCTGGGGCCCGTGAAGAAGGCCATCGCGGACGCCAAGCTCAGGAAGTCGGACATCGACGAGATCGTGCTCGTCGGCGGCAGCACCAGGATCCCCAAGGTGCAGGAGCTCCTCACGGAGTTCTTCGACGGCAAGGAGCCCACCAAGGGGATCAACCCCGACGAGGCCGTCGCGTACGGCGCCGCCGTCCAGGGCAGCATCATCAGCGGCGAGGGCGGCGCCGACACCAAAGGTAACGTACTGTACCATCTCCTCTTTAATTAGTTTGTCATCAGTGACACTGATGGTAACTGGCTAATTAATTAATGGCCACGCAATTAATTAATTAATTAATTCTTGACGTTGTCATCAAACAATGGCCACCAGACATCTTGCTGCTGGACGTGACGCCACTGACGCTGGGCATCGAGACGGCGGGGGGCGTGATGACGACGCTGATCCCGCGGAACACGAGGATCCCGGTGAAGAAGTCGCGGGTGTTCACGACCTACGAGGACCACCAGACGACGGTCTCCATCAAGGTGCTCGAGGGCGAGCGGAGCCTCGCCAGGGACTGCCGCGAGCTGGCCGGTTCGACCTGACGGGCATCCCGCCGGCGCCCCGCGGCGTGCCGCAGATCGAGGTCACCTTCGAGGTCGACGAGAGCGGCATCCTCCACGTGACAGCGGCGGACAAGGCCGGCGGCGGGCGGCGGGCCAAGTCGATCACCATCGCCAACGACAGGGGCCGGCTCAGCCAGGAGGAGATCGACCGGATGGTGCGCGAGGCCGAGGAGTTCGCCGAGGAGGACCGCCGCGTCCGGGAGCGCGTCGAGGCGCGGAACCGGCTGGAGAACTACGTGTACCGGATGCAGGCGGCGGTGAGGGATGGCGGCGCCGGCGTCGGCGTGGCGGGGAAGATCGGGGAGGAGGACAGGGAGAGGATGGAGGCCGCGCTGGCGGAGGCGCTGGAGTGGATGGAGGAGCAGGACGGGGGTGCCCGGACGGCGGCGGAGAAGGAGGAGTACGAGGAGAAGCTCAGGGAGGTGGAGGAGGTGTGCGGACCCATCATCAAGCAGGTGTACGAGAAGAGCGGCGGCGGGTCGGCCGGCGACGCGGACGACGACGACGTGAACGAGCTGTAGAGTGATCGAGACCGGCTGATCGCCAGATGCTCCGTGTAGAGCTTTCTGAGTGGCGAGCTGTAGAATTTTCTGGGTGTTCAGGAGGGAATCCTGATGGAATGTAAACATAAAGTTCCTTCTTGTAGAGTGATCCAGTGAAGGCCTTGCTGAATGCTGATCATTACTTTTCTTCATCGTTAATTTCTTGTCACTATTTTTCTTCACTAAATGACAGTTATCAGGTAGTAGTAGTATAGCACAGTACATCAACCAATGATAATTGGTAAAGACACTTTAATCGTCCTGTTCGTTTGGCTGGTGGCTGGCGCTGGTTTTTCTGAGAGAAAAACACTGCTGGCTGGTTGGTGGCTGGTGGCTGGCGCTGGTTTTCACTGAGAGAAAAACACTGTTGGCTCGCTGAAAACAATCCAAACGAACAGGACGTAATGACATTTACAAGAACATTGGATCCATAATATTTGATCCGTGAACGAGACGAAGACGATGCCTTTTGACATAATACAAGCACCGCGCGCACACGTCTGAGCATCAGCGAAGTAAAAAGGACGCCTGCATTGTACAGTACGTACGCACCAGCCACCAGAGTACCAGACGAGCAGACTACACCTCAGCCGTGCCCCCCTTCCCACACCACCGGGGGTGCGCTCGCCGCGGCGGGCTCTGCGCCCTCCGAGCCGAACACGTACCGCGCCCACTCCCCGGCCTGCGCGTCCACCTCCGCCGCGGCCCCGCGCGCGCCTCCGTCCGCCCACGCCGACGCGACCACCGCGGCGACGAGCGCCACGACGAGCAGAGGCGCCAGCACGGCCACCACCTGCGCCGCGTCCTCCGCGGCAGCGATCGCGTTCGCGTACGCAGCCATTGTTCCTCGATGGACGGGGCCTCAGGTAAACGCGTCGTTCAGCTGCCAGGGAATGGGGAATGGGGAATGGGCAGCGAGCATATATAGAGGACGCCGCCGTAGCTTTCTCGTGCCGTGCGCAACCAACCACCGGCGCCATGGATCGTGTGAGCGAGCTCTGCAAAGTGGACGGCCTCGCCGCCTTTTGTTGTCCCGGATCATGTAAAGTTACGCCATGGCTCAAGAGCAGCAGCGTGCGATGCGTATATTTGCTTGGCGAATTTAAAGATGGTTCCCTGTCGGCCTGGGAATTCCGTTCCGACCATGGCGCTTTTCTGTGCTCCGGTGCTCGTCCCGTGGGGATGGGTTGGTTGGGGGCTCCAGCAGTCTAGCAGTGCCCTAGGTTGGGGTAGCTTGGGGTTAACGTGGGCATTGGTTGATTTGCACAAATGATGTGCAGTAAAGCACAAACTACATGCCAAGATTTAGAGGCTGCTTGGCAGTCTGGAAGACAAACAAAAGCTGATGAGCCATATGTAGTTCAAAAATGACGCCACATATTGCAGAAGGGAATTTGCAGCAGAACTGCAG
The DNA here is from genome assembly GCA_900205405.1 of Echinochloa crus-galli. Taxonomy (NCBI): domain Eukaryota; kingdom Viridiplantae; phylum Streptophyta; class Magnoliopsida; order Poales; family Poaceae; genus Echinochloa; species Echinochloa crus-galli. The sequence goes on along the minus strand of OAMR01000142.1, from coordinate 274,277 downwards.
AAGTTTCCAATAGAAATGATGAATTGTGCTGGCACATAATGTAATTTGCGACTTGCATTATACATTTTCATTGGACTATATGCATGAAAAGCCATCCTATGATGGAAAAGGTGCTGTATACAGGAAAGATGGCAATGTTGCTCTCTTCCATTTTCCCTACTTCTGAGTATAAAGTACAGGTGAACTCCGATCCCATCACCACTAGCCATCTATATTTTCTTCCAAGGGAAAATTCAGTACACAATCGTTACCAGACAATTTTCTTAGCATTATGATTTCAACCAAACCTTACATGTCTTACCAGCTACTGTAAAGGCAAAGCCCTATAGGCTATACCCCAAAATCCCAAATTGAGAGCCATCGTCTTCTCTTCCCCGTGTCTCCTCGACGGTCCTACTCAAGAGATGGTGCTACCTCAGTCGGGTTGCCTTCAAACACGTCAGCGCTTGATGATTCGGACTCCTCAGGGAACTCCTGTGTTTGTGATTCCTTGTAAGCCGGAGTGTCTCTGAAATCTGTTGCCCCATCGTTGTAGGTAGACACCGCGACACCGCAAGCGATGAGCTGCACAAGTAAGCAACATTGATTCAAAACTGAGAACCCACAAATCACTATCACGTTTCATTGTTGGAGAGTTCAAATGCATACTTGAGGAATCATAAGAAAAAAAAATCAAGGGAATCAAGTTCAACAAGGATGTATGGCAATTTCTGATAAACAAAAATCAGAATGTTTCATTCAATGGTGTAACTCAACAAAGTAACCCTACACTAGATCTTATTAAGCAGTACACAGAAACAATTGCACCATTGTTTTCACTTTTCAGAAACACATCGTGCTGCCCACTAGCCACTGGAAAGGATTTTTTTTTGCCAGGATTCGGTAAATAACCACTAACAAACAGTGAAACTAAACCTCTATATAAAGAGTTTTGAACGGTAGCTATTACTACAACAGAGAATTCACAAGAGCAATCAAGATTGACATGTCATGCTAGAGTTAAGCTCATAATGTCACACAGTTTAGAGTGGACTGTTTCACGATAACATCTATATGCAGAGCAATTCAACATGGAGACACGGAGGAGTGGATTTAATTTTTTTGAGCGCTTGACTAATGAGCATGGATAACAAAGAATCAAGAACAACACAAGCAAGAATCAACGGGAAGGGCCGAAGGGAGGATGTACTCACGCCGAACACGACGCCGAACGCCCACATGTACTGAACGAAGAAGCCGAGGGGCTCCCACTGGGGCCCCTCCCAGAAGTCGGGCGTCTCCGGGTCCGGCAGCTGCGGCATGGGCTCCGTCGACACCTCGAACCCCAGGGGCTCCCCTTCCCACTCCGCCGCCCCCGCCTCCGCCGCCTCCTCGTCTACATCGGGCGCCGCGACCCCGCCGCGGCGCTTCTTGCCGCCGCGCTCCTCGAGGCGCCGCTGCGTGCGGGACGAGACCCCACCGCGGCGCGCGAGGGCCACGTGGAGGGCAGCGCGACCGCTCGCTGGGAGAAGGGGAAGCGGCGCGGCGCGACGGCGGACGGCGGCCGCGCCGAACGGCGTGGGGGAGGTGAGCAGAGACATGAGGCTGAGACGGCGCGGTAGCGTGGCACTGTGAAGGTGTGAGCGTGAGCCTGTGAGGTCGCGTGGAGAAGCTGGAGCGGGGAGCTCCTGGGCCCTGGCTGTGGTCTGTGGATGCCTGTCTCGAGCTGGAAGAGCGGGGAGGGAGATGAGATAAGATTTTTTCGGTTTCTTTTTATAAATTCTTTGTTTTGTTTGCGTTTTTCTATTAAATGTTTCATTTTCCTTTACCTACTTCCCTTTACGGCTTTACTGCAATATAGACGGGGCTGTTTTTTTTGTTTGTGTGTTCGATAGTTCAGTAACCCCTGACGTAGAAATATCTTTCTTGTCAACTTTGAGGTGCACTACCCAATGAAAAAAAAGAAATACAAACAAGCTCCTGACCGCACCGCGACCATCCTGTTACGTGGCGTCACGCCATTGGGCGCCAAACGTGGACCGCCATTTACGGTGCCCTGTGAGGTGGAGGTCCGGCACGGGCCAGAACACTCTGGCGACTACCACGCTCATCGCCGGCCAGAACCTATATAATCCCAGACCCTGCTGATCTCGCAGGATCACAAATGTTCCAACGCTCCAATCCAAGCAAGACACAGCTCACAAAGTGGAAAACGAAGTGAACATCCATTGATCAGATCCTTCGGAGACGATGACGAAGCACTCTGTTCTAGTAGCTCTCGCTCTTCTCCCTCTTCTCTGCACGGGGTACTTGTGCGGGTTGGCCGATGGCTTGCAGGCGCCGGAAGGGAAGGCGGCGTCGTCGTCTGGGCCGGTGATCGGCATCGACCTGGGCACGACGTACTCGTGCGTCGGGGTGTACCGGAACGGGCACGTGGACATCATCGCCAACGACCAGGGCAACCGGATCACGCCGTCGTGGGTGGCCTTCACCGACGACGAGCGCCTCGTCGGCGAGGCCGCCAAGAACCAGGCGGCGCTCAACCCGCAGCGCACCATCTTCGACATCAAGCGCCTCATCGGCCGGCGGTTCGACGACGCCGAGGTGCAGCGCGACATCAGGTACCTCCCGTACAAGGTCGTCAACAATGGCGGCAAGCCGTACGTGGAGGTGCCCATGAAGGGCGGCGAGACGAAGGCGTTCAGCCCCGAGGAGATCAGCGCCATGATCCTCTCCAAGATGCGCGACACCGCCGAGTCCTTCCTCGGGCGGCGCGTCGCCGGCGCCGTCGTCACCGTGCCGGCCTACTTCAACGACGCGCAGCGGCAGGCCACCAAGGACGCCGGCGCCATCGCCGGGCTCGCCGTGCCGCGGATCATCAACGAGCCCACGGCGGCGGCGATCGCGTACGGGCTGGACAGGAAGGGCGAGATGCGGAACGTGCTGGTCTACGACCTCGGCGGCGGCACCTTCGACGTGAGCGTGCTCAGCCTCGACGGCGGCGTATTCGAGGTCCTCGCCACCAGCGGCGACACGCACCTCGGCGGCGAGGACTTCGACCGGCGCGTCATGGACCACTTCATCCGGCTCATCAAACGGAAGCACGGCAGGGACATCGGCAAGGACGACGGCAAGGCGCTCGGCAAGCTCCGGCGCGAGTGCGAGCGCGCCAAGCGCGCGCTGAGCAGCCAGCACCAGGTGCGCGTGGAGATCGAGTCGCTGTTCGACGGCGTGGACTTCTCCGAGACGCTGACGAGGGCAAAGTTCGAGGAGCTCAACATGGACCTGTTCAAGAAGACGCTGGGCCCCGTGAAGAAGGCCATCGCGGACGCCAAGCTCAAGAAGTCGGACATCGACGAGATCGTGCTCGTCGGCGGCAGCACCAGGATCCCCAAGGTGCAGGAGCTCCTCACGGAGTTCTTCGACGGCAAGGAGCCCACCAAGGGGATCAACCCCGACGAGGCCGTCGCGTACGGCGCCGCCGTCCAGGGCAGCATCATCAGCGGCGAGGGCGGCGCCGACACCAAAGGTAACGTACTGTACCATCTCCTCTTTAATTAGTTTGTCATCAGTGACACTGATGGTAACTGGCTAATTAATTAATGGCCACGCAATTAATTAATTAATTAATTCTTGACGTTGTCATCAAACAATGGCCACCAGACATCTTGCTGCTGGACGTGACGCCGCTGACGCTGGGCATCGAGACGGCGGGCGGCGTGATGACGACGCTGATCCCGCGGAACACGAGGATCCCGGTGAAGAAGTCGCGGGTGTTCACGACCTACGAGGACCACCAGACGACGGTCTCCATCAAGGTGCTCGAGGGCGAGCGGAGCCTCGCCAGGGACTGCCGCGACTGGGCCGGTTCGACCTGACAGGCATCCCGCCGGCGCCCCGCGGCGTGCCGCAGATCGAGGTCACCTTCGAGGTCGACGAGAGCGGCATCCTCCACGTGACGGCGGCGGACAAGGCCGGCGGCGGGAGGGCCAAGTCGATCACCATCGCCAACGACAGGGGCCAGCTCCGCCAGGAGGAGATCGACCGGATGGTGCGCGAGGCCGAGGAGTTCGCCGAGGAGGACCGCCGCGTCCGGGAGCGCGTCGAGGCGCGGAACCGGCTGGAGAACTACGTGTACCGGATGCAGGCGGCGGTGAGGGATGGCGGCGCCGGCGTCGGCGTGGCGGGGAAGATCGGGGAGGAGGACAGGGAGAGGATGGAGGCCGCGCTGGCGGAGGCGCTGGAGTGGATGGAGGAGCAGGACGGGGGTGCCCGGACGGCGGCGGGGAAGGAGGAGTACGAGGAGAAGCTCAGGGAGGTGGAGGAGGTGTGCGGACCCATCATCAAGCAGGTGTACGAGAAGAGCGGCGGCGGGTCGGCCGGCGACGCGGACGACGACGACGTGAACGAGCTGTAGAGTGATCGAGACCGGCTGATCGCCAGATGCTCCGTGTAGAGCTTTCTGAGTGGCGAGCTGTAGAATTTTCTGGGTGTTCAGGAGGGAATCCTGATGGAATGTAAACATAAAGTTCCTTCTTGTAGAGTGATCCAGTGAAGGCCTTGCTGAATGCTGATCATTACTTTTCTTCATCGTTAATTTCTTGTCACTATTTTTCTTCACTAAATGACAGTTATCAGGTAGTAGTAGTATAGCACAGTACATCAACCAATGATAATTGGTAAAGACACTTTAATCGTCCTGTTCGTTTGGCTGGTGGCTGGCGCTGGTTTTTCTGAGAGAAAAACACTGCTGGCTGGTTGGTGGCTGGTGGCTGGCGCTGGTTTTCGCTGAGAAAAAAAAACTGTTGGCTCGCTGGAAACAATACAAACTAACAGGCGTTGTCTCCAGCACATCCCAAGACGTAAAAAGACTTATTTGCCCTTGTAAAACCGGACCCACTTGTCATCATTCTCCCTCTTCTCCTTCCCCTCTCCCATCTCCTTCCCGGCGAAGGCTTATTGGCGCGAGCGGGCGGGCGAGCTCAGCTCGGACGGCGGCGCGTCCCGGCGGCGTCGGCCATGGAGGGGGTTGACGCAGGCGAGCGAGCTGTCTCGAGCTCGCGCACAGCGGGATTGAGGCGAGCCGGCGCGGCGGGCCAGCGGCAGGCGGCGCGAGAGGCGAGGCGAGCTGCTCGCGAGGAGCACCAGAAGAGGGCCGGATCGAGGTCCTGTGGAGGAGCAACAGCAAAAGCAGCGGGCTTGGCCTCGCGGCGGCGCCCCGGAGCATCCTGCATCTCCGCTAGCACGCGGAGAGGCCCTGCAGCGCGAGCATCAGAGCTCGTCTTGCTCGCTGCTTCCGTATGGCTGGCTCCTCCTCGTTTTCTTCCCCTGGAATCTGCAGGCTGCAGACCTCCTCTTTTTCTTCTAATTCTAATAGAGCAAAACAATAGCTCCAATCGCTAATCACCAAATCCAAATCGACAGAAATTAGCTCTTCTCCTCCTGCTTCCTCCAATCGGCAACCACTAAATCCCAAGCAACCACATCGATTTTTGTCTCCCTGCACAATTCAATCGACGGACCACAGCAAGCCATCTCCTTCCTTCCATGTTCTTCTTGATAGAAGTGTTAATCCATACCCACAGCAGCAGCAGCTCGCGGCTGAGAAGGAGATGAGAGAGGGGAAGGAGAAGAGGGAGAGAGATGACAGGTGCGTCCGGTTTTACAAGGGCAAATAAGTCCTTTTGAGGGACCGGGCGACGGAGGCGAATGCGTGGAGGAGGGGCGCCGCATGGAGGCGGCGTCGAGGGCCGCCCGGAGTCGCAGTGCGAGGGCCAGGGTGACGGATAGGGTTTCGTCTACGGCGGGGGAGAAGGAGGCCTTCCAATCCTATCACGGACAAATGGACTCTTGGGGGGCGGCTGTGGCTAGGCGTGGGTTTAGGGTTTCTCCGCGCGTGACTTGTCCCAAACGACGTCGCAACTTGGGCATGCGTGGTATGGGTACTGGTGGGGTCACTTGGTGAAAAAAGCTTCCAGATGTGGGGTAATCAACATTTCTGCAAGTTTGCAAAAAAAAAGTTATGCAACTGTTTAGGCGGTAATCTATAGTTTTTCATTTAAACACTGATTGTTTATCTCAAGATCATAACCAAATATTTCAAGATAAATAAAAACACTACATTAAGATTCACACGTACGTCAAAATAAAACCGAGACGATCTACATATACTTAAATAATACTACTCATTGATCTATTGTATTATACAATCGATTAGTTCATTTCATAGCTTCTAAGCAATACCAACATTAGAAAACATACAAAGGAAACTTTCAAGTCTCCTTCCTCGTCCTATACACAGCTGAAATCCCAATAATTAATATTGCATTAATTAATACTGCATTAATACTACACGAATGAAAATACTCCATCCAGGTTTGATAAGCGCCTAACCAACATTCTGATTTTCACAACTGATTGTGGCATTAACCATCAACTGCATACTGCGGCTTGGGTCCGATTTGCTAGACCTTTCAGTTCATATGTGGAATTACTCCACTACCGCTCATTGTACCTCCACTGCGTTGCAGCTCTTCAGATTGGGTCAATAAAAATTGACTATGCCCGAATGGCACCATCATCACATCCCACCACCATGCATAATCTCGTCCCTACCACACTCCACCATGCATAAAGCTTTGTACACAAATTCTATATAAAGCATTTCAATTCATAGACCTCTAGTTTGGCAGTTGAGAATATCAAGAGATACAACACATCATTCTGACCACACCATGCAATGTTTACTTATAAATGATTCAAAATATCCAATAGAAGTGTGTAGAGTTTACTGTCAAAAAGCTGTAGGTTCATCTCTATAGACAATAAGTTAATTGTGCTGGTATTGATTGCTTGTCAAAAAGGTACCAGTCTACAAGTACACGTGCGGCACGCACATGTTTAAAAAGACCATAACAAATAAGATATTTGTGAAATACTCCCTCCATCCACGTGGGGGAGGTGAGCAGAGACATGAGGCTGAGACGGCGCGGTAGCGTGGCACTGTGAAGGTGTGAGTGAGCCTGTGAGGTCGCGTGGAGAAGCTGGAGAGGAGAGCTCCTGGCTGTGGATGCCTGTCTCGAGCTGGAAGAGTGGGGAGGGAGATGAGATAAGATTTTTTCGGTTTCTTTTTATAAATTCTTTGTTTTGTTTGCGTTTTTCTATTAAATGTTTCATTTTCCTTTACCTACTTCCCTTTACAGCAATATAAATGGGGCTGTTTTTTGTTTTTGTTTTTTTGTTCGATGGTTCAGTAACTCCTGACATAGAAATATCTTTCTTGTCAGCCTTGAGGTGCCAATGGAAAAAAAAGAAATACGCACAAGCTAGGTAAAGAAATTTGAGCTCGAAACATCAACCAACCAAACACCAAGCTAGGAGCCATGGAAATTTGAGAAAGTATGACAATGTAAAGAGTTGTTATACTCTTCCATCTTATAAAATTCGAGCCCAAGCAATATGACTATAATATATCATCTCATAAAATCAGAGCTTAGATAAAATGTTGCTATTTGCATTCAAATTTTACGGGATGATTGATCATAGCAGTGCTATTGTATTTTTAAAAAACTTTTGACATCTTTTAGCACGTGGTTTTGGAGATAACAACCCTCAAACCTCTCTTTAGATTCACCCTTAATGCACCGTGTCAGACGCAAAAGAAGATTTATCATGTATCCATAGTTTGATAGGTGATTCTCGCTATAGCAGCCCTGCCTCATTTTTTTTCTATTGACTTTTCAACCTACCCATCAGAGTAGAAAAATAATTAACATGGTAGTGGGTCCGGCAGGCAAGTGAAAGAAGTATTTTTCAACGAATATTGCATTTGATTATTGGTGCAACTTGTATGATGGTTTGGCAAAATGTGACCACATGGTTTCCAGGTGGATTGCCACTTCTTCAAACTAGGATTGTTGTTGTATATATTAAAAGGTGCAAAGTGAAAGGTTTCAAGAGTTTGAGGATATGTCTTGTCCAAGATAAACTTTCTTTGGTCTTAATATCCAAGTGCGAAAATCAAGCTTCCAAGATAGTTTGAGGTAGAAAAGGGACTTTGTTCGAAATAAAAATATTGGTCTAAGATTAATTTTCCTTTATTAATACTTCTAATTATCCCTCCATTTCTTTTTATAAGTCACATTAGGATTTATAAATTTCTTTAGAATGATATTGCGGACATCAATTTCTCTTACATTATTATAAATTGCTAAAAAAAGTAATGTGATACAATTTTTGCACAATAAATATGCACATGATTTAACCAATTATTAATTAATCAAAGGTTAATAAGCTTAGTTTTTTTCCAAATATTAATACACACTGTAAAAAAAACGAAGGGAGTCATTGGACAATTGAGAGCATGTAAAAATGAGATTGCCTAAAGAAGATGGCTATGTAATATTGGGTTTGTTTTTATCTCACGTCATATTGGAGCTCTAAGAGCATGTAAAAACGAGATTGGCTAGAGAAGGGGGTTTAGCAGGTGGCTCACTGCTGTGCGAGAATGGTGTCGGGTGTGTGTCGCTCTCACTATGAAGCTCCTATCAGAGAAGGGGGCTATGTAACAATGGGACAAGGTGGTTATGTAATAACGGGTCTCCTTTTCTCCAGACTAGTATCTTCCGCACGTGAATAAAAAATATGGGTTTAATCTATTTTATAATAATTTTACTTTTGCATCAGACATTGGTTCAATTACCCAAGCAAACCACATGTGTTAACATATCTTAAACCAGTGATGAACTGGTTTTAAGGCCAAGGGGAGAAGGGAGGTAATGTCCACGGTTTAGAGAGATTAAGGGTTAAAGTACACTCTTCGGTCAAAAAGGGTTAAAGTACACTATTTAATAGTTCATGGGGTAATCAACATTTCTGCAAGTTTGCAAAAAAAAAGTTATGCAACTGTTTAGGCGGTAATCTATAGTTTTTCATTTAAACACTGATTGTTTATCTCAAGATCATAACCAAATATTTCAAGATAAATAAAAACACTACATTAAGATTCACACGTACGTCAAAATAAAACCGAGACGATCTACATATACTTAAATAATACTACTCATTGATCTATTGTATTATACAATCGATTAGTTCATTTCATAGCTTCTAAGCAATACCAACATTAGAAAACATACAAAGGAAACTTTCAAGTCTCCTTCCTCGTCCTATACACAGCTGAAATCCCAATAATTAATATTGCATTAATTAATACTGCATTAATACTACACGAATGAAAATACTCCATCCAGGTTTGATAAGCGCCTAACCAACATTCTGATTTTCACAACTGATTGTGGCATTAACCATCAACTGCATACTGCGGCTTGGGTCCGATTTGCTAGACCTTTCAGTTCATATGTGGAATTACTCCACTACCGCTCATTGTACCTCCACTGCGTTGCAGCTCTTCAGATTGGGTCAATAAAAATTGACTATGCCCGAATGGCACCATCATCACATCCCACCACCATGCATAATCTCGTCCCTACCACACTCCACCATGCATAAAGCTTTGTACACAAATTCTATATAAAGCATTTCAATTCATAGACCTCTAGTTTGGCAGTTGAGAATATCAAGAGATACAACACATCATTCTGACCACACCATGCAATGTTTACTTATAAATGATTCAAAATATCCAATAGAAGTGTGTAGAGTTTACTGTCAAAAAGCTGTAGGTTCATCTCTATAGACAATAAGTTAATTGTGCTGGTATTGATTGCTTGTCAAAAAGGTACCAGTCTACAAGTACACGTGCGGCACGCACATGTTTAAAAAGACCATAACAAATAAGATATTTGTGAAATACTCCCTCCATCCAGTTTTAATAGACGTATTAGAAGAGAAAAGAAGTCCAAAATTGATATGTGTATTTGTTATCGTAGTCTGTTCCGTCTTGGACTGATTGGGCATGCCTGTTTGGTACTCGTAGCCTATTTAATGCATGATCAATCCGCTTTTGCAGCCTAGGAGAGATTAACTTCTCCTTGGTCTCTGTGCTGCTCACTTATATGCATATCAAAAGTGGACAGAGGGAGTAATGCATAAAGAATTCATTGAGCAAGGCTGGAGTGCCAAACGTATGCAATTTTAAAGAAAAAATAATCAACTGCAATGAGAATACATAATTGCTATATCACGAAATTCTAACCGAGAAAGCACAATTTTTGCCCTACCTTACACTTTAGAAAGATTCAGAAAGTACCTTTTTATTCCAATCATGTTAAGCCTGTCATCGTTGCCAATAGCAAGCCCTAGCAAGCTAATTTTTGCCCCACCCTAGCAAGCCAAGCATCAACAAACTATCAAAGAATTCTTTCTCGCCGCCTATTAACTTTGATGAGAGCAGTTGCGGCACATTTGACTAAAAATCATTTCTTTTCTCCAAGGCTTTAATTTGTCTGCAACAAAGGTGCATCCGTGCATGTGGTGTTCTGATCAAATCAAATGCAATAATATCAAATAAATCATGTTTTCAGTTCTTTGATCTAGATAATTACCCTATAGCCTAAATTCTATTTCAAAGTCTAAACACCAATCCTATAATTGTACTGCACTACCAAAGTAGATCCTGAACCACAGAGAAAAGCACGGTGCTTCTTACAATATCATGCAATCTAGCCACATGGAAATCACAAATATAGTTTTGTTGACATTTGAGGGCATCTACCACCTAAGCACAAGAACAAAACAAAACAACTTTCAATATCTATGTACACAAATAGTAGAAAGTTCCAACCCCACCATGTGAAGAGAAGAGTGCATCAATTCGTTCCAGAAACTACACCACTTGGATGAACAAAAAGATTCTACAAGCCTGATGCTTGATCCACCAGATGAAAATGAATTCAGGCCGTAGTTCATCGAACCATGAGAAAATGTTCAGAGTGGCGCGGGGGAGCAGACGCCACGGCGCCCGCGGGAGTGGCGGCGCCGCCGAGGAGGCCGAGCTCGGCGCGAGGGGGAGGGACCGGGCGACGGAGGCGAATGCGTGGAGGAGGGGCGCCGCATGGAGGCGGCGTCGAGGGCCGCCCGGAGTCGCAGTGCGAGGGCCAGGGTGACGGATAGGGTTTCGTCTACGGCGGGGGAGAAGGAGGCCTTCCAATCCTATCACGGACAAATGGACTCTTGGGGGGCGGCTGTGGCTAGGCGTGGGTTTAGGGTTTCTCCGCGCGTGACTTGTCCCAAACGACGTCGCAACTTGGGCATGCGTGGTATGGGTACTGGTGGGGTCACTTGGTGAAAAAAGCTTCCAGATGGGTCCTCTGTGAAGGAGGTATAGGTGGGGGGTGGGCCTTTTGTTGGTGAGAAATGGTTTCAAATCTAAGAGCAACTCCAAGAGACTCTCTAAATTTATCATAATTGCAAGTTTTAGAGATTTTGATTAAAAAGGTATCTTCCAACAGCTTCTTTATTTGGTTATGTAAACATAGTCACTCTCTATTCCGGATTTCTCGCTCTTCAAATATAGAAAAGAGAATAGCTTTTCAGAGTGCACACAAGATATAGAAAAGCTGTTGGAAAACGAAAATATATAGAAAACGATTCGTATTCAAATGGCTCTCTAAATGATGATTTAGATAGTGGGGTTTAGAGAGACTCTTGGAGATGCTCTAAGGGTTGTTTAGTTTCTGGAAAAAAGGTAAAAAGTGAAGTGAAAAAGTCACATCGTACACGGTAGCACTTTTCGTTTGTTTGTGGTAAACATTGTCCTAATATGACCTAACTAGGCTCAAAACATTCGTCTCGTCGTGTACATCAAAACCATGTAACTAGTTTTTTATTTACCTACGTTTAGTA
>OAMR01000142.1:239631-261365 GCA_900205405.1 Echinochloa crus-galli | reverse complement strand
GAATATTTTTGCTCGTAATTAATTGATTTCTAAAAGTGTAGAATCTATGTTGGAAACATATAAGTTGTACACAATACTTTACAGCATGCGAAAAGATTGGTTTCAATTTTTATTTAACTATTCTCATGATCTAGCACGATTCACATCCAAAGGGGTAACACATCACTACACCATGGAACATATTTGCTGCTAAAACAGCCAATAGGATTCTACTAGTACACTGTTAGAACAGCCAATATTTTCTTCAAAGTTCAATCTTCACTTACGTTGGTGGCGAAAAAACACACGCGAAAGTGCCTCCGAAAACCGGCAGTTGAATCAAACCAAACCCAGTGCCCCCCCCTCCCGTCGCGGCGTCGACATCTCCACCGCTCCACGAGACACAATCCGTCGCTGCGACCTGCGGCAACTAGAGTGTGAGGAGTCCCAAGAAGCAATTAACGCACGCGCGGAGTCCCAAAGCAAGGGCAAGGGCAATGGCGTCCAAAAACTCCCCCCGCGCTCAAACGACATCTAAATCACAACTTTTCCTCCTCCACAGAACGACACTTAAAACGTATACGGAGGGAGTATTTATGTTTTCGCATCAGTTTTGAAAAAAAAAGAGTAATGCCGTTTGCGTGGGATTCTCCTTGTGCACGCAAGTACCAAAGTTGAGGTAATTATTCTCGCATATAGCTAGTGGCAGTGACATTTCTATTCACCAAGAGAGCGCTGAGTGAAACAACCATCTGTTTGAATAAGCTCCCGGACATTTTCTTTCCCATACCTGTCGCTATATGCCTATATTCCGCGTCATTGTACGCCAACGGCGCGTATGCCCCCACCTTAGCACGCATGGAGCTGTTCCCACGTCAGATTATGCACTGCACTGATGCGAACTGCACTAGTGGACACAGACTGCACTCTGGACACCTACCCAATACATGCAGATGATGCAATCAGCGATTCAGCGATGATAAAAAGCGACCACGGCCGTCTTCAGAAGCAATCATTTTTTGGGCGCAACGAGCGCGCGAACAAACCATGCAGGCAGCCAACCTGGCCGGCGATCTCCGGGGCCCGGCCCCGCGCCGGCGAAGCGTTTCCGGCGCGGTCGGCCGCGCAGGCCCCGCGACAACTCGAAAGCCCAACCGCCCAAACTGTCATTGGGAGAGAGTTGGCTGGTGGCGCACAGCCAGAGGTTAGCTGCACATTATTGCGGATGTAGTATGTTATTCTCCAGTAGGCTGGCTACTGCACCGCAGAATATCCGATTCTGATCCGTCTAATTTTATCTGGTTTGTTATGCGTTAATATTTATTCCGCGCTCTCTCGGCCCTGCCCTGTTCTGGAAGAAGAAAAACTGTTTCGAGATGCATGGAAGTATGTAGCTGCAGACTGCAAGTCAAAATCAACGCGGCAAAGTTCTTTCCAGGAGCTTTCTTCAAGGAAAAGAATTCAAGTTCCGTTTTTTTTCGGGTAAAAGAAAGGAAAGATAGATCAAGATTTATTACGGAGCAATGTCCGTGGACGGTGAAAGATCTGACGAAAGTCAGAAACAACGTGGCAATCGAATCCAGACGTCGGTCGCACGATTTCACCTCGTCACCGTGTCAAATTTTGTATCTCTGACCCAGAGATCGAAACGACGGCACGAGCGAAGCAAAGCGATCTTATAGAAAAACGAAATAAAAAAAGAAACAAAAGGATTGCCCGTAACAATCGCGAAGGGGATCGATCGGCGGGAAGGAAGGGGTCGTCGTGGGGCGCTCACCTTGGTGACGTACTCGATCTCGGCGAACCTGAAGGCCATGCCGAGGCTGCTGAAGAGGACGGAGACGAGGGCGCAGGTGTCGCCGAAGGGCGCGAGGCGGAGCTCCCCGCTGTCGGCCTCCATCCCGCGCGCCAGCTCCTCGAACGCCTCCGCCACCGCCGTCAGCGGCTGCTCCATCCCCTGCCGCGCCGCCACGACGGCCGCCGCCCCCTCGCACAGCTGCTGCTGGTCCGCCGGCGCCGCCTGCGCCGACGACCACGGCATCTGCGTCCTGAACCCGAGCATCCTCGCTCTGTCCTCTCGCGGGAACGTTGACGTGCGGGCGGGCGCACGCGGGGGATCGAGGCGAAGAACGCGCGGCTGGGTGGAGGACCGGCGCGCCCGGGGATATAGCGCGGCGAGAGGTGCGTGCGCGATGCGAGCGCCTCACCTCCGCGCGCGGCTTGGCTTTGGCAGGGCGGGGTGTGGGGGAGGGGAGGCTGCCTGGCTGGCTATGTATAGGAGGGGCAGGGGAGGCGGCCGGGAGTCTGGAACTCTGGCGAGCCGTGGGAGAGAGAGGATTCGAGGGGCAACGGCAACGGCTCGGCGAATCTGTTCTGGCCCTGCTTTATATAGGCACGTCTCGTGGGGAATTGAAGGGCAGTCCAGGTGGAGTCGTAACCGAATCGAAAGGGACTGGCCGGCCACTGGTGGAGTGGCGGGCTGGCCGGGAGGGAAACAAAACGGAGCATGTTCTAAACACGGGGGAATCGCGGTGCAACCGCATTCTAAGTTTGGAGTGGAATGTCACAGACTAGGTTAATTTTGCCGAGTTTATCGCAGATTGTACAGAGCAGCAGTTTCCATACAGAGCAGCAGTTTCCAGAATCACGTTGTTTCTATGGATGTTTTCGTTTTGAGAAAAGAGAGAGACATATTTAGGGTGCCCCTTCTGTCCAAAGTTGGACATCAGTGGTGGAGGGCAGCGTAGGCCATACTGGATGCTAGTCCCCCTTTCAATATACTTTTTCACTACATAAACAGTGAATTTACTACTGTACACTGCTGTATAATACTCAAATACTCCGTGTATATATATAGGTTGGTTTCTACTGTTTTCTTGATCAAGCTCCACCACCACTGTTGGACATGGTGTCGCATCAGAGACATACTCCCTCCATATAGCTTTTATGTGACGTTTAGGACATGATTGTAGATACCAAGAAGCAGTTAATTAGGGGTAAGTTTTCCTTGTCTATCACTATTAAATATGCATGGCGGATGCATCAAGCAGCTGTACGTTGTAACTTCGATTGGTTAGTCTAGCAACCTAAGAGGAAGAGGTCGTGGGATCGACTACCCTCCTGGCCTCTTTTTCTTTTTTTTGCTGTTGGCGTCTGTTTTTATATGGTACTGTGTGCTGACTGCTGCGACTCGGACGCGACGAGCACCTGTGAATCCGACGTCACGACCTCCGTACTCGTAGCCTATTTAATGCATGATCAATCCGCTTTTGCAGCCTAGGAGAGATTAACTTCTCCTTGGTCTCTGTGCTGCTCACTTATATGCATATCAAAAGTGGACAGAGGGAGTAATGCATAAAGAATTCATTGAGCAAGGCTGGAGTGCCAAACGTATGCAATTTTAAAGAAAAAATAATCAACTGCAATGAGAATACATAATTGCTATATCACGAAATTCTAACCGAGAAAGCACAATTTTTGCCCTACCTTACACTTTAGAAAGATTCAGAAAGTACCTTTTTATTCCAATCATGTTAAGCCTGTCATCGTTGCCAATAGCAAGCCCTAGCAAGCTAATTTTTGCCCCACCCTAGCAAGCCAAGCATCAACAAACTATCAAAGAATTCTTTCTCGCCGCCTATTAACTTTGATGAGAGCAGTTGCGGCACATTTGACTAAAAATCATTTCTTTTCTCCAAGGCTTTAATTTGTCTGCAACAAAGGTGCATCCGTGCATGTGGTGTTCTGATCAAATCAAATGCAATAATATCAAATAAATCATGTTTTCAGTTCTTTGATCTAGATAATTACCCTATAGCCTAAATTCTATTTCAAAGTCTAAACACCAATCCTATAATTGTACTGCACTACCAAAGTAGATCCTGAACCACAGAGAAAAGCACGGTGCTTCTTACAATATCATGCAATCTAGCCACATGGAAATCACAAATATAGTTTTGTTGACATTTGAGGGCATCTACCACCTAAGCACAAGAACAAAACAAAACAACTTTCAATATCTATGTACACAAATAGTAGAAAGTTCCAACCCCACCATGTGAAGAGAAGAGTGCATCAATTCGTTCCAGAAACTACACCACTTGGATGAACAAAAAGATTCTACAAGCCTGATGCTTGATCCACCAGATGAAAATGAATTCAGGCCGTAGTTCATCGAACCATGAGAAAATGTTCAGAGTGGCGCGGGGGAGCAGACGCCACGGCGCCCGCGGGAGTGGCGGCGCCGCCGAGGAGGCCGAGCTCGGCGCGAGGGGGAGGGACCGGGCGACGGAGGCGAATGCGTGGAGGAGGGGCGCCGCATGGAGGCGGCGTCGAGGGCCGCCCGGAGTCGCAGTGCGAGGGCCAGGGTGACGGATAGGGTTTCGTCTACGGCGGGGGAGAAGGAGGCCTTCCAATCCTATCACGGACAAATGGACTCTTGGGGGGCGGCTGTGGCTAGGCGTGGGTTTAGGGTTTCTCCGCGCGTGACTTGTCCCAAACGACGTCGCAACTTGGGCATGCGTGGTATGGGTACTGGTGGGGTCACTTGGTGAAAAAAGCTTCCAGATGGGTCCTCTGTGAAGGAGGTATAGGTGGGGGGTGGGCCTTTTGTTGGTGAGAAATGGTTTCAAATCTAAGAGCAACTCCAAGAGACTCTCTAAATTTATCATAATTGCAAGTTTTAGAGATTTTGATTAAAAAGGTATCTTCCAACAGCTTCTTTATTTGGTTATGTAAACATAGTCACTCTCTATTCCGGATTTCTCGCTCTTCAAATATAGAAAAGAGAATAGCTTTTCAGAGTGCACACAAGATATAGAAAAGCTGTTGGAAAACGAAAACATATAGAAAACAATGTTTGTACAAATGACTCTCTAAATGATGATTTAGAGAGTGAGTTTTAGAGAGACTCTTGGAGATGCTCTAATTCTCTTTATAGTATAGATAATAGGTGCTTTTAGAGAGGACATGTGCTTATGTAGAGAGTAGGTAGGAGAATGTGTTGGAGATTGTACTTTTTATGAATTACATGGCCAAAATTTGCCCCTAAACACCTTGTATGCTCAACGCGTGCCAACATAATTTTTGTAAAAAAGAGGCGACTCTATATTTGACATTGGTATTTAAGGTGTCATTCTACATTTCAGGCCTCAAATCTGTTTCAGCATTTCGTATGAGTGGATAAACTCATGTACATCCCTAAGTCCACTGCATCATCATCAATTTCTATATGGACAGTTGGAAAGAATATCAATGGTCGTGCTAGAATTATCATGCAGTTGTACAATACAAGAACGAGACCGTTCGTGCAACAAAGAAAGGGGAGCATCCACCACCCACCAAGGCTGAGGCTGAATAAATAACTATGGACAGAACAAATCGATGGCAGTGACAACAGCTTGTCAACAAGCTACAAACTTGATCTTCAGTCCTGTTCAGATCAGTTCACCAATCTAGGCTAATGTTCCTCGAGAGGAAGAGGTTATCGATGTACTCTATGATAGGACTAGAAGCGTCAATGTATCTCCTCATCTCCTTCTGCACAGAGAAATCTGCAGGAACAATCAATAGAGGGTACTGTTAACGCTTGACATGAAAATTTGCTACAATATCTGAACCTGAGACACTCCTAGAAGTCGATAACAGCTTCCATCATTTTTCTTTTGATAATTCAAGGTACTTTCCTTTCGAGAAATTTGGAATTCGAAAATGGATAGGCATTTTGAACATCAGAACATGATGGGCGATCAATTTTTGCTTACCAGTTTCGTTCAGCCTCACTATCAACTGCTCCCTGCTTGGAAGAGTGTACATGCCAGCACCAACAGCCTTTCTGATTGCCCAGCTATGAAAAGGTGCGCAGACCTGCCCGTAAGCTGTCGTGGCAGCATCATACAATGAACAACCCCTGAAAATCCAAGTAGACAGAGAACAGAGCAACGTATCAATAATTTTCTCAGAGACAAAGAACCAGTACCTATCAATCATAGCACTTGACAGTTATGTATGCAATATCTTACGAGCACCAGTTGGCAATTGGCAAATAGATTTATCAGCAAACGGCCATTTCTGGATCATGCAGTTGTCATCATATAAAATGACAGAAGACGTTGCATACAGGACAGTAATAATATTTAAACAAACGGCTTAAATGTTCAGATTTTAGCGATGAGATGTTGGTGTTTTGGTGAATGGAAGGAGACGTACTCGGTGGTGAGGAACTGCTCGAAGAGAGCCTTGATGAGGCCGAGGCCGAGGCGGACCCTGCGCAGGTTCCGGGAGTGGCTGCCCTGCTTCTTCACGGAGTCGTTCTCGATGTCCTTCTCGAGGATGTCGCTCAGCGTGCGGTATGACTTGCCCGCGCCGATGAGGTCGTTCACCTGGATGAATGGATGCCCGAGTATTCAGGATTCGTGCGGTGAAACGCGGTTACATTTAGACGCGACTATTCCTTACGGCCAATCAAGATTACGTCAGTATACGTGAGCAATTTTGATTTCTATACTACTAAATGAACGCCGACCATGAATGTTAAAAGAGTCTACACGCAATCGACTGCAAGTCAATCAACGCGGCAAAGTTCTTTCCAGGAGCTTTCTTCAAGGAAAAGAATTCAAGTTCCGTTTTTTTTCGGGTAAAAGAAAGGAAAGATAGAATAATCCAATCAGATTTACGGAGCAACGCCCGTGGACGGTGAAAGATCCGACGAAAGTCAGAAACAACGTGGCGATCGAATCCAGAACGTCGGTCGCACGATTTCACCTCGTCACCGTGTGAAACCTTGGATCTCTGACCCAGAGATCGAAACGACGGCACGGGCGAAGCGAGCGATCTTATAAAAAAAGAAATAAAAAAGAAACAAAAGGATTGCCGGGCCGTAACAATCGCGAAGGGGATCGATCGGCGGGAAGGAAGGGGTCGTCGTGGGGCGCTCACCTTGGTGACGTACTCGATCTCGGCGAACCTGAAGGCCATGCCGAGGCTGCTGAAGAGGACGGAGACGAGGGCGCAGGTGTCGCCGAAGGGCGCGAGGCGGAGCTCCCCGCTGTCGGCCTCCATCCCGCGCGCCAGCTCCTCGAACGCCTCCGCCACCGCCGTCAGCGGCTGCTCCATCCCCTGCCGCGCCGCCACGACGGCCGCCGCCCCCTCGCACAGCTGCTGCTGGTCCGCCGGCGCCGCCTGCGCCGACGACCACGGCATCTGCGTCCTGAACCCGAGCATCCTCGCTCTGTCCTCTCGCGGGAACGTTGACGTGCGGGCGGGCGCACGCGGGGGATCGAGGCGAAGAACGCGCGGCTGGGTGGAGGACCGGCGCGCCCGGGGATATAGCGCGGCGAGAGGTGCGTGCGCGATGCGAGCGCCTCACCTCCGCGCGCGGCTTGGCTTGGCAGGGCGGGGTGCGGTGCCGGGGAGGCTGGCTGGCTGGCTATGTATAGGAGGGCGAGGCGGCCGGGAGTCTGGAACTCTGGCGAGCCCGTGGGAGAGAGAGGATTCGAGGGGCAACGGCAACGGCTCGGCGAATCTGTTCTGGCCCTGCTTTATATAGGCACGTCTCGTGGGGAATTGAAGGGCAGTCCAGGTGGAGTCGTAACCGAATCGAAAGGGACTGGCCGGCCACTGGTGGAGTGGCGGGCTGGCCGGGAGGGAAACAAAACGGAGCATGTTCTAAACACGGGGGAATCGCGGTGCAACCGCATTCTAAGTTTGGAGTGGAATGTCACAGACTAGGTTAATTTTGCCGAGTTTATCGCAGATTGTACAGAGCAGCAGTTTCCATACAGAGCAGCAGTTTCCAGAATCACGTTGTTTCTATGGATGTTTTCGTTTTGAGAAAAGAGAGAGACATATTTAGGGTGCCCCTTCTGTCCAAAGTTGGACATCAGTGGTGGAGGGCAGCGTAGGCCATACTGGATGCTAGTCCCCCTTTCAATATACTTTTTCACTACATAAACAGTGAATTTACTACTGTACACTGCTGTATAATACTCAAATACTCCGTGTATATATATAGGTTGGTTTCTACTGTTTTCTTGATCAAGCTCCACCACCACTGTTGGACATGGTGTCGCATCAGAGACATACTCCCTCCATATAGCTTTTATGTGACGTTTAGGACATGATTGTAGATACCAAGAAGCAGTTAATTAGGGGTAAGTTTTCCTTGTCTATCACTATTAAATATGCATGGCGGATGCATCAAGCAGCTGTACGTTGTAACTTCGATTGGTTAGTCTAGCAAACCTAAGAGGAAGAGGTCGTGGGATCGACTACCCTCCTGGCCTCTTTTTCTTTTTTTTGCTGTTGGCGTCTGTTTTTATATGGTACTGTGTGCTGACTGCTGCGACTCGGACGCGACGAGCACCTGTGAATCCGACGTCACGACCTCCGTCGTCTCCTGAGACTCGGCCACGACGACGAGCACCTGCGGCTCCGGCGCGTCGACCTCCTTAGATTCCGGCATGAACTCCATGGTGATCAAGCGGCAGCAGTACGTGTACGTGGGAGACAAAGGAGGAGGCGGCTGCAGTAGAAGGCAAAGGAGCAGGCGTGCAAGGAGAGAGGCGTGCGAGGCAGCAATGAGATTAGAGAGGAGTGTGAGGAGTCCCAAGAAGCAATTAACGCACGCGCGGAGTCCCAAAGCAAGGGCAATGGCGTCCAAAAACTCCCCCCGCGCTCAAACGACATCTAAATCACAACTTTTCCTCCTCCACAGAACGACACTTAAAACGTATACGGAGGGAGTATTTATGTTTTCGCATCAGTTTTGAAAAAAAAAGAGTAATGCCGTTTGCGTGGGATTCTCCTTGTGCACGCAAGTACCAAAGTTGAGGTAATTATTCTCGCATATAGCTAGTGGCAGTGACATTTCTATTCATCGAGAGAGCGCGAGTGAAACAACCATCTGTTTGAATAAGCTCCCGGACATTTTCTTTCCCATACCTGTCGCTATATGCCTATATTCCGCGTCATTGTACGCCAACGGCGCGTATGCCCCCACCTTAGCACGCATGGAGCTGTTCCCACGTCAGATTATGCACTGCACTGATGCGAACTGCACTAGTGGACACAGACTGCACTCTGGACACCTACCCAATACATGCAGATGATGCAATCAGCGATTCAGCGATGATAAAAAGCGACCACGGCCGTCTTCAGAAGCAATCATTTTTTGGGCGCAACGAGCGCGCGAACAAACCATGCAGGCAGCCAACCTGGCCGGCGATCTCCGGGGCCCGGCCCCGCGCCGGCGAAGCGTTTCCGGCGCGGTCGGGCGCGCAGGCCCCGCGACAACTCGAAAGCCCAACCGCCCAAACTGTCATTGGGACAGAGCTGGCTGGTGGGCTGGTGGGCTGGTGGCGCACAGCCAGAGCTTAGCTGCACATGCTGCGCATTATTGCGGATGTACTCCGTGTGTTATTCTAGGCTGCTGGCTACTGCACCGCAGAATATCCGATTCCTATCCGTCTAATTTTATCTCGTTTGTTATGCGTTTTTTTTTAAAATTCCTCTGTTTCTCTCTCGGCCCTTCCCTGTTCGGGATGAAGAAAATCTGTTTCGAGATGCATGGAAGTATGTAGCTGCAAGGTCTCTATGCAAAAGGAAGAAAAAGGGGCTACGCAAATGGGACTCCGAGATTTCCCGTCAAGCAAGGAAGCGAGATGTCTTCTTGTCCAGAAGCTGCACTTTCAAGTGTCAACTCGAACACCCAGCAGTGAAAGGAAGAGCAACAAGAATCAGCATCCAGAAATGAAAACCCATCGTTGCCTCGCCCGGCCTCTCGCTCGCGCGCGGGGCAATGGACCGTATGGTTGACATTTGTTTTGGGCTGCCGCTAGCATTTTTGCTAGTGGGCTTTCACGGCCTAAAATTCGGCCACAGAAGACTCAGTTGTTGTCCAAGCCCATAAAACTCGAGAAAATGTATCAGACTGCACACGTTGTATAAGTCAAATATCGTAATCTCCTATATTATAAGAAAACATTAATATATAAAACATATAAGAAAACACTAATTAGCCTCACAAATATATAATAAAACATATAATATGGGCTAATATCATTGGACTCACATATATTATAAGAAAAACGTAGCACTAAAAATCACTATTATTGGATTCACATTTGAAAATAATTAGCTACAAACATTACATTACATAAGAAAATCAAGTCAAATATTTTGCAGACCCGCTGATTTAAATATAACATATATTCTGCAAGGAAAGGAGTAACTTTTATTTCCCCTAGTAAGATAGTCAAAGCAACAGTCAGAAGAAACTCATTCACTGCGAATATTTTTGCTCGTAATTAATTGATTTCTAAAAGTGTAGAATCTATGTTGGAAACATATAAGTTGTACACAATACTTTACAGCATGCGAAAAGATTGGTTTCAATTTTTATTTAACTATTCTCATGATCTAGCACGATTCACATCCAAAGGGGTAACACATCACTACACCATGGAACATATTTGCTGCTAAAACAGCCAATAGGATTCTACTAGTACACTGTTAGAACAGCCAATATTTTCTTCAAAGTTCAATCTTCACTTACGTTGGTGGCGAAAAAACACACGCGAAAGTGCCTCCGAAAACCGGCAGTTGAATCAAACCAAACCCAGTGCCCCCCCCTCCCGTCGCGGCGTCGACATCTCCACCGCTCCACGAGACACAATCCGTCGCTGCGACCTGCGGCAACTACACGAAACCCACTTCTGAAGAAGCAGATCACATATATACCGACTCCACTGCGCGCGTCGCCGCCGTCGGCCCTGCCAGATCCAGGCGTCCAGATCCCCTAACACCCGCGCGTCGCCGATGGAGCCCTCGCCGGCGCAGGCGGGCGCGTCGGACCGCGACCGCTCGCCGCCGCCTCCCCCGCCCCAGTCCTCGGCCGCGGCGGCGATCTCGTCCCCGCTCGCGGTCGTCTGCAGCTTCTGGAAAGGTGCGCCTCGATCCTGGGCCTGACGGGTGTGTTCCGCTCGTCCAGTAGGGGGTGTAGGTTGTGCTGGTGAGCTCCCGGGCGCAGCTGGGTTGGATCATGCCGCGTTAGCTGTGTGGAATCGCGATTACTGTCCGCGCCCGCTCGTACTGGACCCTAGTAGCTTTAGGTGTTATTAGAATCTGTTGCTAATTTCGGCTGGATAGATCTTAATTGCCCTGAAATGTTGACATGCATTTGGTATTGCCATGCCCATCCACCCGCATTTGCTCTGCACGTCCTCAAATTGATTTCTCCATGTCTAGTCTGAATGGGTCTCTAAGAGTGAAGACCTTGTGGCTCATGACATTATTTACTATGTTCCACTGCCACAAGTATACATTATTTACTATGTTCCACTGCCACAAGTATGGAAAGCGGTTTCAGTGCAGAAGACTTCAACATCCATCTCAAACTCAGATTTCGCATTTCTGACAAGCTTGGGAAATTTTACTTTCCGACATTAGCTTTATGTGTAGAGTTCGCAACATCGCAACTGTCTTTCAGTGACGATCTAGCGATTGAAAACAAGTGTCATGAACTTCTGGTATTTCCGGTGCTAATTGTGGTTTCATCTTGTGATTTAGCAATGCCGAAGTAACTCTGACTGTGAATTGTCTTGCACTGTGGAATGCTATTATGTGGTAATTCTGACTCTAGCTTCTTGTGCACACTAGACTTTGATTTGGAGAAGGAAAGAAGTGGTTTGGATGAGCAGGGTTTAAAGATTGCGGAGAATCAAGAGACTAGCCACTTCGTAATTTCTCAAAAGCATAAGGTAGTCTCATATGATTACAATTCTTATATTATATTTCTTTTGTAGCAAATCACCTTCAACCAACTCTATTCTATCATCCATCAACAAAATCTATTTTATGCAACATGGAAACATATAGGCAGTAGGTTTTCAAACTGTAAAATGTGGTATACTGGTAGTAGTTTTGGTAACTGTTCATGGGAGCAAATAGCGAAGACAAGTCAGCCGGCCTGTGCCCTGTGCCCATGATCGATGGTACACCGTACACACCAGCTGCTGAGTCACCCAATATCACATGCATGCTGAACCTCATTGCGCATGCCCATAGAGGCAATCACGACGGCTCGCGGAGGCGTCCACGTCGTCATCGGCACCTCATGGGCCCCGCCGGAAATCCAACTGCGTGACAGGCAGCCCAATAGCATTCCAGCCCAGCGGATTCCCCGCGCCCGGCAGCCAATCAGCTTCGAGATAAGCATTTTCCCCTGGGCCCACCGCACGTGGCCCTCGCTCCTCCTCGCGCCACGTAGCCCAAAAGCGCATTCAAGGGCCCCACACACCCGCTTCAAGATCACGACTATAGGCACCAGCTCTCACTGACTGGTGGGTCCGGGCTCTCGCGGCCACTTCCACAATTTTATAAAGGGAAGGGCTTTGGAGCTCCGCCCCCACACTGTTCCCCCGTTTTCGTTAAGCTCTCGCTTAACCTAACCTAACAGCCCGGAAGCCCGAAGGGTGTTCGACGAAATGACGAGCACCGGAGCGGCGACGGGCGCCGCGCTGGGCGCGCGCACGGCGCGCTCCTGCGACCATTTTCATTTCTTTGTATTTTTATTTTATGTCTACTAGGAGATCTGTGTTAGAAAATGAGTTTCTTTGTGTTCTGTTTCTTCCTAAATAGTGAAATGTGGCAATTTATGCATAGATTGATGGTGATTAAAATGCTAAATTTCTTCTAATGTCAATGTGTGCATAATTTTGTTTGATCGTGATATTATTAACCTAAATTTGTTTCTATAAGTATGTTTCTATGTGAATGTCGTCTAATTAGTGTATTGAGGGGTGGACATTTGTCTGCCAGTAGCTACCATTTAGACTAGTATGATAACATTTGTAAATATAACTTAGACTAGTCCAGATAAATTTAAATGCCAGCTTTATTGCTCAAATTTTAGATTTTTTTACTATGCAATATTTCGTATTCGATAACCTGCTAATGATTTTAGATGGAGGAGAAAGTGAGGGAGATGGTTGAAATGAAGCAGCGAAGCATGGCTGAAGATAGTCAGAAAACTTTGGAAGCCCTTAAAGATAGGTAAGCAAATTAGCAGTAAATACGAAACAAATCGCTCTGTTATCACCACAACTGCAATAGCCAGACACTAAAGGCTTATTCATATACCTTGACGCATACAGTATATTTTGACCTTTATGTTGCTGTAATTGTAGGGAACGGTCATTGCAGGACCAACTAAGGCAAGCTACAGAAAGTGTAAAGAATATGCAGAAGTTACATGAATCGGCTCAAAGCCAATTGTTTGAGCTTCGTACTCAGTCAGGTCAATTTCTAAGCTGAGTTACCATGATCATCTCCTGACTTAGTGGACACAGTATATTCTAAATGTTCTAGTGAACTGAAGTATCACATTTTATTCAGAGGAGGATCGAGCTGCAAAGGAGTCTGAAGTCAGCCTTCTGATGGATGAAGTTGAACGTGCTCAAGCACGGTTAGTCAGTCTTGAGAGGGAAAAGGTAGCCTTGCGATTTGCAATTCCCCTTTAATGTTTCTGACTGCATGACTTTTCTATGTGGATGGTTCTAACATATGGACTGGTGTCATTTTGTTATGATCTATTGGCGGTCACTTCTGTTTTTAAATGTTTCCCCCCAAATATACTGTTTGTATGAGTCAGAGGTACTTCTAGAAACCGTTCAGATTTGTCTCCCACTCACCCACCAAAAATTCCTGATGATTTTGCATCCAGTGGAGGCAGGATCAAATTAACCAAGCTAGAATTCATGGACCAAATGGAGCTACATTATATAGAAGTTGAGGGACTAGCCATATAATTTTCCCAAGAAATAATGCTCTAAAGCATGATCTATATTAAGGATTAACCTTTTTCTTATTCATTATGTGAATTACGTTTCCTAAATGTCAGCATCGAGTTGTGGATGACTTGGTGGCTGTAACCTGCCGGTTAGTATCTTTACTCAACAAAAACCTGTTGAAAATAGCCTAAAATTTGAATTCTGCAACGGCTGAACATTGTAAGTTCATGGGGGTTTAAACTCTTTTCCCGAGAGTATTTCATGAAAATACTGTGATTCAGCATGGGGCTTACCTAAACTGTGTGAAGCCAGTAATCACCATGGAACTAAAATGCCCTAACTTCGTGGACAGAGCGAATAACATAGGATTTGTTGATCGGAAATTCATAAAGCTATTGCTCGCTGAGTGCATGGCCTGAAGATACCATTTTGTAATACATTTTTCCCTTTTTCCTGCAGGGGGATCTACGCTCGCAATTGCAGACAACAAATGAAGATGCAAGCAAGAGTAGGTCAGTTTTTTTTACCCCATTTTGCCTATGTACGTTTTGTGAATTTTCAGTAATGCTTCTTTTTAGCAGTGGGGTTTATTTTTTAAAAGTTGGCCTTGTTATCTGAACTACATAATTCTCCAGTGATTATTTGGACTCAAGCGATATACTTGAGAGTTCCCTGAACGCCAAGGAAAAGATTATCTCGGAGTTAAATGCAGAACTTCGCAATATTGAAAGTACTTTATCAAGCGAGAGAGAAATGCATGTGAATGAGCTGAAGAAGTTGACTGCATTACTCACCGAAAAGGTACTAAAGACTGTTATCATGTGTAAATTTGGTATGGTGTTCTTGAATCAACAAAGTATTCTTGGTGCTGATTACTAAATATAAATTATAGCTATCTTATTTATTTTGCGGAGTTCTTAAAGTAGAATTTGTAAGGGGCTTATATTTAGAAAACTTTGTATTAGTTTTCTTTTTCATTTTATGGATCTTAACAAGTGTGATCCATTTTTCGAAAATAGTTCAGTAATTGCTAACTTATTTGCTTTTGTAACTGTTCACCTAGCACTTTTCATTCACCTAAATTGTAAATTGTTATGGGTGGGTTGGATATACATCAATGTATCCTGCAGGTTTGCATTTCCTCGTAGAACACAGTTACAAGAACAGTTCTAAAATATATGGTGCATATTTTATTGCTTCTATTATTTATCTTTTTTCACTATCTCTTTATAATTTTTATTAATTATTTTTCCATCTGTAGGAAAGTGCTCTTATGGAGTTGAAGAAAGAACTTCAAGAACGACCTACACAAAAAATGGTAGATGATCTCAAGAAAAAGGTTCAGATATTGCAGGTATTACAACAGAAATACATCTGCATACTGCAATCACAACAATAAACCCTCTTTATTTTGAGAACAATATTAGTAATTTAGTATGCCAATTTCTATGTTCTTAACTACATCTATTTTCCATGTATAAAAGTTGGTTCTGAACTCAAATCTACCAATGCGATTTCAAATTTGCATAAGACATGATATCAGCTTTCCTGTGTTGCATACTTGCATCCTATGCGTAGATGACCCCCTCTGGGTTGTTGCCTTGGTGGTTGTGATTTGAAAATGTTATATTTGTGGTATGGTTATGTGGAGTGTGCCGGTTTGTTGTTGCTATATTTCACTACTCTCTTCTGACTCTTTGGTCCGTATTTGTGCTGATACCAGTATTTTGTTCAATAGGCTGTTGGTTATAACTCCATTGAAGCTGAAGACTGGGAACTAGCTACCAATGGTGAAGAAATGAGCAAGTTGGAAGCACTTCTTCTTGACAAGAACCGTAAAATGGAGCATGAACTAACACAACTGAAGGTTGGTCTCTGGTTTGGATGTTGGAAGCTGTGGTTTTGCTGTTTAAGTAATTCTTTCTGTAAAGCATCTTTTTCTTCTGGAACTAACACGTTGTTTTTAAAGGTTAAAATATCAGAGAAGACAAGTCTTCTTGAGGAAGCTGAAAAAAGGATAGCTGAACTAACTTCAAAGGTTGAAGAGCAGCAAAAGTTGATTTTGAAACTTGAGGATGACATACTAAAGGTTGTCTAACATGATCCTTTGACTACTCTCTTAGCACCAGTTAATCCTTGATTTCTTACAATTATTCATAGAATACGCAAGGTTTCTTTTCTTTTGCATTCATAAACACTTTGGAACTGCAGTCTAAATACTGTTACTATGTTGATATCATGATTCTGTAATATGGGTCTTAGAAACCAGAAAGTTGGTATATTGCTCTACTTTCGTTTTCAAAAGCCCACATAACTAATGTTCCTTATCTTATTTAGGGCTATAATTCAAATGATAGGAGGGGTTCACTTTTGAATGACTGGGACCTTCAAGAAATTGGCTCCAGTGAAGCATCAGAGGTAATTTCTCTTTAACCTCCTGCTATCCAAAGATATGGTCGCTGGAATTCGTTTTAGAATATTTGTATTACAATTGTCCCTTTAATAACGGCTAACATCTTAGAGGTATTATCAAGTGCACAAGCGTATAATAGTGCACAATGCACAAACTTAATCTGATCCATTGGGTCTGATGTGAATGGCCCAAGTAAAAGGTGGGAATTCCCTCACCGTCCTTCGACTAAATCCAATCGGGCCTAAGTCAGCTCCAGAGGAATGAGAGAACTCCCACCCCAAACTTGGGTCACTCAGGTTTGATTTGAGGGATGTAATCATGTGATTGAGTTTGTGCATATGCCCATCTATACTGTTGTGTGCACTTTACAGGATATTTCCTCATCATCTTGTTTCAAGTCTGTAACCATTTACACATCATGTCACTTCTTTTGAGCCAATAAGTATAATTGGTTCTGTACTGATAGTTTGTTAATAAAAAAGATCTATTGCCTTGAGTGCTCTGATTTTGCTAACGTGCTAGTAGCATATAGCATTTCCCTTAAAAAATGATTGTTGTTTAGCAGTATATGCAGATATTTGTTACCTGAGTCCATTCTAGACATTAACACCAAAATATGTAAATGTGCCAGAATTTTGCTTATACTGTACCTTTGGATTTGGTCCAAACATGTAATATTAGCAACATAATTGGCTACAAATGTACGTACTACAGTTAGAATTTTGACTGCTGAAACATTCTGTTAAGGAAATGCCTCTTAGGTCTTCTATATGTGGTTGCAATTTCAGTTAAGAGGAGAGATGAAGGCCTGCCAAGATAGATGACTATAACTCTGATTGTTTAGCTTCCCTTGATGTGCATACTGCATAATGGGAGGGTCGCGTTTTCTCAAATTCATGCGTATGTTTTTATTTCACAGGGTACCGATCCAAGGCATGCATCACCGGATCAAGATCAAAATTCTATGCTCAAGGTTATCTGCAACCAGAGGGATCGTTTCCGTGCACGATTACGTGAAACTGAGGAGGTATATTTGATGATTTCTAGAAAGTGGCTGCATCATTTTAGTGTTAAGTGAAATTGGTTGCCTAGTCCTCAGATAAGTACATGCAGCATGCTCCACAATTTACTACCGCATTGGACAAAGCTTGAGAGCCGCTGTGCGGTTTTGCTCTATCGGTGACCACGCTGACCTTTAGACTGATATTGGATATAGGACTATAAGAGTGAATTTCAGATGATAGGGCCATTTGGCTCGATTATCTTCCAAGCTTTGACTCTGTTATGCTTCTTGTGGGATTTTTCTTATATCCAATGATCTTCGTCTTTGCTATGTGAAATATGACGGTGCATCAGCATATGCACCGCTGATCATCATTCTTTGGTATCAGCATTTGTTGTAACATATCTTAGCATCACTTGTATGCATAATATTGCACAAAGTTTGTTTATACTTCTCGTCATACACAGGAAAAGGATCAGCGATACAAGGAACTTGGTTTAAGAGATAAAATCACTCTTAGTAGTGGTCGGTTTCTCCTCGGTAACAAGTATGACTCTCTTCTTCTGTTTGTCTAAAACTCGGTCTCTGTCCTTTTGTTTTTGCTTTTATCCTATACTTATGTTTGATAATGACCATTATGTGATTTGTGATTGTAGAGACAATTAAAGATGTTATCTCGATCTGACCATTTTCAATTTTGTCATCATGTATTTTAGATTGTGTTGCCAGAACATTTGAAAATCGAACCAAATAGTAACGACCCCAGTGACTTGGGGGTCCATAACTAATGATACGAAAGTAGTTACTGTGGCTATAACTTAAAATTTTGCTCTGGCCATGGCAGGTGTGCTCTGATTTCATATGTTTGGTCGATATATAATATCTAGAGCTGTCACTCTTTATTAACTTGAGCTTTGTAGTGTGAGAAGCTTATTTTAAGTTGAAAAATACATATAGATCTTTTATGATGCATGATTGATTAGATACGTTTGTGTTCATGATGCCGAGTTTCTTTACTTCAGTCACAGCTTGGGCTGAAGTATTTTTATATTGGACTGGAACACGAGATTAATATTACAGCACTTTATTTCTACTCACAGATACGCCCGGACATTTATATTCTTCTACAGCATTGGATTGCATCTCCTTGTATTTACATTGCTGTACAGAATGTCAGCTTTGAGCTATCTCCAGTAAGTACATGCAATGCTATATTAAATTAAGCTCAGACTTTCCCTTGAAACAAATTTTTACCAAGTTCTTGAGCATGGCTAACATGAATTGCTTCCACAGCATAACCCCTGGACATGATGAAATCATTCTGGATGCTGGCAATCAGACGCTATCGCACATGCTCTAAGTCAAGTTGAAGTTCCATGTTACAGTATCATAGAAGCTGAGATCTTGGTTTTGATCTACAGGATCTTTTCATAGGATCATGACTGAAATTGCAATTGGCTAGTTTTCTCTGTTCCCTTAGGCGTCCGGATATGTTTCTGTAGATAAAAGTTTTCCAGTTTTGGGGGCAGGGGTGGGCAGGCCATGGACTTCGAAGTCTCCGTATACTGTTGTATTATTAATTGCCATTTTATTGGTAAATGAAAGCATACACTTGACCACAAAGGTACATAGTGTTATTTTATAGTTTACCTTTGCTCGAAAGACTATCATGAGTGATGTTTGGGTTATGAGTGATGTTTGGGTTATAGGGGGTGTGTTTATTTCCCGAAAAAAGGGTGAAAAGGGAGAGTGAAAAAGTCATATCGGATACTGTAGCACTTTTCGTTTGTTTGTGGTAAAAATTGTCCTACCATGATCTAATTAGGCTCAAAAGATTCGTCTCGTCGTGTACATCAAAACTATAACCATGTAACTAGTTTTTTTATTTACCCCACGTTAAAAATTGTTCTACCATGATCTAACTAGGCTCAAAAGATTCGTCTCGTCGTGTACATCAAAACTATAACCATGTGACTAGTTTTTTTTATTTACCCCACGTTTAGTACTTCACGCATGAAGAGAGAAATTTGATGTGATTTGATGTGACAGGTGAATAGTGAAATTTGGAGAGAACACAATCTGTGATTTGATGTGATAGGTGAATACTCTCTTATTTGTATGCTTGATTTGACAAGATCCATAGGGCTGTAATACCTAGTAGCCATATACGACAATTAACACTGTAGCCATATACGACAATTAACACTTTTTTTTGCTCTTGCATGACAATTAGCACTGATCGATATATTGCTTAAAAAATTCAAAGCTTAGGTAATATTACCATTGAGTTTAACTAAAACAAACCAGAACCAAAAAACACAGAGTAAAGAAAGTACATAAAGAAAATATTTTATTTTTTTCCATGTAAAATATGGAACAGTGACCAAGCAAGACATCCATCCGCTACGTGGTTCTTCACTTATCACTGCCGTCTATTTCAGCCGCTTGGCCCTATGGCTCGCGTGGTTCTTCACCTGTTACTGCCGTTCTATTTCTGCTGCCGCTTGACCCTATGGCTCTCACAAGCGGCAGCAACTGCCAACGCCCAACAGCGACCAAATAGCCCTGCCAAGCGTCGAAGCGAAGGATTACTCCGTCGTACCAAGAGACCTCCAGATCCAGAAAGAGACGAGATCGTCGCCATTCACTGTGGCCACAGCCAACAAGGCCAGTTGATGGTGGTCTTGTGGGGAAGGCACCGAACGCCCGGGCAGCCATCAACGACTGGCTGCCGAATAGCCGCAGCCCGGCGAGGGCCTCTCGCCAGTCGCCAGTACGGGAGGTGGGGGCCCGGGAGGTACAGGATGGTGGGCCCCACGCGGGGGAGGAACCACCGGTCGTGGCATGATCGCTGCGTACGGGCCACATGCGTCCCATGGGATGGATGCGGCCACGTCGCCCGCCGCTGATCGGAGGAGGGGAGGGCGGGGGCGCGGCGTCGCCGTGGGACCGGCGGGTCGCCGTCGTCGTGATCTGGCGTGCCTATCCGTCAAGCGGTGCCGCCGCGAGGGGAAATTTGGATCCGGAGCCGAAAGCCATTAGCCTTGATACGGGGGGCCACAGATACTTGATGAGATCAAATGAGGACCAGGAACGTAAGGGGTACAGTACCATAGTTGTCTCTTCACTCTGATGGGGCCTAACTTGAGGCTTGATCTTTAGATGTACATACGATCCACAACCACTTAAATTGAGTTTCTTTTTAGCTAATAATAAGGTTTAGTTATTCTCTAGAGGATCTCACGAGTAGTTTCGCAAAAAAGAATAAAGAAAAAAAAAGAAGAGGATCTCACGAGTTGCTAGGTTAAAACAAAAGCGATCCACACTTTATGAATATACTTGCAATTTATTGTATCCCAAAATGTTTGATAGTTGATCGAATTTACACATGTAGGAGAACAAAGTTCCTTTTGCCAGAGTTGTTCAACCATTCAAAAATAAATGGACGAGCGTATATAGGAATGAGAAGAAAGAGAGAGTTATCGTACATGATTGCATATACAACCAACCATGGCAGGATTTGCGAGTATTTGCGTGCGCGAGCAAAGATAGTGACCTTGCTTGATGGGGACTAGTATGGGTCGACATGCTATCAACATCAACGAGGAATTCTTTCTAGCTAAGAGGGATTTATCGTAATTCTCAAAAGTAGGGGAATATATATGTGTGATAATAAATTCACATACATATATGTATGGAGTACAAAGAATAATAATAACTTCCCTACTACCTTTTCCAAGAAAAAAATACTGTTTACTTTTTGCCGTTTCCTCAAGGAGCTTTCTGCTGCTACACTTTTTTTTTTGAAGAATCTTGTATTCCTTTACTGTTGAATAGACGTTTTTTTGCACATGAGTAATGTCAACAAACAGCTGCTAAATAGTTCCAAATACATGTTATCGATTACTGCTGCACTAATATCCTTAGTCGAGCTGCATGTACCGTCCTTGGTACTAATTGGCATATATTGACCAAATGTGCATCCGTACGCGTGTAGCTAGAACTTTAGCGCTCCAAACCAGCTCAAATTAATATTTTTGCTTAAAACCTTGTACATGTTGCAACAGTGCTAGTAGTGCACCTGGGTTATTTTTATTCTAGCTTTGCCCCTGTTTAAAAATAAAAGGTGTAATCTTAATACAATGTTCCAGATACAAATTCTACGTACAAACTCAAACATACTGCTTGCCATATCACAAACATACTTTACACTCACTTATATACTGGATAATCAAACATGTGCTCTACATAAGGTGATGTGTGGTCATGCATATTTGTATTGGTCATGCATATTTGTATTGTGCAATTGACATTAGGTCATTAGGTGTCTAGTTTTTTTATTATTAAAAACAGCCTATGGGTTGATTTGGAAATCAAGCCGAAAATTGGTTATTATATTCAAAATGCTAATTGTGGTTCTAATGGTTTCTCCAAATTTGTGGATATCGTTCTACATCCGGCACATGATCCACATATAATATGTTGACAGCTAATTTCAAGAGTTACTGTTCATGGGAGCAAATAGCGAAGACAAGTCAGCCGGCCTGTGCCC
>OAMR01000142.1:228956-239279 GCA_900205405.1 Echinochloa crus-galli | reverse complement strand
GCGGCCACTTCCACAATTTTATAAAGGAAAGGGCTTTGGAGCTCGCCCCCATACTGTTCCCCCGTTTTCGTTAAGCTCTCGCTTAACCTAACCTAACAGCCCGGAAGCCCGAAGGGTGTTCGACGAAATGACGAGCACCGGAGCGGCGACGGGCGCCGCGCTGGGCGCGCGCACGGCGCGCTCCTGCGACGGCTGCATGCGTCGGCGGGCGCGGTGGCACTGCCCCGCCGACGACGCCTTCCTGTGCCAGGCCTGCGACGCCTCCGTCCACTCGGCGAACCCGCTCGCGCGCCGCCACCACCGCGTCCGCCTCCCCTCGGCGTCGTGCTGCGCCTCCCCTCCGAGCGACCCCGACGCGCCCGCGTGGCTCCACGGCCTCAAGCGCCGGCCGCGGACGCCGCGGTCCAAGCCAGGGGCAGGCAAGCACGAGGCCACGCCCGCCGCGGCCGTGTCGGCGGCGGTGCCCGACCTCGCGGAGGAGTCAGCTGATGGCTCCGGCATCGTGGGCGACAACGACTACCACGGCTTCGAGGACGACGACGAGGATCTTCTCTACCAGGTCCCGGTGTTCGACCCCATGCTCGCCGAGCTCTACAACCCCGTGCCCGACGAGGGGGAGCAGAAGCCGAACTGCCTGATGGTCTCGTCTCTCGCGGGGACGTCGCCGGAGTTCGCCTCCGGCTCGGCGGACGCGGATGGGCTCTCCGGGTTCGACGTCCCGGACATGGAGCTCGCTAGCTTCGCGGCGGACATGGAGAGCCTCCTCATGGGGGTCGAAGACGGGTTTGATGATCTGGATTTCTTGGACGAGGAGAAGCCTCAGGTGAACGTGGACTTGGGCGTGAACAACCTCGAGGCTATGGCGGCGCCGGCGCCGGCGCCGGAACGAGAGGAAAAGAAAAGGAAGCGGCCGGAGATGATACTCAAGCTCAACTACGAGGGAGTCATCGCCTCGTGGGTTCGCGATGGCGGATCGCCGTGGTTCCACGGCGAGCGTCCTCAGCTCGATCCGTACGAGTCATGGTCGGACTTCCCGGTAAGAACTATATACGGTTCATTCGCATGGGACCTACACGTTTCTTAGATTCATTTCATTTCCATAGACTGTGTCTTTCCCCTTGGGATCCGAATAATAACTGATCAGTTGCCTTTTGCCATGGATCGTTCGTGTGCAGGCGGGTAGCAGGGGACTCCTTGGCGGCGCCGTGACAGCGGTGACCGGCGGCGAGAGGGAGGCGAGGGTGTCGCGGTACCGGGAGAAGCGGCGGACGCGGCTGTTCGCAAAGAAGATCCGGTACGAGGTGCGCAAGCTCAACGCCGAGAAGCGGCCGCGTATGAAGGGCCGGTTCGTGAAGCGCACCTCGCTGCCGCCGCTGCCGAGGCCGCCGCCGCCCCACCACTGGGCGCGCACGGGCGCTACCATTTTTGAGACCACGCGTGCAAGCATAGTATGTGCATGATGATGCGTCGATCGGTGCGTCTGCACGTTTATATACATGATCACTGCAAGTAAACACTATCACACGTATTCACGTAGCATGTTCTTTCTACTCTACTTTTAATTGGGGATGAACGTACCTAGTGTTAGTTTTGAGCAGAATCCTGAGTTAGGGCTCCCCAAGATGATTACTTATATGACTGAAATATTTGTATGCAGCTGTGCAGAATCTAATCGATGTGCAAAGTAGCTAAGGATCAGTATGTATAGCTAGCTAGGTTGGGTGTTTTTGTTCTATTGTAAAGAAGGATCTACTAATTAAGGGTGTAGATTTTGATGCTCGAACTCGTCGACAAGAACATTGGAGTACATGCATGTGTAAAGGTTTGGAAGTCTGAACCAAAGCTGTATAAGATCAAAAGTGATGATAATACTATGTGGTTTGATTAGTAGTGTTCTTAATTACTTATGCATGTCTTCCATTCTTCTTGGGATCTTGGGTGGCCGTGATCGTGGCAAAATGCGTTGTTACATCATTATGCATGCATCCGAAAAAAAAAATTAGTCCGATCAATCTCCTCATACTATTATGATTTCTACTAGGGTTGTAATTTGTATATGTACGCGTTGTTTTGCTACCTGAGTGTGTAATTCTGCGACCCTTTGATTTATTTGATGTGGCTATATGTCCTTCAGTTCTCTTGTATGTGAACTTTTTTTAAGGTAAATGTAGGAGCTCTGCCATATCATTTAAGTAAGAAGAGAATATGGGTTCTGACATAAGTGTTTGTACTACAAAAATATAGAAACTCTCGAAATTCTGAGCGAATGCTAACATAAATGAGTACGGAATCTCTGGACTGCCATAAGCTTAGCTCCTGGGCACTATTTCTTCCTGAATGAACACACCACTACTTGAGCTATTTGCATTTCTTTCCCTTAAAAAATCCGCCTATTTCGCTCTTTGTCTCCATGTGGTATAGATAGCACCGCTACTTTTAGTCTCCTTGCTTGCTGTGATACGTTCTTAAGAGAGTCATTCCACCAAATGGTCTACCTGTGACCCAGGAATCGGTACTGTGACCATATTCCTAGTCCAAGTTCTAATCTTCTTCCAAATAGATTGAGCAAAGGGGCAGTCAAGATACAAGTGAGCAGCTGCTTTTTTTTTTTGAGATTACAAGTGAGCAGCTGTTTCAGACTCCCGCTTGCATAGGGCACAAATTGGATCACATGGCCAATTACTCTTGTATGCGACCTACCTGGGACATTTTGGCCATTGAGAATATTACTCCCCCGACAGCTAAGCCAAGGTTAATTACCTCACTACGTTTCGCTTGTCTATGTTCCCATGTAAAATGAAGATATTTTTATAAACTACTCCCTCCGTTTTTTATTAAGTGTCGTATTTGCTTTTTGGAAAACGTCGGAATTACATGTCGTATTTGGGTCCAACGCTTCTTCCGGAGAGCCACACAGTTATTTTGCATGCAGATTACGGGGTACTCCAAGCGCAATTGCCGGGTAGAACGTTTGGCGAGCACTGCGATTGGCGCACACGGCTGCATGGAGCCATGCGGGAGGGTGCGAGTGCTGCTAGCGTTTCGTATGAAGCGTCAAAATCGGATGGAACACAGAATTAATCTCCACCTTATTGGTCTGCTGTGCACCACAATGAAATACAACATGTAAGAAAGAACGGAGGAGTACTACTACTCCGTACAACTGATCTCAAATATAAGTCCATCTAGGATTGCACACCGGAATTTAGCCGAGGGTACAATGATTCATTCTGTTGCTTGTCCATCAATAATTGTTAAGACTCTGGACGTGCGACAGACTTACTCTATTGATATTATAGTATGAAATTCAAGTAAGGGCAGACATGGAAGAATGTGATGTATAAAAAGGCCTATTGGAGCTATCATACTGATACTGCGTAAAGGCTTGACTATAATACTGCACGGTGAGTCGGTGACGCAAAGCTGGACAGTGAGCCCAGGACCCATCCACCGAACACGAACTTTTGTCACAAATTATTGTGACGGCAGAGGGTGACCGAATCTGCACTAGACCATTTTTTTTATACTTGTTTAGCCCAACCATTGGTCTTGCCTGGGCAAACAACTTGTTTAATTCAGACTTGGCAGCCAAGAGCTCATGCGTACTCTATATTCAGACTTCAGACTAAGCCTGTATCTTACAGTCATTTCCACACGACACTGCCCAATACATACGCTGTTCAGCGTTGAACAAGCATCCCATAATGAAAAAACAAAATAAATCCACATGACAAAACTACGAATCATACATGTAGTAAAGTTGGGAGTATATCAAGTGCAAATGCACCAAGTTTTGGATTTAAAGAATCCCTTTTCCAAAAAAACCAAGTTTTGGATTCTGAGGCCCTAATACAAAAACTCGATGAGCTACTTACTAGCTACTGTCTAGGCAGTTTTACAGTGCAAAAAAAAGAATTGCCTCTGTGCAACAAACATCCCCTCTGTTAATCACGTGAATTCCCTCGTCCTTGCCATACAATGGTACAACTCAAAAAATCAATTCTACAAGAAAATTAGTGGCTACATACAATTGATGTACACGAACATACCATTTACAAAACGAGAAACAAACTATTTCTCAATACCCTGCTGCAAGTACTGAATCAAGTCATATCCTGCGGTTGTCCACTTGTTGTAAGCATCAACACATGTTCGTACCATGAAGTTAGCGGCCTCGCGCTCATTCATCTCTGGATGAAACCGTTTCCGAAGATTATTGATAGGATCTCCCCTGCTAAAGCAAGGAAGCCCACTGTCCACCATTAGGTTGACTGTAGTTAAAATCCCATTCATGTGCCTCCTTGCTGCTAGGTATCCTTTGACACACAATCTGAAAGGGCAATACTCGAATCAGAACATCACACTGTACATATCACTAAAAAGGGGCAAACTGCTAGGGACAGAATTTTCCAATTTCAGAAAGTACTGATCAGTTGGTTCCTATCATGAATGCTTGCTCTTCAGTTCTTCAGTACGACATTCACCCAATCATGTTTAATCTTTTTTTAATTTTTTTCAGAGGTCTATAACTCTCCTTAACTGATTACAGTCCAGTCCTGCTATTCAACAGTTTCAGGTTTTCAATAACCTGCATATGTTGGTACTTTCATGCCTGAATATCGATCAGGATTTGCTAACAAGTTAAAGTGCAACCTGAAGTCCATGGAGAAAATGACCTAGCCAAACTATGATCAGCACTGAGGTTATTTTGTTTCCCAGCCATCCTAGTTCATAAAAATCTAGTAGGAAAAACTAAGGGCATGCTTTTACCACCATAACAATTACTGTTGAAGGCTAGATGCATTTTGTAACAAAAAAGAAGGGGTTAAGCAATCCTTTCCCCTTACATTTTCTCGAGCTCCCTTGCTCAAACATCTGATACTAAATATGGATGGTGGCAAAAGTGTGTACAAGTGCATTGATTACTATTGCACACCAATAACTCATAATTCTAATTCATTAGAAGTGTCAAGTGTGCAATATTGCCTTACCTGAGAAACTGGTTCCATGTATCACTCTTCGTAGTTCCAGATGGATCAAGCAGCTGTGTCATCTCGTGGCTTAGCTTGAAATGTGCACTCTCAAACCCCATGTTACCTCCAGGTGAAATCTCCAAAATAAAACCAAAATCAATATGAACTAATCTCCCATGGCTGCATGAACAAGGTAATGGTTAAGCCACAAATTCTAGATTCAACCATTCATTTTAAAAAGCTCAGTACATCATACCTATCAAAGAGAAGATTGCCATTATGCCGATCCTTTGGTTGAAGAAGTAAGCTAGCAACAGCATATCCAGCACTACTGACCATAAACATTTCTCGAGCAGCTTCAAAAGAAGGTGAACCTACAGGACCATAGTCTTGCTGAAATATCTCTAATAAACCACCATCAGTGGTTTCACCCATCTGATTTCTACTCCTAGTATTTGGGACCACCTGCAGCAGCATAGGATTAATAGTGGAAACCAAAGAAACTAGCCAATAACCATTAGGGATAAAGGAATATTCTAACATATCAACAAAAGCAAAGGATGTGCACTTGCACATAGTTAATTCTTCTTAATGCAAATATGAACTCTGTTGCTTAACTCATAGCTAAAGCAAAAAATTCGGAAACAGTGAAGTAAATCTTCCCTGACTATGAAAACTAACACTTAAATATACTGAGATTGACCACAACAAAAACAAAATCAGTACCTTTGGCGTTCTATCATAACAACAAGGCTAGAGGTGAAACCCAAAAACAGAAATTAGAGTTAGGGGGAAAACAGAGAAGGAAGGAAGGATCACGGTTCGGGCACATTGATTGCTAGTCTCCAAGCGCTCCTATCCATAGCTAAATCCATAGAGACTGAAAAAAACAAAATAATTTATAATTTGGAACGGAACTGTAAGACAAGGACGCAAGCATGGACTCGCATGGCAACATCATCCAACGGAAAAACGTTGCAAGCAGTCGAAGAACATCTACCAACAATATTGGTAGATGTTCTATCATACATCTACCAATATTGACAGCTAAATTCAAATCTCGGAGATCAAGGAATGTAAAAGTTATTGCTGAGAAATAAGTGATAACTCAGTTGGGACAACCTCTAGTTGAGTGGCTGCCCAGCTGGGCTCGAACCCAGGTGCTCACAGGTTATGTGAGGACCCCTCCCTAAAGGGTTTCTCACCATGGTCGAGTTTTTTTAGTGTTATATTGGTGAGAAGTACAGGTATCATGTAGTATAATTTAGTTACTTGAAGGGAATTTTTTTGCTATACAAGTTACTAAAATTTTCATCTCATGGCCTTATGCACTAGATCTTCAAGGTTTGCAGTGTCCACCTCACACTTGAGTGGAAACAAAAGGCAATTAAACACATGATTGTCACTTGGTGATTCCATAGTCCATGTAGTTTATTTTAAAGAAAGCTGCAAACAAATGTTCACCTCAATTATGCCTCGCCCTGGTCCAGTAGGCAAAACACCATATGGGAAAAGATACAGGTTTAATCCGACTGCTTGAAACACGTCCCTTAATAGGGCAATAACTTGCAGCGCCAACACATCTTGTCTACAGTCATCACCAACCTGACATATCATAGAAACCAGCTTGTGTTAAGCACAGTGGATGAGTTACTACTAATCTAGCCAAATGAAGAAATAGGACAGCAACACTACAGCTCGGATAGGCTAAAATCACAATTAAAACAAATGAACTGTACTTTTTCTTTACATACTTTAACTTTTGGTGCCTTCAAGTCAAATGGGCCTGTAACTTTTCTGGTCAGTTATAAAGTACAGGTAATCTTAGAATCCTTAATATTGATTAATTAATAATATCGATACTTAAAAAGCACGAACTTGGAGACAGAAAGATGAAATGAGGTGTTGTGGATGCTTTTGTGGGCTGCACCTATCAGCACCGCAATAAGCTATGCCAGCTTGGCACCCACAACAGCAACAAAAGCTTAGCTCTTCCATATTGTCAGTTAGTTAGGATTGTTAGCTTGTGGGATAAGTTAGTTTAGTTTGTTGGTTAGTTTGTTAGTTGGTCTATACCTGCTTTCGTGATCCAGCTACTCTAGCAGAATGGAACCCCAGTTCCATCTAATAGCTGTTCAGAGCCTCCCAATGAGAGGAACACGCTCCATCTTTCTGCTAATCCCGACCAATAAACTAGCCACATCATAAGGATTACAGATTCATACGTGATTAAAAGATATCGAGAAGGTTTTTTCTTCTTCTCGAATATGCAGGAGAGCTGCACATCATTGTACTACCTCCGTTCTGAATTAATATTCGCTATTGACTTTTTCTCACAATGTTTGACCACAAAAAATTATACAAGTATCGTTTATTTTGTTTGTGGCTTACTTTATCATCAAAGGTACTTTAAATAGGCGAGGGTAGTAAAATGGACTTTTTCCTTGTTTTTTCATATATTTGGACAAAAAATTTGAATAAAATGAATGATCAAACATCATGATAGTGAATAGTAATTTGGAACAGAGGGAGAAAATCACGAAACAAACGGTGATTGTGAATACTAACTGCAAAGGAAAAAAATATATTTACCTTGAAAATGCAAGCCTGTGGCTTTACATCATTTGGGTCTCCGTCACGGTCAACAACGTTAAAAGTGATCATTATTGGAACTTTTGCAGCAGACTGGAGAGGAATACCACTGTCCAGCTGTATACCCCGTACAAACTTGTTTGTTGCAGTAGGTAGGTAGAGGTCATCACCTGGAATGGAAATCTTTTACCACCCCTACTACAACACATTCTTTTTTTTTGGCGAGAAAAGAGTGCTTATATTAATTAAACAAGTTAGAACAATCGGATGCGAGTAGCCCGCTTACACAAGAAGGAGCACTTCAGGTATTGTAGACCAGTAAGGTTGATGAAAGATTTCGGGAGCATGGTGAGTTTCTTACAACCTGATAGGTCCAATTGTTTTAAGGAGTCCAGCCCACCAAGGGATTTTGGCAAAGTGTGAAGACAGGAGCAGCCTGACAAATTTAGTTTCTCCAAATTCTTTAGTCTGGCAAAATCGTCAGGTAAAGAACTTAGTCGACAACAGTTCTTTAGGGACAAAAAACAGAGGCATTCGAGATCACAAAACGAGTTGGGCAATGTCTGCAGATGCACACAGTCCGAAATGTCTAGATGCATCAACTGACCCAATTTGGTAACAGAGTCTGGTAGTGCTGCAATTCTACTGCCATGTAGATTGAAATATTGCAGTTCGGATAAAGAGCCAATGGCTTTAGGGAGCACTTCACATTGTGTTCCTGAAGCATTAAGGTACCTCTCCACTTTAACATCTGTCTCTTATACACATCTTGAAAATTATATAAGATCTCAATTCTTTCTTTTTAACCATTACAACAACAATCTATAATTACCTTCTTATACCCGCTCTCCGCTCTTCCTTGGGAAGAGGGAAAAGAACACCAGAAATAGAGGTGACCTTGTCAAAGAAATCAAACTCTCTTTCAAACATATCACGAGCCTCTGGTGTGAAACTGTTAATAATTTTTTCCTTAACAGCAGGAAGCAAGGATTGGAATGCACTGCCCTGGAAAAAAATTGAAACATGAGCATTATACTTGTGACCTTCAAGCTTGGAAATAAAATTGTATGACAGATGCAATAAGAAACAGTACTTCTTTCGCTAATGCACATTTTGGTACAAAAAAGACAATGGAGAATCCAGCTATACAAAAACAAAAGAAGATGACCTTTTGAGCAGCTGCATCTTTCTCGTTTTCATCAACATATTCTCCCTGCATTTCAAGTTCAAAGACCCAAAAAACTCAGCCAAAGAATTTGACATGAGGAATAAGTTACAGAAAAGATTTTTTTAAAAAAAAGGAAATGGGGGAAAGAAGAGAGCACAGGGTCATTCTAGCTACAAAATAGTAGGGTCTAAATAAATTTCACCTGCAGATGCCATATTAAGATATGAGCAAATATATTACTTCTTCGAGTAGCTCCAAGCAAGTACCCTTCAACCAGTTTCTGATGAGTCAAAAGGTAGGGAAATTGAGATACACGTGTTAAATTATTTAATAGAATAATATGGCTTCTATACTACTAATCTAGCCAAATGAAGAAATAGGACAGCAACACTACAGCTCGGATAGGCTAAAATCACAATTAAAACAAATGAACTGTACTTTTTCTTTACATACTTTAACTTTTGGTGCCTTCAAGTCAAATGGGCCTGTAACTTTTCTGGTCAGTTATAAAGTACAGGTAATCTTAGAATCCTTAATATTGATTAATTAATAATATCGATACTTAAAAAGCACGAACTTGGAGACAGAAAGATGAAATGAGGTGTTGTGGATGCTTTTGTGGGCTGCACCTATCAGCACCGCAATAAGCTATGCCAGCTTGGCACCCACAACAGCAACAAAAGCTTAGCTCTTCCATATTGTCAGTTAGTTAGGATTGTTAGCTTGTGGGATAAGTT
This sequence comes from Echinochloa crus-galli, assembly GCA_900205405.1. NCBI lineage: Eukaryota > Viridiplantae > Streptophyta > Magnoliopsida > Poales > Poaceae > Echinochloa > Echinochloa crus-galli. Next base: position 229,809 of record OAMR01000142.1, on the reverse strand, counting down.
AGTTTAGTTTGTTGGTTAGTTTGTTAGTTGGTCTATACCTGCTTTCGTGATCCAGCTACTCTAGCAGAATGGAACCCCAGTTCCATCTAATAGCTGTTCAGAGCCTCCCAATGAGAGGAACACGCTCCATCTTTCTGCTAATCCCGACCAATAAACTAGCCACATCATAAGGATTACAGATTCATACGTGATTAAAAGATATCGAGAAGGTTTTTTCTTCTTCTCGAATATGCAGGAGAGCTGCACATCATTGTACTACCTCCGTTCTGAATTAATATTCGCTATTGACTTTTTCTCACAATGTTTGACCACAAAAAATTATACAAGTATCGTTTATTTTGTTTGTGGCTTACTTTATCATCAAAGGTACTTTAAATAGGCGAGGGTAGTAAAATGGACTTTTTCCTTGTTTTTTCATATATTTGGACAAAAAATTTGAATAAAATGAATGATCAAACATCATGATAGTGAATAGTAATTTGGAACAGAGGGAGAAAATCAAGAAGCAAAAGGTGTTTGTGAATACTAACTGCAAAGAAAAAATATATTTACCTTGAAAATGCAAGCCTGTGGCTTTACATCATTTGGGTCTCCGTCACGGTCAACAACGTTAAAAGTGATCATTATTGGAACTTTTGCAGCAGACTGGAGAGGAATACCACTGTCCAGCTGTATACCCCGTACAAACTTGTTTGTTGCAGTAGGTAGGTAGAGGTCATCACCTGGAATGGAAATCTTTTACCACCCCTACTACAACACATTCTTTTTTTTTGGCGAGAAAAGAGTGCTTATATTAATTAAACAAGTTAGAACAATCGGATGCGAGTAGCCCGCTTACACAAGAAGGAGCACT
>OAMR01000142.1:192547-219435 GCA_900205405.1 Echinochloa crus-galli | reverse complement strand
CTTGCCATCAGAAACTGTTGCTGGACAGCACACAGACTTGCTCGCCAAAGGAATGCCACATCCACAGTAGTGTCCCTTATGCGACCAAGAGGAGGAAACAGTTCAGAATCTGCTCACTAATTGTGTGTTCCCGCAGCAAGTGTGGTTCAGTATTCTTTCGCCTATAGAGATGGGTGGATCAGTACCGTGACTATAACGAGCATAGCTGCGCTGTTTGGTGAGCCAAGTTCATTCGTAAAGTCAAGAAGGAATATAGAAAAGGGGTTAATTCTCTAATCATTTTGGCATCTTGTTTAATATGGAAGCACCACAACGCTTGTCTATGATGGAGCTACTCCATCCATTAATGAGGTCTTTGATGAGTACAAGCTGGGGTGCTTGGCTGGAGCTAGGAAGCTCCAAGAACTAGTGCACTATGGTTAGATGGGGTAGGGACATTTGGTTGAGTGTCCTGGTTCTTGGTTGTCAAACTGTCCTCCAGGTGATGGTGTATTGGTGTTGTAAGTGTTCCCAACCTTCTCATGTATGAGTTGGTAATGTGTGCGGGCCGTTTCTACTCTCTATAACACAAACATACGCAGCTCTCCTGCGTATTCGAGACTCGCTTTAAAGAAACAGTTCAAGTTGGTTTCTTTCATTCTGATGGTGCAAAAGATTTAATTGGGATCATGTAAGTTTCTTATCATTAGTAAATCAAACATGATCTCAAGAGATGGAATATGAAACAAATAGGTATGCATATATAAACATACTCTAAATTTAGTCAATGCATTATGAATCTATTTATAAAATATCAGAGTAAACTTGAATCTGCAAGCATGCCAACAGGAGAATTCAGACAGACAGAAGTTCTAGACAATGAAACAACCCTTGAATAAGTGATGGATAACAGAGGAGATAAAATACGGACAACTCAAGAATTTTTTTTTCTTTTCCTATAGCTCTGGTATTATTTGCTTTTCTTTTCATTTATGTCATTTCCCTAAATCCCACAATCCAAAAGATCATACGAAACAAACTTAATAGAAGCAGTCTTGTATAAGGTCACAATGCACTATTGATTTCTTCAGTGCAAAAACCTTCCGTGCTCCACACTAGTATGCAACCACAATGGAACATGCTCAGATAAGAACAGTAGCAATTCATAACATAAATGAAGTAAAGGTGAATATACCTCAAACCGATCAATAAAGAAGCCAAGCCAGAGTCTATGGGCGATTATTGCTTCGACTGGATCCTTTTCTGGCGGTGCCTCGGGCTCACCAGGGATAAGGTGCGGCCTCAATTTCGCATCTGGGCCACAGTAATTCATATCTGATGCAAACAATCCACGCTTGGTATCTATGGTCCACAGCCATGCATCAACAAGTTCCGCAAGCACAAGAGGGCCTAAAGAAGGTGCTGCTGATACTAGCCATGTCCAGATATAGATTCCAGTCTCCATTGCATCAGGAGTAGAAATATATGCAGGACACCAACATAGAAGCCGTATAAGCTGAGAAAATCCTTCCAGATTTCCTCTAGAATCAGACACCTACATGTTACAATATAGGAAAGTACAATTAAATCCAAAATTAAGGAAACAACAGGATATATCAAAGTAAATGATGGGATACAAGATAAGTATCACATGCCAAAGATGTTCCAAAAGATTGCTCAAGTGAGGAGTGTACCAGCCATGACAACACTGTTTCAAAAGCTCTATGCACAACTGCCGTCAAACACTGAGATACTGCCGGTGTCAAATTTGGAGTAAGCAGATATTCAAATACACAGCTGAATGCACTATTTGATTTATTCAATGTAGATGTAGCTGAGAGTATGCCACCATTGCAACTAAAACGCAGTATCTCTAGGAAAGCAACTGCAAGGAGGTAGGTAGCTTTTACCCCTGAAAATAAAGTTAACAAGGATCAGTACAGATACATCAGCAAATTTTCGTATGCCTACTATACCACTTAAAGAATGGCAGGAATATGTTAATACCAACAATCCAGTCTAGTTATAAAAGGGGACATTTATGGACAAACAAATATCTTTTGCTTCTCTTTTTGTTAGAGAGTTTTCCTTGTACAATTTATTCCCCGACGAAATCCATTTGTACAGAAGAACATGCAACAGATAAAACACATCAGGCATATTGGAAACGTGAAGCTGAGGGAACATAGCTTATTTATTTGCACAATTATTTACATGTACAAGAAAGACTGAAGCTTACAGACCTTATACGGAACATGATAAGGACCTACGGTTACTTTGGCTGTGCACATCAATGCATTTCATTGGTGTGCAATATTATTTTCCCCAAGAATAAAAAATAAATAAGCTGTGAAGCACTCATCAGAGAATAAACACTGACCTGAAATAGTACTCATTGCTGCTACCTCAACTCGACCTCCTAGATCAACAAAAGTATTAGTTTGAACATTTTGATGTATCCTTTTGTCACAATACATTTCCAAACAACTTGATAGCTCAAAAAGAACCATCAATGTTAATGTGTCCAGTGCAAAAAGAAATGTTAGCACCTACTAAATGATATCTACACAGCAGCAATGACCTTGAGTATAGCATTTTACATATAAAACTAAATTAAACAGAAAACAACAGAGTACATAGTTACACACATGGCGAACAGGACTTCCAGTTTGGTACATATATCAAAGTAAATGATGGGATACAAGATAAGTATCACATGCCAAAGATGTTCCAAAAGATTGCTCAAGTGAGGAGTGTACCAGCCATGACAACACTGTTTCAAAAGCTCTATGCACAACTGCCGTCAAACACTGAGATACTGCCGGTGTCAAATTTGGAGTAAGCAGATATTCAAATACACAGCTGAATGCACTATTTGATTTATTCAATGTAGATGTAGCTGAGAGTATGCCACCATTGCAACTAAAACGCAGTATCTCTAGGAAAGCAACTGCAAGGAGGTAGGTAGCTTTTACCCCTGAAAATAAAGTTAACAAGGATCAGTACAGATACATCAGCAAATTTTCGTATGCCTACTATACCACTTAAAGAATGGCAGGAATATGTTAATACCAACAATCCAGTGTAGTTCTAAAAGGGGACATTTATAGACAAACAAATATCTTTTGCTTCTCTTTTTGTTAGCGGGTTTTCCTTGTACAATTTGTTTCCCAACGAAATCCATTTGTACAGAAGAACATGCAACAGATAAAACACATCAGGCATATTGGAAACGTGAAGCTGAGGGAACATAGCTTATTTATTTGCACGATTATTTACATATATACAAGAAAGACTGAAGTTTACAGACCTTATACGGAACATGATAAGGACCTACAGTTACTTTGGCTGTGCACATCAATGTATTTGATTGGTGTGCAATATTATTTTCCCCAAGAATAAAAAATAAATAAGCTGTGAAGCACTCATCAGAGAATAAACACTGACCTGAAATAGTACTCATTGCTGCTACCTCAACTCGACCTCCCAAAGCAGCAGAAAGTGCAGTTCTCTGCCCAACAGCAGAATTTTCATTACCACTACCACGACGACTACCTGGGTTGTGTAGAGCATTTAACTCTAGCTCATCTTCAAGCCATTTCACTGAACTGACAACCTGAAATCAGGAAAGCATACAGGATGTAAACAACATGTTGATAACAGCAAGAGTACTAGCTATTTGCACAGAATGATTGACAATTGCACTGCTACAGACCATTGGCTATTCCACATGTATGGTCCAGCTACAGCTTGAAGGGCTATGTTGCTGCTTTCCATTGTGTTTAATGAAGTGGAAACTGGTTTTGTAGGTGCCTCATTTTTCTGTATGGGTGGAGCTAGGCCAAACAATACAATGTAGAACCAAAGGTTTCGGAATAATTTCAATAATGATGGCTCGACAGTGGACACTGGATCAAAATCAGAACATATTTCAGCAACTGCAGGAAGTAACGGACCCATCAAATCAGCACCACTCCTGCATTAATGAAAATGAACATGAAATCAAACTATTCTTCAGCTAACTTTGTTATGACAAATAGACAAGCACAAGACATGGTAAAATCGTGTAAAACAAATGAAGAAATGAACCAAAACAATACAGCATACAGAACCACGTGATAACAGATAGCACCATGAGTTACTCGCTTTGCATATTAGTCATTACTCTTCACTTTGAATTCTACCTTTCGGTTGTTAAAGGGTAAGGTGGATGTCCATACGGCTTGTCTTGGGCTAGAATCGAGACGTCATGTAAAACTTCCTTTGAAAACATAAATAGTTACCTAGAACAGTCAAACTTGTGTTTATTTACTACTTTGAGGCAGTGTTCTTAACGTGGAACGGTTTCCTGTGGTGCCTTGGGTACGCCTTATCGCCTAGGCGGCACCTGGGCGACAAGGCAGAATTAGGCTCTTGTGGCGCCTTTGGATACACCTTGTCACCTAGGCGACGCCTTAAGAACAATGCTTTGATGCTTTGCTACCCCCAACATATGAATTCTAGCAAACACCATTATAATGTTAAGATATATAGTCAAGGACAATATTGTATCTCCTAGTCTAGGGTATACCTTGGTGTGCTAGAAAACAGAACATATTCTTTGAAAAGTATTCATATAAATCAGAGATGAACAAAGACAGGTGTGCATGACTTCACACGGGGGTTAAGTAGATAACAGTCTAATCAATACTATCTTTGGCTTATATTTTTTAATTATATGTTGGTTCAAGTAACAAAAGTATCAACCCTCTAATTTACATGCCAAATCTACGCGTGTTATTTTCATGCGAGCAACCAAAAAACTTTAGAAGATGACTGAAATCAGGCAGTACTGTTCTGGAGTGGAGATCATAGGATGTCGTGCAACGGCAGCAATGCACATTGCCACAGGCAAAACAACTATACCTGCAAGGTTGGCCCAAGGCAAGGAAGCAGCACCCTCAGAGGCAACAGGTGAGGGCAGTGATTAGTTGTCTGAATGCTTATCTACTTAAGCCAGTATTAGAAGGTTGCATTAGCTAGCATATATCACGATTTGGTATCAGTTGTGTCAGATAAGTATCACATGCCAAAGATGTTCCAAAAGATTGCTCAAGTGAGGAGTGTACCAGCCATGACAGCACTGTTTCAAAAGCTCTATGCACAACTGCCGTCAAACACTGAGATACTGCCGGTGTCAAATTTGGAGTAAGCAGATATTCAAATACACAGCTGAATGCACTATTTGATTTATTCAATGTAGATGTAGCTGAGAGTATGCCACCATTGCAACTAAAACGCAGTATCTCTAGGAAAGCAACTGCAAGGAGGTATGTAGCTTTTACCCCTGAAAATAAAGTTAACAAGGATCAGTACAGATACATCAGCAAATTTTCGTATGCCTACTATACCACTTAGAGAATGGCAGGAATATGTTAATACCAACAATCCAGTGTAGTTCTAAAAGGGGACATTTATAGACAAACAAATATCTTTTGCTTCTCTTTTTGTTAGCGGGTTTTCCTTGTACAATTTGTTTCCCAACGAAATCCATTTGTACAGAAGAACATGCAACAGATAAAACACATCAGGCATATTGGAAACGTGAAGCTGAGGGAACATAGCTTATTTATTTGCACGATTATTTACATATATACAAGAAAGACTGAAGTTTACAGACCTTATACGGAACATGATAAGGACCTACAGTTACTTTGGCTGTGCACATCAATGTATTTGATTGGTGTGCAATATTATTTTCCCCAAGAATAAAAAATAAATAAGCTGTGAAGCACTCATCAGAGAATAAACACTGACCTGAAATAGTACTCATTGCTGCTACCTCAACTCGACCTCCCAAAGCAGCAGAAAGTGCAGTTCTCTGCCCAACAGCAGAATTTTCATTACCACTACCACGACGACTACCTGGGTTGTGTAGAGCATTTAACTCTAGCTCATCTTCAAGCCATTTCACTGAACTGACAACCTGAAATCAGGAAAGTGTACAGGATGTAAACAACATGTTAATAACAGCAAGAGTACTAGCCATTTGCACAAAATGATTGACAATATTAATCATAATTTACTTCAACATAAAAAGAGGAAAAAGTCAAGAATTGGTAATCAAATAATCCTGATCAACTATTATAGAAAATATCAAAGGCTTTAAAGCATGGCATTTCCAAAAGGGGGTGACTGAAGTAAAGCTGAACAAGATGAAATAAGATCTAAATATTCATGATAGGCGGAGACGAAATAAGAGACTCCTCCGCCACCGTCATTCAAAGCAAAAGTTATGTTCACTAGTTCCAGGAAAAGATGTTCAAATTTCTAATACCATAGAAAACAAACCCCTTCTAGCTCTATGCTCTTAATTAACTTACCAGAGGAGGTGTTCCTTGTGCAATACGTTGCACTGCTACAGACCATTGGCTATTCCACATGTATGGTCCAGCTACAGCTTGAAGGGCTATGTTGCTGCTTTCCATTGTGTTTAATGAAGTGGAAACTGGTTTTGTAGGTGCCTCATTTTTCTGTATGGGTGGAGCTAGGCCAAACAATACAATGTAGAACCAAAGGTTTCGGAATAATTTCAATAATGATGGCTCGACAGTGGACACTGGATCAAAATCAGAACATATTTCAGCAACTGCAGGAAGTAACGGACCCATCAAATCAGCACCACTCCTGCATTAATGAAAATGAACATGAAAGCAAACTATTCTTCAGCTAACTTTGTTATGACAAATAGACAAGCACAAGACATGGTAAAATCGTGTAAAACAAATGAAGAAATGAACCAAAACAATACAGCATACAGAACCACGTGATAACAGATAGCACCATGAGTTACTCGCTTTGCATATTAGTCATTACTCTTCACTTTGAATTCTACCTTTCGGTTGTTAAAGGGTAAGGTGGATGTCCCTACGGCTCGTCTTGGGCTAGAATCGAGACGTCATGTAAAACTTCCTTTGAAAACATAAATAGTTACCTAGAACAGTCAAACTTGTGTTTATTTACTACTTTGAGGCAGTGTTCTTAACGTGGAACGGTTTCCTGTGGTGCCTTGGGTACGCCTTATCGCCTAGGCGGCACCTGGGCGACAAGGCAGAATTAGGCTCTTGTGGCGCCTTTGGATACACCTTGTCACCTAGGCGACGCCTTAAGAACAATGCTTTGATGCTTTGCTACCCCCAACATATGAATTCTAGCAAACACCATTATAATGTTAAGATATATAGTCAAGGACAATATTGTATCTCCTAGTCTAGGGTATACCTTGATGTGCTAGAAAACAGAACATATTCTTTGAAAAGTATTCATATAAATCAGAGATGAACAAAGACAGGTGTGCATGACTTCACACAGAGGTAAGTAGATAATAGTCTAATCAATACTATCTTTGGCTTATATTTTTTAATTATATGTTGGTTCAAGTAACAAAAGTATCAACCCAATTATTTATATGCCCAATCTACGCATGTTATTTTCATGCGAGCAACCAAAAAACTTTAGAAGATGACTGAAATCAGGCAGTACTGTTCTGGAGTGGAGACCATAGGATGTCATGCAACAGCAGCAATGCACATTGCCACAGGCAAAACAACTATACCTGCAAGGTTGGCCCAAGGCAAGAAAGCAGCACCCTCAGAGGCAACAGGTAAGGGCAGTGATTAGTCGTTTGAATGCTTATCTACTTAAGCTAGTATTAGAAGGTTGCATTAGCTAGCATATCTCAGGATTTGGTATCAGTGTGTCAAGATCTCGTTAATTGGTTTGATGCACATCATATGGTAGTTCTACCTTATAGGAGCCATATGCCTGTTTAAAGGGTTGTGTCTTTGTATTAACTAAGCAAGAGTTGGTACAAAGAATTTGTAGTTTCCCTCCAAACTCGCCTCAGAGACTAGATAGATGTCACGGGAGACGATCCCCTCACCAGTCTGTCAAGGGAGAGAGCCCAACCTCGGGTCTTAGACCCGCACCCAGCCATGTGCATAAATTTCAAGCCATTTCACTGAACTGACAACCTGAAATCAGGAAAGCATACAGGATGTAAACAACATGTTGATAACAGCAAGAGTACTAGCTATTTGCACAGAATGATTGACAATGGATTATTAATCATAATTTACTTCAACATAAAAGAGGAAAAAGTCAAGAATTGGTAATCAAAGAATCCTGATAAACTATTATAGAAAATATCAAAGGCTTTAAAGCATGGCATTTCCAAAAGGGGGTGACTGAAGTAAAGCTGAACAAGATGAAATAAGATCTAAATATTCATGATAGGCGGAGACGAAATAAGAGACTCCTCCGCCACCGTCATTCAAAGCAAAAGTTATGTTCACTAGTTCCAGGAAAAGATGTTCAAATTTCTAATACCATAGAAAACAAACCCCTTCTAGCTCTATGCTCTTAATTAACTTACCAGAGGAGGTGTTCCTTGTGCAATACGTTGCACTGCTATAGACCATTGGCTATTCCACATGTATGGTCCAGCTACAGCTTGAAGGGCTATGTTGCTGCTTTCCATTGTGTTTAATGAATGGCAGGAATATGTTAATACCAACAATCCAGTCTAGTTCTAAAAGGGGCCATTTATGGACAAACAAATATCTTTTGCTTCTCTTTTTGTTAGAGAGTTTTCCTTGTACAATTTATTCCCCGACGAAATCCATTTGTACAGAAGAACATGCAACAGATAAAACACATCAGGCATATTGGAAACGTGAAGCTGAGGGAACATACTGAATGCTTATCTACTTAAGCCAGTATTAGAAGGTTGCATTAGCTAGCATATATCACGATTTGGTATCAGTTGTGTCAAGATCTCGTTAATTGGTTTGATGCACATCATATGGTAGTTCTATCTTATAGGAGCCATATGCCTGTTTAAAGGGTTGTGTCTTTGTATTAACTAAGCAAGAGTTGGTACAAAGAATTTGTAGTTTCCCTCCAAACTCGCCTCAGAGACTAGATAGATGTCACGGGAGACGATCCCCTCACCAGTCTGTCAAGGGAGAGAGCCCAACCTCGGGTCTTAGACCCGCACCCAGCCATGTGCATAAGTATAACAAAGATAAACCACCTTGCATAAATTGTTGCTTTTGATATGAATAACTCAGGCACATAAATTAGACTACAGACATATCAAGATTGTGAATGCAACCAGCAACAGTAAATATGCCCTTTTTTAAGACCCAACAATATTCGAGCTTCCTAGAAAATATATATGATTGATTGAAACTAACTGCAAAGGATCTTACCTCCCACTTTTAGATTCAGCAACTAGCCCCACATCTGAGCAGAGAGACAGTAATCTATGACGATAATCAGACCTGAGTTTTGTGCTTGTGAGGTTTGAAGCAACAAGCAAAAAGCCTGCAGGAAGAGTCTAGAATATTGTTTGACATAGTTAGCATGGAACATGGAGAAGAAGTCACACCACTTTGTAAGATAACCATATAGAATCAATTTCTTACAGAACTCACGCATACCTCTGTACGCTCAGTTGTTGCTTCTGATGGCAATGTGTTGTTTTCTGAAGCCCCTAGAGCTTTAACTTTGTCAAGATAGCTTCTTGTCATCAAGACAATACTCTCACGATATGACTTTTCAAAACCCAAGCATGCAACACGAGATATTGCGTCTAATAACTGCAATATTTAAACTAGTGAGTTCCAAAAGAGTGCCTTTGTTGAAAAAGAAAAGTTGCAAGAAAAACAAACAAAAATTGCAAGGCTGGAAGCTGGATTATGTAAATGAGTAAGAGACGGAGTTTCATACTCGTAGACGCAATGAACTTGGAGATGAAGCATCACCCTCTTCTAGATGTTCAATGAAAAGGGGCAAAATCATGTCTACAACTTCCCATTTTTTTAAGCAAACACATAGCTCTGCCAGAAGGCGTATGACATTAAGTCGAATAACTGGAACTGCCTCCTTTCCTTTGCCATCCTGGAACAGATTCACAATCAAGTAAACAACTAGGACTGAAATTTTAATCAATGTTACTGCAATGCATATGTTTTCTCATTTTAAGTAGTCAGATGAAGTCATATAAAATCTGCCAGCACCAGGTAAGGTTACTTCTGTGATGGAACAAATGTTCAGTCCCAACCATAGACATAAAGTTCAATTTCAGAATGATCTCGCCCCGACCATACTCCATAGACATGCTTAATGAGATGGACAAAAGTGTGCTGGATTTGATATGGCAGATCGAACTGACAATCAAAATAAAGACCAACTAAGCAATAGCTGCTGACTCTCCTTGCAGCTTAAAATTTTTAGAATTGTTGTCAAATGAAGCCCGTAAATGCATCAGGTCACAACACAGAAATATTAGCAGATGTCATTCTAACGCAACATGGTAGTTTCGAATAGGTAATAAGTGCTGCTTTTTAAGCAATTATAGAATTGTAATAGATGACTTGATACGTCCACTTATTCACACAAAAACTTTGCACTATCAAAACACCCCTGCTTCGAAACGGGATTCCTATATCACTCAAGGCTCATGATATAAGCACACCCAACTACCCAGAATGCCATATCAAAATATATAAATAGATCGAGGACGCACTATGTCATGCCTGATTATGACATATTGGTGTGGGTATGTGATTGTGTAATCAGGATTTCTACCCTTTCTTCTTCTTTAATATAATGATACGCAGCTCACCTGCATGTTCAATAAAAAAAGGACTAAAACTGAAGTTTCCCTGAGAAAAACACTTCACAAAAAACACCGGAGTGACATCTATTTATTGAGGATACTGTCGCAATATATAGCACAAAAAGGATCCTGGGTCCCAGCAACTCTTCCTAGAGCACAGTACTTCCATGGGCTAATTAAGAGAAAAGTAAAGGGTAATACCTCCTCCTCATAATCGTTCCGCTCACGGACATATGCAGCTAGACGCATAATAAATGTGTCAACAAGGGCCCTATCCTTTGTCCAGCCAAACTCTATGATCTCACAGCTCAACTTCACCACTGCCTCAAATAAAGCCCCAGGGCTACCGCCTGTCATATCAGCCTGCATCAAAATAACAATTCCACCTTAGACCATGCACCAGGAGCGCAAAAGTTTCTTTACTCCAAGCAAGACACGTGAAAATGAAACATGCCTGCGAACACGTGCTCACAACCAGTGGCTTTAACGGAATCAGCAGCACCGGCAGGAGCTGACCCCCACGTGAGACAGTTATCTGACTGATCCCATTGAGCAGCGTGCAAAACAGCTCCTCGCAGATCTTCAGTTTCCGCCAGGATGACAGAATGCATGACTTGGTGGCCTCAATGAACCAGGCTAGAGTCTGCTGGAGCATATCCTTGGAAGACTTGCTATCAGTATCCATGGTGGAAACGCTTCGCACCAGCACCACCACTGCAGCTTGGCAGCACATCAATTTGGTGTTTATCCTTGCCCTCAGATGTGCACCCTGCTCCCTCCAGTCCCGCTTTCTAATCTGCAAATCATCACCACAATAATGAGAAAACCGCAGCACATATGGAAACACACACAGGCACAACCGAAGGAAGGGCCTCACCTTGAGGAAATCCGTGAGTGATCGGACCTGCCGTGCAGCAGCATTCCTGACCTTCCCAACCTGCTGGGCCTCTAGCCCACCCTCGCCCCCGAGCATATGCACGATCAGCCTGAATGCGACCTCCTTCCGCTCCAGCTCCTCGACCTCCTCCTCCTCGAACCTCCGCACCACATTCCTGGCCCCTCCGTTCTCCTCGCCCACCGCGTCCTCCCCTTTCCCCTTGGCCTTGGCCGGGGCCTCCTCGGAGCCAGGAAACTCGAGGAGCAGCCGAGCAGCGATGGGCGCGGCATCTGTGGGTAGGAGCGGCAAGGGGGCCGCGGCGGCGGCGGCGGAGAGGAACGCGCGGGCGAGCGGCGCGGAGGCCGGGTCGGCGATGTCGAGCGCCGCGAGTAGAGCGGCGGAGAGCGCCGACGAGAGGGCGGGGGAGGCCGGGGCCGCTGCGAGGAGCGGGAGGAGCCTGGAGAGGAACGGCGCCGGGGCGAAGGACTGGGGCCAGAAGGCCGGCGAGAGGAAGGCGTGGGACTTGAGGAAGGAGAGGAGCGGGGCCGGGGGCGCCGCATCGCCGGCGCCGCCCGCCGGGAGGAGGCGCGCGAGCGCGAGGAGCGAGTGGAGGTGCGCCCTGGACGCGCGCTGCGGGGCCGCGGCCGGCGGGGCGGCGGCGCAGCGGGAGGAGAGCCACGCGAGCTTGTCGGCGAGGAGGAGATCCGGGTGCGCGGCCACCAGGTCGCAGAGCTCGTTGAGCGCCTCCATTCCGGAGGTGGGGGCGGGAGGGGTCGCCGCGGCGGCAATGCGGTGTCAGATCATGGGGCGGATCGGGGGACGGCGACGCGGGCGGGGCGGAGATGCGCTCTTCCCTCCCTCTCTCCCTCTCTCTCCCTCCCTCCCCTTGGTTTTTCCCTGCGACGTATACCCCTCGGAGCCAGTCGGGCAAGGGAAACGAGGAAGAAAGGCGCGCGACGTCGATGCGATTCCCCGAGCGCGGTGCGGAAGAGGACGACGCGAGACGGGCAGAGACTAGAGAGAGAGAGGGCGAGGCCACGAGGGGAAGTTGCGGGCGCCTTGTTGCAGGAGGCCGTCGCGATTTCGACGCGGCCGGTGGTGTGGTGTCTCATGCAATGCGTGAGATGGTGGGGGAAGGGCAATTCCAAACCAACGACTAGGATGGTGTCTATAGCAATAAGGTGCCATGTAGGATAAAAGATGATGGGGCAAGTGAGTTAACGAAGAAAGAGGAGGAAACCGAGTTCTGCATGAGACACAGTTTCTCCACGCTATTCAAGACAAGATGAGAGAGCAGCAGCATTTAATTTAGTTATAGAGCATCAGTGTCTGCTTTGGAAGGGTAGTATCTTTACTAGTTTCTTGATGATGTAGAGGCTATGAAATTACTACTAATGTCTTGAGTTGGGACTGCCCTAATTGCCATTTGATGCAGCAGCTGTCTGTCCACGGAGAGTGGTCCGGACGTGTACGAAGCTGGATTTATTACTGGGAATCTTTAGGTTCGATGCTCTCGTTTACGTTGGATACGCTCGTCGCCTACTTGGAGATCGCAAGTAGTTCTGGAACTGCATTGTCCATCTGTAAGGTCATACTAACACTCTGATTATGAATGGATGGATCACCGTAAGGAGCAAGAAGGTATATTGCCACAGAAACCAATAATCTAAAACTCCTAGGCTTTGATAAAGAGTACAAAGTTCTTTCTCCTGGCGTGATTTGTAGGGATGTGTGTGGAGCATAGAGATAGCAACTAGGCAGGTTTGCAAACTTTAATTTGCACAAAGTGCATGATGATTCGGTTTTTCAGACAGATTGTGCCCCAATCTGAGAAATTTCAGAAGCTCCAACACTTCCCGATCCCAAAAAAAAAAGTTCTCCAACCCTTCATCACATCGGCCGCATTTAGATCCGGATTCGGTACCCCCGAATCCGGTCTGGCCCCTGTCACGTCCCATAAATGTGTACTGTAGCATTTCGTTTATATGTGCGAAAAATTGTCCAAAAATTTATTAATTAGGCTTAAAATGTTCGTCTCGCATAGTATAATAAAACTATGTAATTAGTTTTTTATTTCATCTACATTTAGTGCTCCATGCATGCTATGACATTTTAATTTGATGGAAATCTTCTTTTTACATAGTGAATTGGGAGTGTGAATTTGGGAACTAAACAGGACCATCATTTCAATCGGATTTATGGCCATTGATTGATCAACCATATAAACACAACAAAGGCTGCCGTTGCAATAAGTTTGCAACAAATTTTCCTGCTGCCAACCATCATTCATGAAATGAAATATATGAAAATAATGAGCATAGTGTTCAGAAAGAAAACTTTTAATACTGCATTATTTTCAATTTAGGGTATGTTTAGTTTAAAAACATTCCAAAATTCTCTCTCCAAACTTCACTATTCACCTATCACATCAAATCTCTCTCCTCATACGTGAAGCACTAAACGTGGATAAATAAAAAAAACTAGTTGCATGGTTTTGATGTACATGACGAGACAGATCTTTTGAGCCTAGTTAGGTGTAGGACAACAGTTACCACAAACAAACGAAAAGTGCTACAGTGCGCTACAATACGTTACAATGTCCGATGTGGCATTTTCACCAAATTTTACCACCACATTTTTCGAACTAAACATAGCCTTGAATGAACCAGGATTCTCGTCTAGAATAGCGGCTGTGTTTAGTTTCCAAAGATTGCTAAAATTTATCTCTCCAAACTTCGCTATTCACCCATCACATCAAATCACATCAAATCTCTCTCCTCGTGCATGGAGTATTAAATATAGGTAAATAAAAAACTAATTACATAGTTTTGATGTACACGACGAGACAGATTTTTTTGAGCCTAGTTAGGTCATGGTAGGACAATGTTTATCACAAACAACTAAAAGTACTACAGTGCGCTACAGTATCCGATGTGACATTTTCATCAAACTTTTCTTCTTTTTAACTAAACACACCCAACATCGTTGCACAGAACGTAACTGCAGACTCCAGTATTCATCACTGCTGATTCGCTGGTATTCGCAGAAAGCAACATCCAGCGCCTCTGGAAGGTGATCCTACCCTTCCATCTTCTCTGCTACTTTCTGCTTCTACCCAGCGCATCGTCATCCATATCGACGGTGTATGGTCTAGCACTGAAGTCATGGCCTGACTGAAAAGCACAGGAAGAAAGTAGGGTGATAATGAGATGTTAAACAGTAACAAACTCACAAAAGACACTACAAAGAGAAGAGTACATAGTATATTTAAGTTATGCGATGTTTGGTTCATTTGTCTAAATATTGAAACAAGTATCTAAGACCTGTGCTTGTGCTTGGTTAACAACTGGCTATGGTCCATTACAACATGTGCAAAAACACAGAGTGAACTCCAAAAGATGACTTGTTTTACAGAACTTGGAAGGTACTGAGTAGTGCTATGTTAATTAGTGCTAGTTTTAGCAACTTCTTGAAAGAGTGTAGGTACAATTGGGACCAAAATTAATAGATCAAGTTAACAATTTTTTGTAGTACCTCACAGGGACATCAAGAAAGACTCCCACAAACGTTTTAGGGCAAAGCTCGTACCGCAACCAACAACATCTGTGATATGTCGGTCTGATGGTGCATATAAAATGGAACAGGAAACAATTTTCAGTACTTCACATGGTAATAGGGATAGAAAACAAAAACTCCCAAAAATTAAGTGTAAGAGCATGGCTCAGCTCAACTCTGTAACTTTAGGACAAACCTACCATGACCATCGGCATTTGTCAATCTGAGACTGAAAAAATGAAAATATATGACGATGTATTATTATTGGTTCGTTTCAAAAAATGTATTATTACTGGTGGAACAAGTTGAAAGACTGTTGTGTAAACCTCCTGGAGCTTTAGCTGCACAGGACCAATAGGAGAGGAAAAAACAAGGTAATTGTACCAACGAAGAAACTACCGTGTCAAAAAAACGAAGAAACTACAATGACGGGCATCTTCTAGCTTAACATTAAAATTTTGGCTCACCTATAACTACTCCATTCAGGATACAAGGCCTCCCTCCATGCACCTTCAGTTAAGTCATAGACTATCAAATTTTCATCCAACCAGCAAACAATTTAAGTCAGTAAAGCAGATACAAAAGTGAAAAAAAAACAAAATTCATTAATTGTGCCGAGTCATCTCTCTACCTCAGTTTTGTTAAATGTTTTGCTTTACTTGTTAACTCTTGCGAGCCACTGCTGTGCATCTCCTTGTTCCTTTTTATGCCTGGAGACAGTAGATAAGAGGAAAATGGTATCGCAGGCCAGTAAACACCAGTGACTAGTATGATTTGGAAAATGGATCACAACGTCATACTATGTCCAAATCACTTCTCACATTTAATGAAATATATATCCACCAATATAGTAAAGTAAGTAACATGATGATATTTAAGAGATAATACCATATAGGTTTGTTTGTAACTACTGGGTCAAGATGGTGCCTATAGCAAAAGCCTGTAGTTCGGGCTCTCTTAAGCACATGTTTATCCATTCCCATGGACAACATATCTAAGGCAGACGAACGGATAATTCTACTCATGGCATTCTCTCCAATGGAGACAGAGCCCTCCTTCATCAGCTTTCTCGCAGATCAACTCAGTTTCCTTTGTGGTTCCCTTGGAACCGTTGCATGTAATTTTTCCAAGCAAGTTGATAAGCACCCATCGAACAATAAATACTACTAGGACATTTCTGGTCTAGCAACACTTACCAACAAGATAGCACGAGTAGCAACAGAAGCAGAGCAAGGATCCGCACACAAATATTTTTTAACAAGACGAAGCACCTGAGTACGAAAGACATGGCTCAATGAGTTGTCATAGTGGTACGAACGGGACGCCTATCTCAGCCGCTCAAGTATCAACTCAGCCTCCTTCATGATACACTTGAAACAATCATGTTGCAAGTGGAGTAAATGATGGCACCAAGAATCAGCACCAAGATAAATAAAGTGGATAAGATCAACTGCTACGAACTTGTTTCTACACGTACAATAACATCGTATGATACGCCTATCTTTTCTTCGCAGCACAAGACTTAAGACTTTCGGCTCAGTCCTGATGCTCAGCCTCATCTCATCGGAGCGAGACCTAACCCCTGCTTCATCCACTCAGAAATGAGTTCCATCCCTTATTGCAACACTTGGAAAGTAAGCAAACAATGGATCAATTTACAGTTGGCATGCAATCATGCATTAATTAAGTTACTGTAAGCAATCCAATAATGCAAGCCTAGCCTAGCCTCAGATGCTGCAGAGCAAGTAATTAGCAGGAAGTTCAGTTACCAGATTGACGAGAGCAGTAACCAAGGAGACCTCGCCATCTGTAGAACTGGCTTGTTGTTGCCCGGTGGTAGCATGAGGTTGAGTAGAACTGGCAACCTTCTTCTCAAGACGCTTGGAAAGCAAGCAAACAACAGAACAATTTACAATTGTTGACTAATATCCTAACGAAGCAACCGGAAAAAATGTTGTCCTTCTTGACCAAGTAATAGGAAATAGGAAAAGTTTTCAATTGAGAATGCATTATATTTTCTCTATTTTTCGCAAACGTGCATTGTATCAATTGGTTGCAAACTTTTCCTATTACTCTATTCTTTTCAACTTCTTCGTTTGGATGTTGATATTGGAGGGCATGAAATTGAATTGGGTTCAATACCAAATCAACCATGGTATTGAAATGAGATGCAATTTCAACTCTATTGTTTGGATGTCATTGTATTGGAGTTTGGAATCATGGTAAATAACTTAATTCCATTTTCTGTTTGGATGCACACAAGGGTAGAATTGATTCTTACCGGCTTCTTCCACCTGGCCGACGAGTGACGAACACTACTCCGATTCGTCGCGGAGGGCGCGCCCGTGGAGGAAAGTAGGGGAGCAGCCGCCGCACGGCTCACCGGCGGAGGGGCTCGCCCACGGAGAGAGGAAGGGGAGAAGCCAGCGAGGTGGCCGGCGGAGGGCTTGCCGTTCTTCTCCTCCCACTCCAGCGCGCCGCCGAGGAGGAAGGCAACGAGGAAGGCCGAGGAAGAGTTGCCGGCGTCCAAGCTCGGGCGGATCGAGCGCCGCCGCCCTGAGTCCAAGCTCGGGCATATCGAGCTACGCGCCGTCCTTGATTCGCCGAGGGTGCTCTGTCATCGGAGGTTGGGAAGAGACGAGGGGAGGGATGAGACAGTGAGAGACGGAGGAGAGAAGGGGCGGCGCGCTCGTCGGCGGAAGGGAGGCCGGGAGGGGCGGCGCTCTCGCTGGACGAGGGAGGCAAGGCTCACCAGAGGACTTCCGCCTGCGGCCTCTCTCCCTCTCCTATCGCTCTTTCTTTTTTCGCGAGGAGGAGACGAAGCGGTACGCGGGGGAGGGGGAGAATAAAGATTCCAAGTAATACCGAGCGGGAGGCCTCCGCATCGTGGGCAGGCTCACGCAAGGGTGGCGAATACCGTGTGGCATTCGAGCGCGTTTCCGTTAGCTAATGTCAAAGCCATCCAGCCATCCAAACAGCTGAATTAGGGGGTCTCAAATGCTAATTCCTGATTCCGACCCTAAATATCAACTGCCAAACACTACCTTAGGCAAATAGATGATGCCTCTATTTGGAGCGTTGGGCTTCGAGCGATAAGCGGCCATGTCAACGACGTCTAGGATCCTGATTCCTTTTGTTTTTTTTTGGCGGGTAGGGGATCCTAATTCTTGCATCTCTAATAGAATCGTCGATGCTCTCTAAGGTATTGGTTTCCAATTCTCTCTCCCAATGCTTACGCCTACCAAACAGCTGTATTGGGGCTGGTTAAAACCAATGCCAATTCCTACGTCTCAATATCTACTTCCAAACGGAGGCTAGTGTTTAAGAAGATGAACCAGAAGTATCGGAATAGATGAAAAAAATGTGTAAGTGCCGAGTTAGTGTGAAATCGTCGTTTGGTTAATTTTGGCTTCGTTATATGCCATATGTAAATTATAATTTACTATCAGCCAAATAACTACAATAACCCTTTCATGTAAAGGATGGAAACCATGGAAGTGAAACAGATGATTGGAATACAGTGTCAAAATGATGGAATGAGACAATACATGAAAATAGTTAGGCATGTTTGTAACATAATAATTTCTGACAAATAAATCGCAAACTAATTCGATAAAATTAACATCTAGGTTTTTGCTTTTTTCTCACCGGCTCTTATGAGACCTCCTTGTAAGGGTGCAACACTTCGACTCCTGCGATAGTGCTCTATGCTTGTGGAATGGCCTAACAATGAAATTTCTTTCGAGACTTTTGTTCCACATTTTTTTAGCGTAGTCCACTCGCAGGAAATTTTCCTATGGCTACGATCGGGTTTTATTTCCTTCAAACCAGCGGAACGGATCTGCTCAATACTGCGTTTGAAACAGCATGAACCGTGGCCAAACCAGAGGAATCCTGCAGGAATGAGCTGA
Organism: Echinochloa crus-galli; assembly: GCA_900205405.1. Classification (NCBI taxonomy): domain Eukaryota; kingdom Viridiplantae; phylum Streptophyta; class Magnoliopsida; order Poales; family Poaceae; genus Echinochloa; species Echinochloa crus-galli. The sequence goes on along the minus strand of OAMR01000142.1, from coordinate 200,450 downwards.
TTGATTCCCGTACTCCTTTTGATTTTTCCTCCGATCCAAATAGACCAATCCGGCAATCCGGTAATGCAAATGTCTCTCTGACAACCCGGGCGCACCCTCTCCAACGTCTCAGATCGTCCTGCCTCAGCATCAAACGGCCACGGACCCTCCCGCCACCTCACACCGCTCCGAGGCTCGTCACTCCCCATTAGATCTCCTCCTTCCCTCGTCCGGTGCATACCCCTCCCTCCCCCTTCTCTCTCCCGTTCCCCTCCAGATCCACCGCCTCCTCGCCCCTCCCCTCCGCGGCCAAGGCTAGAGAGTCCCGTGCTTCGCCGCTGCCGGGGAGGCCGGGCTGGGACGATGCTGACCAAGTTCGAGACGAAGAGCAACCGGGTGAAGGGCCTGAGCTTCCACCCGCGGCGGCCATGGATCCTGGCGAGCCTCCACAGCGGGGTGATCCAGATGTGGGACTACCGCATGGGCACCCTCCTCGACCGCTTCGACGAGCACGACGGGCCTGTCCGCGGCGTCCACTTCCACGCCACCCAGCCGCTCTTCGTCTCCGGAGGTAATCAGCTAGATCTCTCCTCGCCTCGCCCCGTTTGCTGCGTGGTTCGTCATGGCCGGTTATGTTGTTGCGGCGCTTCGTATGTTTAGCCCAATCCTCTCTCTCTCTCGGATTGGTGGCGCGCGGGCGGGTTACGTGGCTGTTGATGTTTGTGCGATCCGTCGGTTGTGTAATCGTGGGCGCTTCAACTAACTTGTTTATGAGTTATTATGTTCGATTGGATCTTGTTCTCTGGGAAGCGTAGTGGTTAAGGAATAACAGTTGCTAGCTAGGCTGGTCAGATCTGGTGCTTGTTTTTATCATCTGGGCTTAACATGATCTGCGTGATAAATAATTCCTTAGTACTTGAATTTTCCTGTCACTGTAATCAGTGGATTCTATGGTCTTCTGAAACACGAGGTAGAATACCTGATGTCACCAATCACAAATGCATTCGCATTAACGCGCACCAAAATGAAGCGTTTAAATGTTGTCAATCATCGAATTCAGACTCATGAAAGTACTAAGGCATCCTTTTGTGTGTTTATCATTGTTACTTGTAAAACAGCTAGACTTTGACATCCCATGCTTGAACTTATAAATCTTCTAATATTCTGGTTACTCTGATGTGATGCAGGTGATGATTATAAGATTAAGGTATGGAATTACAAGACACATCGCTGCCTCTTCACACTTCATGGACACCTTGACTATATTCGCACTGTGCAATTCCATCATGAGTACCCATGGATTGTAAGTGCTAGTGACGATCAGACAATCCGGATCTGGAACTGGCAGTCACGCACTTGCGTGGCTGTGCTGACTGGGCACAACCACTATGTAATGTGTGCATCTTTCCATCCCAAAGAGGACCTGGTTGTATCGGCATCGCTTGATCAAACTGTCCGTGTCTGGGATATTGGAGCTTTGAGGAAGAAGACAGTGTCACCTGCAGATGACATCCTCCGTCTCACCCAGATGAACACAGATCTATTCGGAGGTGTTGATGCTGTTGTGAAATATGTCTTGGAAGGCCATGACCGTGGGGTCAACTGGGCCTCATTTCATCCCAGTTTGCCACTCATTGTTTCTGGGGCAGATGACCGGCAGGTGAAGCTATGGAGAATGAATGGTAAGTTTAATTACTTCCTGGTCTTTACTTAGCACGTTTTGTTTCTATTTCTGTGTGTCCGAAAACGATTTAAGTATGTATGGTCTGATGTTTCCATATGATAGAATTACCTAATAGTATACGTTTTTTAGTCATATATAGTTCTTTTTTCCGTTCTGTTGAACATATCTTGTCTCCCCAGAAAGTTATACCATTTAATGCTTATTGTGCCTATTATAATATGATGCAACTTGTTGCTAAATGCAATTCATGTCTCACAATTAGTGATAGAACGGCTCTTGGAGGTGAAGTTTAGCACACACAATTTTGTTTCTCATTACTAACTTACAAAAAAAAACTATGTACATCATTACAAAGGAAATATTTGAAATGTAATGATTTGTACTTGCCCTTTATTGCAGACACCAAGGCTTGGGAAGTTGATACTTTGAGGGGCCACATGAATAATGTGTCTTGCGTGATGTTCCATGCAAAGCAAGACATCATCGTGTCTAACTCAGATGCCTGGAGACAGTAGATAAGAGGAAAATGGTATCGCAGGCCAGTAAACACCAGTGACTAGTATGATTTGGAAAATGGATCACAACGTCATACTATGTCCAAATCACTTCTCACATTTAATGAAATATATATCCACCAATATAGTAAAGTAAGTAACATGATGATATTTAAGAGATAATACCATATAGGTTTGTTTGTAACTACTGGGTCAAGATGGTGCCTATAGCAAAAGCCTGTAGTTCGGGCTCTCTTAAGCACATGTTTATCCATTCCCATGGACAACATATCTAAGGCAGACGAACGGATAATTCTACTCATGGCATTCTCTCCAATGGAGACAGAGCCCTCCTTCATCAGCTTTCTCGCAGATCAACTCAGTTTCCTTTGTGGTTCCCTTGGAACCGTTGCATGTAATTTTTCCAAGCAAGTTTGGTGCCTGGGATGAGAATGGTGTATTCATTTACACTACACTGAACCATATGAAGTACTGTCTTCCAAATGGAGATAGTGGGATCATAAAAACCCTCGATGTTCCTATTTACATAACAAGGGTTGTTGGGAACAACATTTTCTGCCTAGATCGTGATGGGAAGAACAAGCTGATTGCAGTTGATGCATCTGAGTACATTTTCAAGCTCGCCCTTCTCAGAAAACGCTATGATCATGTTATGAGTATGATTAAGAACTCACAGCTATGTGGACAGGCTGTGATTTCTTATTTACAACAGAAAGGTTTTCCAGAAGTTGCTCTGCACTTTGTGGGTCCAGTGATATGGAATCAGTTGCACTGCTGAGCAAGCATGCAGTGGTTATAGCTAGCAAGAAGCTTGTCCACCGATGCACATTGCATGAAACCATCCGTGTGAAAAGTGGTGCCTGGGATGAGAATGGTGTATTCATTTACACTACACTGAACCATATGAAGTACTGTCTTCCCAATGGAGACAGTGGGATCATAAAAACCCTCGATGTTCCTATTTACATAACAAGGGTTGTTGGGAACAACATTTTCTGCCTAGATCGTGATGGGAAGAACAAGCTGATTGCAGTTGATGCATCTGAGTACATTTTCAAGCTTGCCCTTCTCAGAAAACGCTATGATCATGTTATGAGTATGATTAAGAACTCACAGCTATGTGGACAGGCTGTGATTTCTTATTTACAACAGAAAGGTTTTCCAGAAGTTGCTCTGCACTTTGTGAAGGATGAGAAGACCAGATTTAACCTAGCTCTTGAGAGTGGTAACATTCAAATTGCAGTTGCTTCTGCAAAGGAGATTGATGACAAGGATCACTGGTACAGGTTGGGAATTGAGGCCCTGAGGCAAGGAAATGTTGGTATTGTGGAATATGCATATCAACGAACAAAGAATTTTGAGAGGCTTGCTTTTCTGTATCTTATTACTGGTTACTTGGACAAGGTGGGCTTCATGTGCAAAATTGCTGGACAAAACAACAATTTGATGGGACAGTTCCACAACGCATTATATCTTGGGGATGCTAAGAAGCGAGCTGAGATCTTGGAGAATGCTGGGCAGCTACCGCTTGCTTATGTTACTGCTGTCACTCATGGGCTCACTGAAATTGCCGAGAGGATTGCTTCTGAATTAGGCGAAAATGTTCCTTCTCTGCCTGAAGGAAAACCTCACTCACTGCTGATGCCTCCTGCACCTCTTACAGCCTGTAGTGATTGGCCATTGCTGCGGGTGATGCGTGGAATTTTCGAGGGTGGACTGGATGCTACTGGAAGGGCAGAGCTTGAGGAAGATGATGAAGCTGCTGGTGCTGACTGGGGTGATGAAGACTTGGAAATTGTTGACGCAAGTGAGGTGGTGGAAAATGGTGGTGATGGTTTTGCTGATGCAGAGGAGGGTGAACCAAATGAGGAGGATGGTGAGGAAGGTGGCTGGGACCTGGAAGATCTGGAACTTCCGCCTGAAACAGAGACTCCAAGAGCTGTTGGCAATGCTCGCTCTGCTGTATTTGTTGCTCCTACACCAGGCATCCCTGTCAGCCAAATTTGGACTCAGAGATCTTCTCTGGCTGGGGAGCATGCGGCTGCAGGGAACTTTGACACAGCAATGCGGTTGCTTAGCCGCCAGTTGGGTATCAAGAACTTTGCTCCCCTGAAGCCGTTGTTTCTTGATCTGCACATGGGCAGTCACACATATCTGCGTGCACTTGCTGCTGCTCCGGTTATATCAGTTGCTGTTGAGAAAGGTTGGAATGAGTCTACAAGTCCTAATGTGAGGGGCCCTCCTGCACTTGTTTTCAGCTTCTCTCAATTGGAAGACAGACTCAAGGCTGCCTACAAAGCCACAACTGAGGGCAAGTTCCCGGAAGCGCTGAGGCAGTTCCTGAACATCCTACGTACCATTCCTGTTATTGTGGTGGACTCACGGAGGGAAGTTGATGAAGTGAAGGAATTAATTGAAATAGTGAGAGAGTATGTCCTTGGTCTGAAAATGGAACTCAAGAGAAAGGAATTGAGGGATGATGTGACCCGTCAACAGGAGTTGGCTGCTTACTTCACTAATTGCAAGCTTCAGAGAGTTCATATGAGGCTTGTGCTTGCAAGCGCTATGGCTCTTTGCTTCAGGCAGAAAAACTTTGCTACTGCAGCACACTTTGCAAGGATGCTTCTTGAGAACAGCCCTCCGGAGGCTCAAGCAAGGAAGGCTCGGCAGGTGCTGCAAGCTTGCCAGGACAAGAACGATTCTCAAGAACTGAACTATGATTTTAGAAATCCATTTGTCGTCTGTGGCTCTACATATGTTCCTATCTACAGGGGCCAAAAGGATGTTTCCTGCCCGTACTGTGCAACCCGGTTTGTTCCTTCCATCGAAGGGCAGCTTTGTACCATATGCGAGCTTGCCACTGTTGGCGCAGACGCATCAGGCCTCCTCTGCTCCCCCACACAGTTGAGATAAGCAATGGTAGTTAGAGGCCCCATATATTCTTTCTAGTGTCTAAAGTTCTAAACATTCTAAGACTATATTTTATCAGGAAATTTACTGGTTGTAAGGAATAAGTATTATACATGGTTTTGTAGAGTTTTTTTTTCGTGTTTTGGTACCCATAATTTTTGTTTGCCTAGAGGCTGTTGTGATCACTTGTCATATGGTTTAGACTTTTGATCGACCCCTGGACATTGATGTAAGCGATGTTTCTTTCACTCTTTAAATTTATTCTGTATGTCTCGGCGTTGCATTCAATTAATATGGAGCTAATATTTGCTTGATGTGTGGGTTTATGTGATTATGTCGATAAACACCTCAAGCCTGCAAGCGTTTACCCGCTAGCTGGCTTCTGGACCGTGTCTTGATCTCTGCATCGGGTACTCTTCAAATTATCTGATTGATTTATCAAATTCTACGCGCTGCTATTCTCTGGACCGTGTCTTGAGTTCTCTTTTTAATGTTACGATCTCACTATCGTCCCATTCGCTCATGCTTTTCCGACATGATTTCCGTCCTAGTTCACCCACTGTCGCCATGGATGATAATGAATCATGTGCTGGTTAGAAGCAGAAATGACATGAAGCAGGGGAGACAGAGGACGCTGCTGTTTTGGAACTCACTGATCAACGGTTCGTGGTTGTGGTTTGTGTCTCGGCATATGCTGAGCGTTTTTATGCATTATTCGAATAGAATTCATCAACAGTGGATGACTCGGAGCAAAATTTTCCTCTATATAGCAAAATAAAAAGGACACGCTTCTGCTGGCCGGTTCCGAGCGTTTCGCGGTTTCAGGCTGCCGATGATATTTTCACCTAGCCTGAAATTCAGCTCAACCGAACAAATTCGAAAGCGTCACAAGGACGGATCTTGTTCCTTTCGGTGCCAGAGATCGGGCATTGCTTGAAAAGGACCTGGAGCGTTGCTTTCGAATCAGATAGCTTCAACAGAAAAGAGATGGCGGTCAGGGGAATCCCGCATTCCCGCTTCCGATAGGCGAAAATGACTCGGGAAATATTCAGACTTCATGCCACTCGTCCCATTTCCCTGATGCGCTTTTGTTCAGAGTTTTATTTTTCAGACAGCTCAATTAGACATCGGGGAAGGTTAAAGTTCAAGCAAAGTTAGTTAAACAGCACATTCTCCAGGAAACCGAACTGGGCATGAGTGAACCGGCAGAAACATTGAAGTTGACGCGAAACCAGCCTGTCAGTGCAATTCCCAACAGACTCCGTTATTTTCAAGGCTGCCGAGACTGAAGCAGTCTACGCAAGGGAGATTGTCTGACAGATCGTGATCTTAAGCAACTACTGCAGCTTGCGTAACTAACAAGCATCATAACGTGTCATGCTCACACACCTGATCTTGTTTAGATGCAAAAAGCAACACCCAAATTTAATATGCAAAAAGAAGATTCTCCATCATATTAAAATGTCATAACATGCATGGAGTACTAAGTGTAGATGAAATCAAAAACTAATTGCACAGTTTTGTTGTGCTCTGTGAGACGAATATTTTGAGCCTAATTAATCATTTTTGGACAATTTTTCACAAATACAAACGAAATGCTACAGTGACGCAATGATTACGAAGTGACATCATACTCCTAAATTCACCCTCCCAATTTCAACATCTAAACATGGCCCTACCTACCTCAGTCTTCTGCGCAACAACATTCTGCTGCTGCATTGGTTGGTTGCCACCATGAATGAAACCTTGGACTAGCCAGTGTCAATGTGTCACCGTCGCCAGAGCTGGCATCAGATCGTCGCATCAGGTGGGGGCGCTATCGGCTTCTCTGCACATCAGCAGATCACATGCGTTTCATTTGACACAATCGCGAATCGCCGTTGTCATCTGTGTGACAGTAGATAGACTGACAGCGTTCGTCAATCCGTCTGGACCAGCAAACTGCAAAATTGCAACATCAGCATATTCATCGTTTTTGACTATTGAGTCTATGACTGGACCAGCAAACTGCAAAATTGCAACATCAGCAGATTAATCGTTTCTGACGAGGCCGCAGATCGAAACAGGCTGATTGCAATCTCGAAAAAGCACTAAACACGCATATTCGACTCGAGAGCTTAGGGCAATCCAACAACAGCAAAAACTACAACAAAAGGAGGATAATATGCCGCAAGAACACACACAACCCAGCCATCAGCCAAGAAGACACTGCGAGATCATTGCAATTCTTGGCTGGGTGGCTGAGCTAAACATGAGCAGATGGATCATACTGGAATCAAGACAGGCAGAGACTGGCAAATGAAACGATCAGACTAACTGCATTGCATTGCGCGTGCGCGACAAGGAGACACAAGCAAGATACACCGCCGGAGGGAAACCCCTCCGGCCACCGCCAATAGTAAGATAGCAACACCACGAACCACACCACACACCGCCGGCCACCGCCGCCGCCATCGACTCCTGCCCCACACGCTCCCGGAATTAGACAACAACACGAACTGAGAAGAACCCCATCACATCTGATCAGATAGCAGCCGGAACAAGGGCAAAATGTTAGCTAGCGCCTGCTCTGCTCCACGCCGCGCCGGGTCGGCCGGTGAGATCGAGCTCGTCGCATCAGACGAAGCCGACCTCGGCGAACTGCGGGCGCGCCGCCTTGGCCGTCGTTGGCGCGCCGGGGCGCGGCCGCGGCGCCATCCCCTCCGGGAGAAGGTTCTTGCGCTGTCGGCCGCGCGGGCGCGGGATCTTGGGCGGCGCGTGCGGGTCCCGCGGCTTGGGCGGGCGGCCGCGCCGGCGCGGCTGGGCCGCGGCGTTC
>OAMR01000142.1:144222-192522 GCA_900205405.1 Echinochloa crus-galli | reverse complement strand
GTTGGCGGCAGCTCCGGGCACGCCGATGGGGCGGGGGCCGCAGCTCCAGACCCGCGCGGGCGGGGTAGCCCGGGGGCCGCACCTTCGGGGGCCTTCCCGCCCGCGCTTAGCGGGCGGCTGCGGCAGAGGCTCCGGCGCCTCCTCCCTCCTCCTCTCCTCGTCGAGGTTTCGTCTCGTCCGTCGTCAGCGGGCGACTCCGGCGCCGGCGGGGCCGGCGGCGGGGCGGGGCAGCGCGTACTTCCCCCCCGACGGCGACGAGCTCCCGGCGGCGGACATGCGGGAGAGGTGCGCGGCGACGAGGGCCGGGTGCGAGGCCGGCAGGTCGCCGCGGCCTCCGCCTCGATGCGGCGCGCGATGGCGGCCTGGCTGGAGCCGTTCTCCTCCGCGAGCGCGGCGATCGCCGCGACGATCATCTGCAGGGGCCACGGCACGCGCGGGGGTCAGTCAATTCGCGCAGATCGGCGCAGATCTGGCGGAGAAAAAGGAGCGGAGCGGAGCAGAGGACGAGGGGGGAGGGGGAGCGGGGCCGCGACGACGCGGATCTGAGCGGGGGGGCTCGGCTGAGGCCGAGAGGGAATGCAAGTACAGTTTGGACAAGGAATCTGTCGGGGGGCGACCCGGCTCGGTCGCAATCCAACGGTGGGTTCAGCTCGACCGTTCGGCGCTTGTGTTGTGCTGTCGACCGTGGTGGGCTGACCAGCGCATTTAGTTTTGTTGTCTTCCGGGGGGCGGCTGACCGGACCGGACCGGACCATGATATGGTATGATATGAGGTGCTTTGCTTTGGATAATCGACCGATGAGCGAAGGAGCAAAAGGAAGGTTCGTGGTGATGCACTGATCCGAGAAATGAAGATGAGCGAATCATTTTACGACGAACCATGCGAATTTCTGTGGGTTTTCATTTTGTGTTGAACGAGTAAAAGGAGGGGAGAAGTTTCACGTAACTTAAGAGAGCCGTGTCACTACACCTCTAAAACTGCCACTTTTTTCGTCATATTGTTGTTGGTGTTATACTTTCTGTGAATATATGGCTTTTCAATAAAAAGGGAATAAACACCGCCATGACTTTTATGCTGCTTTTTTATAGTATGATTGTGTGAAGGAAAGGATAAGAAACGGGGATATGATGTGCACGAGAAAGGAAAAATTAATTGTAACTAATTGAGAAATAAATACAAGCCACACATATATTTTAAGAAATTATGGAGGTTCAGATGAGTGAATAAGATGATGTTACTTGGCATCTAAAATCATCCACTGTTCATACCGCGTTCGTTACGCTTCTAGTAGAGGCATCACATTAAACTTTGTTTTGACAATCTCATGCTACGATAAAAACTTGAAATTTGATGGATCTCACGCTACGAACAATGCATGGCTCGAAATCTAGATGGTAGAAAGTAAATTGCAGGCAGTTTAAGGTACAAGTGTTGTCAAATTCAGGTTTCAACAAAACAAAGTCACAAAATACTAAACAAACTTGTGCTTGTTGGAGAAGAATGGAAGATACTTTATGCTAAAAGTGACATGCGCTATTATTCCATACGCATTGTTATAATGTTATTTCTCCCTCGAGGTATCACTAGTTGCTTTTATTAGAGCCTAGCTTGATTCGTCACTGCCAGCTAAAACTATACGGAGTAGCCACGATGGCGTGGCACGTCAGGAGGCACTTCCGGATTAGGCAGGCCCATTGGGCCAACCTCGGGCCCGCTAAAACCCTAAATGAGACGGCCTGACCCAGCAGGCCACTCGGGAAAGGGTTTAGCTCCGTGGCTGGTTTGGCCGAGCATATTTTTCAGGCGGCGGCGGCGGCGGCGGCAGAGGGGAGGGGAGAACCGGCTGACTGAGCAAGCGACGGCCATGGAGTTCTGGCAGGCGCGCGATTTCCTCTTCTGCGGCGTGTGCGGCACCCTCCTCACCTTCGACTCCGTCCGCTCTGCGTCCTGCCCTCTCTGCGGCTTCAAGCGCAAGGCCAAAGGTCTGCTTTCTCCTCCGCTGCCTTCTCCTCCACCTCCAGTGTTCTTCGTTGATATATGCGACTGATTGATAATGATATCAAATGCTTTTTTCCCCTTCTGCAGAGATTGAAGGAAAAGAAACACGGTACACCGTCACTGCCGAGGTAAACTCACGGCTAAGTAAAAGTCCTGATGCTTTTCTCATGGCCTTGTATTTCAATTCAAGAACGAAAACCGGTAATAGAACCATAGAAGAATTCTAATGTGTGAGACAAATCGAGTTGGGTTAAAGCAGTGAATGATTTGTACGGTTCCTGCATCCACTTATTATTTTTAAAAGATTTGTTCTCTGTTCCTGTCAGTTTTATCAAAATTTTCCCCTTGGGCTATGCCAAGTTCCCAACCAATGCCGAGCCATTGTCTCTAGGGTGATTTCCTTTGATTTTTGAGAGAATACTAGATGTACAATGCACAAAATGGCCGCATGGCCATCCTTCCGACATTATGGAAATTTGGCAGTGAATTTCTTGTGTAAATTTAGCACAAAATCATGTGTAGCAAATGAACTAAGCATGGATGGTTTTCTAGCTTTGCATGTATATGCTATGCTGACCAAGTAATTATATAAGATGCGCTATGAGACTAAGCTTTCACAGTTCACCATAGTTACTAAATGGGAATATCAGATTTCTGGATTTCATTTCCTGTTCTTTTGTTTAAGCAGGAACAAGTGTTGTCACATGTTGAACTAGGCTGGTTGAACCGTCTATATGGTTTTTAACTACATCATATTGTTTGTAGGATATTCGAAGGGAGCTAAAGATTGAGCCGTTTGTGACACTTGGATCAGCATCAATGGAGGAGGTGCTTGTGCAAAGACCTGAGGTAAGTACTCTGTCCATCAAATATAATCGTTATTATTATGGGCTCTTCACAAATCTGGGTTCTGTGTTAGGCTAATAAACCCTGTCCGGAGTGCAACCATCCAAAAGCCGAATATTACAGTAGGCAGGTGAGGCCAACTGAACCTTCTGCATTGGATGGCCAATTCCTTCCTGATTTTTTGTTGCAGTTCTGGCTCTTGACACCTGAAATTGCAGATGCGTTCAGCAGACGAGGGAGAGACAACATTCTACGAGTGCAAAAATTGCCAGCACAAGTTCAAAGACTAAAAAGTTGCAACCCTCTTGCCCAAGTATCAGTGTTAGATGGATGCGCAACCATGCTTTGTGCCAAACTCCTTTTGACGTAACATGTGCCTATTCCTTGTGCATCTTAATTAATGTGCACATATCCGTAGTAAGTACATTTCTGAAGCACATCGTGCTGGTGTTCCAAACTTGAACAATTGTTCTGTAAGATGGAGCTAGCCTTCCGGCAATATGGGTTGTTTTAGTTTGAAGATATCAAATCTGGTGAGGAAGTCTCGAGAAATCACAGAACTGGTTTGGGAACGATCATGACATGACATCAACGATCATGACATGACAGATTTTGAGTCAGGATGCGGCGCGATCTTTTGCACGCAATATCGTGGTTGCCAACTCTCGTTGTGATATCGGTTAACTCTACATAATGCTTACTTGCAGTTGTAGGCAGCCTTTGACTGCCAGCGTTCAATATTATTAACGTAAGTGATCAATATATTATTTTTATGATGTCCCTGGTCTGTAAACAGAAGCTGAAATGTTATTGGGTCAAAGGAATAACAGATAAGCAGTTACTTCAAGTTAATACCATGTATCAAGAAGTAGCGAATTGCCATCTCTTTCGACCGGTTCCACGGCCAGCAAAATGTTGTGAACAGTTCTGGCCGCAGGAAATCCTGCTGGTTGCCAGCTTAACGAGTCACTGTCGACTATATGCCAGAATGGCAAACCCACCTTACATCTTCAGGGGTTGTATTCTGAATGCAGTAACCTTGACCAATCTTCGTGAACCCAAGGCTGATAATGGGATGGAAAAAAAATAGAGAAAAAAAAACAGCGCTCCTAGGTCTCATGCCAAATTTGGTCAAGGATGATTCAGCGACGATGGCATGGTAATTGTCATGAAAACAAGGTAACAGCAAAACTGTACTCGGCTCAGCGAGATGTAGGAACAGCCTCAATAAGAACAGACCATGCCTCACACTTTGATCTGCAAAAGTGATGCTGTTAGCTAAGATAAAACAACAATTTTAGAGGGGATACGTGAGTGTAAATAGAAGAGGCAGTATACTTACATGTACAAGATCTACGTCACGCGAGCACCTTGTAAACTGTTGGATTACTCCAAATGAATCAATCCAGATTTAGATTGACTGCTACGTTTCTGATCGCGGTGGTGGATCGTCCTTCAATCCTTTGGTGAGCAGATCGTAATTGATGGAAGCAAGTTGTGACAAATTCTGCAGCAAAAATGATGTTAGAACTTAGAAGAATCTCGTGGTACAATCCTCTAGGCAAGTTGTTCATGGATAATGCTTTGGCGTTCAGTATCTGGCTCATGGGTACAGGCGTACAGTGGTACTACAATTACAGTAATACCGCAAAAGGTGATATTACTAATTTAGATATAGTTTTTGCCTATTGCTGAGATGCAAGACAAAGAGACGAGTGATGCGGCTAAAGTTTAGAGGGCATTATGTGAAAGGAGCAAGCCTAGTGAATTGATAAAAGGAGGTTACCATGCTTTAGTCACCGTCAAGGCATGATAGGGAATCATAGCCCAGTAAATGTGGTCTTACCTTGAATGAGAAGTTGCTGAAAGAATAGTTGACATTTGCACTAGATTCAAATTCATTGAGGCCACCGCTGTCCTCCCCCTATTGCACAATATATGGAAAGCGAAGCAACTTTAGAATAAGAAAACATAAAGGGAGATCAGCTGTTCAAAATACCATTATAAAAAACTATTCAAAATACTCCCTCCGAATATGATTTAGATGTCGTTTTGGACAACGACACGATCTCCAAAACGTAACTTTGACTTCTTATTTTTTACAAAAATATTTATTAAAAAATAGTATATGTATACTTCTTGGGTTTCATCGCAACATCGGTTGAGATGGTTCGGACATGTCCAACGGAGGCCTCCTGAGGCGCCGGTGCGTAGTGGGGTTCTACAGCGGGCCAATAATGTTAAGAGAGGTAGAGGGCGACCCAAACTAACTTGGGACGAGTCGGTTATTAGAGACCTTAAAGAGTGGAATATCTCTAAGGATTTAGCTATGGATAGGAGCGCTTGGAGACTAGCAATTAATGTGCCTGAGCCGTGATCTTTGCTTTCTTTTCTGCTTTCCTCTAACTCTTTTTCTGTTTTTTTTTGACCTTTTGGGTTTCACCTCTAGCCTACCCCAACTAGCTTGGGACAAAAGGCTATGTTGTTGTTGTTGTTGTTGTTGTATATGTATACTTCTATAAAATATTTTTTTAAGACAAATCTATTCATATGGTTTTCACATTTCCAAGCTCAACGACTTAAAAGTTATTCTTGATTTATATTCCCAATGTTTGACTAAAATCTTGTCCAAAACGACGTCTAAATCCTATACGGAGGGAGTACGTTATTATTTTGCTCAATCTCTACTTCCTACGTTGCTTAAAATGTTTAGTAAGGTTTTTATTTGTTACTTGACAACTAAATATGAAAATTATTCATACCATGTCATCTTGGCGGTTGCTCACGCAACTACTGCTTCCACTAAGGCTTCCATTATCACTGGAATCCTCAAACTCGTATGCTTCATATATGTTTTCATCTGAAGGATTCCAAGAATAACGACTAGTGAAGTAGCTAGTATCAAATGCACTATCTGAGGAGGGAACGAAGGCAGCCTGCAAATGATTTTCTGTTACCCCTGGTATACATACATAAACGAGATGCACTACAAGTTCAAAGAGTGCTGTCTCACCTTCTGCCTAGCAAGGGAATCCCAGCTAATGTCTTTGAAAAAACGATGTTGTTTAACCTAAGAAACAAGATTCCCAGCATCATGTCCATATCATAAGTTTTTTAAACAAATTTACCAAGAAACGCGGTCTGTAGTGTCTTTAAAATACCTCTGAGGCACCATTTGCTCCTAGTCGTAGATGAGGATCTTCTGTCAGTAATCTGGACAAAGGTTTTTTAAGATCTTCAGAGTAGTTTTACTTTAATCATATCAGAATATTAACTTGCTGAAATAATTAGAAATTGAGTTTGAAGTAGATAGGTTGATAGCATATGCCTGTCCTAACATATAGAATACCAACATACATACTAGTGAAAATTCATACCTCTGAGGAAGCAAACTAGAGTAATTTAAAACAACAGAACTGAAGGGAGATAGCATACAGGTTTACTATGCCACCATTAACCTACAAATGCAAACTGGAAATGGCAAGCTATCTAGAATCTCACAGGCAAACTAAATTTACAGTTTGGTGATACCATTCTCAGAATCTAACAGATGCATTGATCCAAAACAACTAATACTAAAAATGTGCTATTGGGAATAATTTCCTTGTATTCCTCCAACCCTAATGGGTGGGTATATAGTTATCCATACATGGGCCTAGATGGGCCTATTCCAACTCCATACTCCAACACCCCCCCGCAGTCTGAACTACCGACGCAGCGGTGTTCAAGACTGGACGACAAAGAAAGACACCACACAACAGGGCCCCCGCAGCCACAACTAGCTACCCGCTATGTTGAGGCTGGAGCGAAACTCCGAGAAGGTCGAGGAGGGAAGACCCTTCGTGAAGATGTCTGCAAACTGGGAGGTGGTCGGTACATGGTGGACCCGAACATCGCCAATGGCAACCCGGTCGCGAACGAAGTGTAAGTCGATCTCGACATGCTTCGTCCGCTGATGCTGAACTGGGTTGGTGGAGAGGTACACAGCGCTGACGTTGTCGCAGTAGACAAGTGTGCTCTTGACGAGCGGGCTGTGAAGCTCCGCCAAGAGCTGTCGAAGCCAGGACGCCTCGGCCACGCCGTTAGCAACAGCCCGGTACTCCGCCTCGGCACTGGAGCGGGAGACAACCGGCTGCCGCTTGGACGACCAGGAGACAAGGTTGCCGCCTAAGAAGACGGCGTACCCTGAGGTGGAGCGGCGAGTGTCCGGACACCCAGCCCAGTCAGCGTCGGTGTAGACGACAAGCTCAGCAGGAGGAGACCGGTGGAGGACCAGCCCGAAGTCAACCGTGCCACGGACATACCGAAGAAGGCGCTTCATGGCAGTAAGGTGAGACTCCCGGGGATCATGCATGTGGAGGCAAACCTGCTGAACAGCATAGGCAAGGTCCGGCCTGGTGAAGGTGAGGTACTGCAAGGCTCCCGCAATGCTCCGGAAAGCAGTAGGATCAGCGACTGGAGTACCCGCATCAGCAGACAGCTTTGACTGAGTATCAACAGGAGTAGAACAGGGCTTGCAGTCCGACATGCCAGCCCGCTCCAGGATATCAAGCGCATACTGTCGCTGGTGAAGGAAAAGGCCAGAAGGGCGAGTCTCCACAGTGACACCCAAGAAGTGGTGGAGCTGACCCAAATCCTTCATGGCAAACTCCTGCTGCAGAGAGGAGATGATGCGCCGAAGCAACTGCTGACTGGAGGCAGTGAGAACAATATCATCAACATAGAGCAGCAGATATGCAGTCTCATCACTATGTCGATAGACAAACAGAGAAGTATCGGACTTGGCCTCCGTGAACCCCAATGTCACTAAGAATGTGGCAAACCGAGAATACCAAGCCCGAGGAGCCTGCTTCAGACCATACAGAGACTTGTTGAGCCGGCAGACCAGGTCCGGACGACTGGAGTCCACGAATCCTGCTGGCTGGCTACAGTAGACAGTCTCGGACAGAGTGCCATGGAGGAAGGCATTCTTGACGTCGAGCTGGTGCACAAGCCACGAACGAGAGAGAGCAATCGAGAGGACCGTGCGCACTGTAGCAGGCTTCACCACTGGACTGAATGTCTCATCATAATCCACTCCAGGCCGCTGAGTGAAACCCCGGAGAACCCAACGAGCCTTGTAGCGCTCGAGAGTACCATCAGCCCGACGCTTGTGTGTCCAGATCCACTTGCCCGTCACCACATTGCAACCAGACGGACGCGGTACGAGGTCCCACGTCTGGTTGGCAAGGAGCGCCTCGTACTCCTCTTCCATCGCGCGACGCCAGTTGGGATCCGCCAGGGCGTCGCGGACAGAGGAGGGCACCGGGGAGATCTGCGGCTCACTCTCGGTGACAGAGAGAGCCGCGGGTCGGAGAACACCAGCCGCCTGCCGAGTCACCATGGGGTGCACATGGCGAGGGTCCCGATGGAGAATCGGCGGGTGGTACACGGGCGGCTCGACACGGGAGTGGGGCGGCGGTGGTGGCGGTGGTGGAGGCGAAGGTGACGGCCCCGGTGGAGGTGTCGGTGGAGACGGGGCCGTCGGACGACGCTCGAAGACGCGCACAGGGTGCGCGTATCGAGCAGGAGCCTCCGAGCCCGGAGCCGGAGGACCGGGCGCCGGTCCTAGTACCGAGCGACGCTGGTACACTCGGACCGGCTCGGCGAAGCACGCCGGGGCTCCGGGGCCCGGAGCCGGAGAGCCGTGGGCGGCGCCTGGCGAGCAGCGGTACCCCTTGTGGTCAGGGGAGTAACCAAGGAACACACAACGTGTCGAACGGGGCGCCAGCTTGTGAGCAGCAGTGGCGGTGATGTTAGGGTAACATGCACAACCGAAGACACGAAGGTGATCATAGGTAGGAGGGGTACCGAAGAGAGCGTGGTGGGGAGTAGGAGCAGGACAAGCAGTGGAAGGAAGGCGGTTGAGAAGGTAGGTAGCGGTGTGGAGGCTCTCAGCCCAGAAGCGCGGGGGCATAGAGGCCTGGATCAGAAGGGTGCGCATGACATGTTGAGGCTGGTGTGAAACTCCGAGAACGTCGAGGAGGGAAGACCCTTCGTGAAGATGTCTGCAAACTGGGAGGTGGTCGGTACATGGAGGACCCGAACATCGCCAATGGCAACCCGGTCGCGAACGAAGTGTAAGTCGATCTCGACATGCTTCGTCCGCTGATGCTGAACTGGGTTGGTGGAGAGGTACACGGCGCTGACGTTGTCGCAGTAGACAAGTGTGCTCTTGACAAGCGGGCTGTGAAGCTCCGCCAAGAGCTGTCGAAGCCAGGACGCCTCGGCCACGCCGTTAGCAACAGCCCGGTACTCCGCCTCGGCACTGGAGCGGGAGAGAAGCATGCGAAGAAGAAGAAACCAGGAGACAAGGTTGCCGCCTAAGAAGACGGCGTACCCTGAGGTGGAGCGGCGAGTGTCCGGACACCCAGCCCAGTCAGCGTCGGTGTAGACGACAAGCTCAGCAGGAGGAGACCGGTGGAGGACCAGCCCGAAGTCAACCGTGCCACGGACATACCGAAGAAGGCGCTTCATGGCAGTAAGGTGAGACTCCCGGGGATCATGCATGTGGAGGCAAACCTGCTGAACAGCATAGGCAAGGTCCGGCCTGGTGAAGGTGAGGTACTGCAAGGCTCCCGCAATGCTCCGGAAAGCAGTAGGATCAGCGACTGGAGTACCCGCATCAGCAGACAGCTTTGACTGAGTATCAACAGGAGTAGAACAGGGCTTGCAGTCCGACATGCCAGCCCGCTCCAGGATATCAAGAGCATACTGTCGCTGGTGAAGGAAAAGGCCAGAAGGGCGAGTCTCCACAGTGACACCCAAGAAGTGGTGGAGCTGACCCAAATCCTTCATGGCAAACTCCTGCTGCAGAGAGGAGATGATGCGCCGAAGCAACTGCTGACTGGAGGCAGTGAGAACAATATCATCAACATAGAGCAGCAGATATGCAGTCTCATCACTATGTCGATAGACAAACAGAGAAGTATCGGACTTGGCCTCCGTGAACCCCAATGTCACTAAGAATGTGGCAAACCGAGAATACCAAGCCCGAGGAGCCTGCTTCAGACCATACAGAGACTTGTTGAGCCGGCAGACCAGGTCCGGACGACTGGAGTCCACGAATCCTGCTGGCTGGCTACAGTAGACAGTCTCGGACAGAGTGCCATGGAGGAAGGCATTCTTGACGTCGAGCTGGTGCACAAGCCACGAACGAGAGAGAGCAATCGAGAGGACCGTGCGCACTGTAGCAGGCTTCACCACTGGA
Organism: Echinochloa crus-galli; assembly: GCA_900205405.1. NCBI lineage: Eukaryota > Viridiplantae > Streptophyta > Magnoliopsida > Poales > Poaceae > Echinochloa > Echinochloa crus-galli. The sequence continues at coordinate 182,428 of OAMR01000142.1, read as the reverse complement.
CTGAATGTCTCATCATAATCCACTCCAGGCCGCTGAGTGAAACCCCGGAGAACCCAACGAGCCTTGTAGCGCTCGAGAGTACCATCAGCCCGACGCTTGTGTGTCCAGATCCACTTGCCCGTCACCACATTGCAACCAGACGGACGCGGTACGAGGTCCCACGTCTGGTTGGCAAGGAGCGCCTCGTACTCCTCTTCCATCGCGCGACGCCAGTTGGGATCCGCCAGGGCGTCGCGGACAGAGGAGGGCACCGGGGAGATCTGCCTGATACCATGCTATTGGGAATAATTTCCTTGTATTCCTCCAACCCTAATGGGTGGGTATATAGTTATCCATACATGGGCCTAGATGGGCCTATTACAACTCCATACTCCAACAAAATGATTGGTTAATAATTAAATTATGGAAGAACATATTTAAGTTCTCTTTGAAGCATAGTTCAACAATGATGGATCAAACAGCATCGGTAGTCATGCATAGAATTTGAAGCCCAAATTGCAATTAGTTAAAACAATGCTGCAAAGGAATAATAAACACACATATACATGATATGTTTAGCCCTAAATTGTGTGCGCTATATAACCTGTGCAACCGAGCACAATTATCTAACACATAGACATTTGAACATAAGGAGCTATAACATGAAATCCTATACAAGAAGCAATTGGGTGCTAAAAGAAGATTTGAAATATTTCTTACTTGTCAATTAAATCTTGTGCCTCCACACTCATTTCCTCTGGGACATGTGGCCAAGGTATTTTGCGATTCAGAATATTGTCAAAAATTGTCTACAGCACCAAGTATAGAATAATAATGTTAAGCTAAACCAAGTTTTCAGATAATTGATCTATAGAGAAGATCTAATAGTATAATGGCAAATATTTGCTCCAATGACCAACACACATTAATAAGGAACACTTATTTGCAGAAAATATCTAATAAGCCCTTGGCTGATGCAACTGTGTTAAACTTATAATCTGATGTTGTGAATCTGACATTTTAAAAATTACAGGAAGACTATAATCTATTGCAAAGTATTATTCACTTAATGTAACTACAATACCTGGGGGTGTTCCGCGTTGAAAGGGGGTATGCCAACAATCAGCTCAAAAAGAATGACACCAACGGACCACCAATCTGCACTGCAACCTAGGAGGATATACACAATGATAAAATAGTTAGTACTACCTCCGTTCCAAATTACTATTCGTTGTTGACTTTTTTCCATTACCTTTGACTATTCGTCTTATTCAAAAAACTTGTCCAAATATACAAATCAATAAGTTATTCTTGAATTATATACGATGATAAAGTGACTCACATACAAAATAAATGATACTTGTGAAAATTTTTGAATAAGACGAATGGTCAAACGCTAAGCGAAAAAGTCAACAACGAATAGTATCAAATAGGTAAGCAAAATGAATAGGTACACCAAGCCTAAAAAATGACTTTGTTTAGCATTTACCATGTCCTGTCCCCAAAAGGATTTCTGGTGCTAAATAATCAGGAGTTCCAACAGCAGAGCGATTTTGTCTCCGTGCTCTGTGATCCATTTGCTCGAGTTCACTCATCTGAGGCTCTTCATCTCCATACAGTGAAGCTCCACTAACAGCAGGACCAGACAGATCATCTGTGCTGTTAATCAAACCAACCTTGGACAACCCAAAGTCTGTCAACTGAAGAAATGAACATTAATAAGCAGCACAAATAGAACATTAATAAACAGCACAGATTAAGAATAAAAATGAATTTGCATGTCCATAGAAATATGAAGGGCAAAGGGCATTGAAATAGTGACATGAAACTGAAGAGCAAATAACAGCAGATATTTGACTTTTTGTGAAAACTACAACAAAGTGCTGTTTTTTTCAAGGAAAAGAATCTCCAAGATTTTGAGCATAGCCTTCTATCTGTTGGTGTATATGAGTGTGGTCTATGGCCCATATGTAAAGGCCCATCTAGAGGCCCATGTACAGAAACTATACAGCCCAACCCTTCTAGGGTTTGGAGGTACAGCCCAACCCTTCCAGGGTTTGGAGGAATAGAGGAATTACTGCCTTCTAGCACTATCCAGAATGTAAAGTCCAAAAGAAAATATGGAGGCATCACAAGCATTCTAATCATCCATCATAATCTCCAAGAATGACTCCTCAATAGTCACATGCATTTGCTGGCAATTCTCTCCTCTTGCAAATTTAGGACATGCTGTTTCGACAACTGCTATGAACCATACCATTATGCATTTTCATTGCATGGACAAAATATACTCCCTCTGTCCCACAATAACAGGCCGTTTTGGAAAATATCAGACAAATTAGTAGTCATGACAAATGACCATGTTACCTCTCACTGGAGTTACAAAAGCATAGTTCAGCTAGGCGACACTAGGCGGCGACTAGGCGCTAGGCAATGGGTCAGCGCCTAGGTTCCGCCTAGCGCCTAGCCCAGCTAGGCGGCGCCTAGGCAGCGACTAGACGCGACTAGGCGCTAGGCAATGGGTCAGCGTCTAGATTCCGCCTAGCGCCTAGCTGATCTATGTACAAAAGTAGCATTAACTAGCTATTTGGTTGGCTCTATGTGTTTCTATATGCACTTTTGCGTTTCTCTATGCACTTTTGTATTAATGTGTGCATCTCTAAAAGCTAAATGGACATTCTTTGTGGGACAAAATTTGAATGCTAAATGGCCTGTTATTGCGGGACGGAGGGAGTACCAAATTACTGATACATCAAACCTCTTCAACCAATCAGACAACATAGGTTAGAGCTTGTCCATATCTAACATGAAACATAAAAATATATAACAAGGAGAGAAGGTTTAATGACCATGCCCTCCATACCTTAATATGTCCATCATGGGCTATCAACAAGTTGTCAGGTTTTAGATCCCTATGAACTATTTGCATAGAGTGCAAATATTCCAAAGCTAGTACCTGCAGGATAAATTGATTGTGAGACAGAGGGAATGATAAGGATAGAAAACTATTAGATACTATTAACTTACAACTTCTGCAAGATATACACGAGCAACATCTTCATCCAGGCATCCTAAATTCCTCAGTAGTGAGTAAAGGTCACCTCCATTTAGGTACTCCATGACCAGATACAAATTCTCCCGAGAGGTAAATGAATAGAAAAAGCGTACCTTCAAAAAGCACGACGACTTTAGAATCAAATTATGATGCTCCTAAACAGGGTAAGGTTTGCAGATTTACTTACCACAAAAGGATTTCTGACTGTGATAAGGATATCACGTTCAGCCAGTATACTCTCGACAGCATTTTTCCGGATCATATCTGCCTTCCTAAGAACCTGCTTAAAGGAAGACATATTGTTAAATCAGCTAATAAAATAGCAATGTACGACTTAAAATGAAAGGAAGCAAGATGAGTATGTATGAGAGAGTTTTCTACTATATACACAAAAATAAGCTGAACAATGTTAGTGAAATTGGTGCCATGGTATTGCTCCTTGCTAGAAATCTGCCTATGTTCAGGCGTTCAGCAGAGCCAGATCCCCTCCTATGTTGTTTCAACATAGCTGATTGTTAGTTGTGATAAGTTTGGCGAACCAGCATAAATACCCAGGCCACTCTTATGGATATGAAACACAAAAGAAAATTGCTGCCGTTGTAGTTGTATTGCTACACTAGACATCTTAGACTACAATGCTTGCAAGAAGCAAGCAAGATGTTATATGTTCAACAAGATACCCACACCAGAAGTATCACCACTAGCATTAAATTCACTTCAGCATAAAAGCTGTACCGCAAAAGTTATCATAAGAACAGCACAAAGATGACGGAGTGTGGTTTAAATCTGCAATTGACATTTGCTGGTACCAGTTGTGTGCTCTCAGATGATATGCAGTAGAGAAAAGAACATTGAAATTGTTCCCAAGTAAAGACAAAGCCATGGTCCAGAAAGCTTAATTACAACTTCAGCGCAAGAATGCTAATGTTTAATTGGATAGTCAAAACATAATGGATGTAGGAATATCCCCCAAACAGCAAGAGTTTTTTTCCCTTCGAAAAGAGAAGTGTTCAATGAAAACTAGTTATTGTTGGACATGCCCATCAGCGACAGCCATTTGGCTTGAGTTTAACCCTATGCAAACTGTCAATGAATAGATGGTGCAGGCACCAGCCAGACTCACATTGTGGATCCAAAAGAGACACAGGACCATCAAACTAATTGGACAGCGGTCACAGCACTAAGTGTAAACCCACTGTTATGAAGTAATACAGAAAAGTTCCGACTTTTGGGCCTGAACCACTTGTACAACTTCCAGGATATGAACCATAAGACCAGTGCCTAATGAAAGACATGTGTGGTTGCATGAAAGAACAAAAAAGATCAGCCAATGAATACCTTTATAGCAAAGAGGTCTCCTGTAGTTCTTTTCTTGGCCAAGAAAACACGTCCAAATGCTCCACGACTGATAGGTTTTATGATTTCAAAGTCATCAATTGAAGTACGATCCTTGACTGGATGGACAGGACTTGCACGCAAGCTACGCACAACATCATCTTCTTCATCCATTATAGTGCTTGCTGAATCAACCTTGTCCATATCAACCGAATCACATAGCTGCAGGTACTTCTCCCTAAGGGGTTATACACATGTGAAGGATGGATCAATTAAAGAGTTAAAAAATGGAAAGTAGTATTACTTTGATAGGCTTCAAAAAATAAACTGACCCGCAAGAATTACTTTTATTATCTGGTCAGGATATCAATTAAAATTGAAGGGTAAGTCCAAAAAGAAGTCTCACCGGTGTAGTTTTTCTATACGTGTTCCAAATGTCTGCACTGTGAGGGCCTCATGCTTCCTGCGGTTGACAATTTCTTGAAGATCTTCTATGCAGGTCACCATTTGGGATAATGCACTTTCTTCATCCAGAGGAGTATTTGCGATGCATCGTGCAATATCAGCAAGTTCAACAATCTGCATAAATTGAAGGAGACTATTATATCAACTCTTACCATTTGATGTCTAGAGTTCAAGGAGTCAAGTATCCAAAAGAAAAGTTTAACAACTGAATTCATTTTCCTTACAGGCAAACAAGGTAACGTGAACACAGGAATGAAAACCTTTTCGACTACTACTGACTAGAATGAGTACTCTTAAGCTAGCAAGGTCTCTAAAATTACACTTCTCAGATAAAACATCATTTCTGCATGACTTATGTGTTCGAATCACGTATCCCTTGTGTTGCTGATTTTCCATCTAAATCTCGCAATAGCATAACCACATATCACAGCAGTTTTAGATCTGTTCTTGCAGTGTGTGCACCCACCGGTGAAGAGGACATCTCAGACCATCAAACTATCACTGATTCACCATGTCACAAACTTCCTTGAAATAATTCTCGGCGCCCTGAAGTCAGTAAATTTCTGAAAGTTCCAGGGTATAGTTTCACTTCTTCCGCATTCCTAAAATTTATCAACCACGCCATTTTATAATACACTATGCTACACACTTTCAGAGTACCACATTCACAAAGTTTGGAACTTACATACCAATATATCCAGGATTACTCAATTTACAAGATAAACTGGTGAGGCAAGACAAACTATGTCTGAGCTGTCGGGTGGTTAACAGGAAGGGGTACTCGCCCTCAGAGGTTGGCTCTGAGCAACCAGTTTAGATGGAAGATTACTTCCTTGCTTAATCTAAAATGTTTCTGCCGAGCTCTTCATGTATAGAGGTAACCTTAACAAATCCAACCATCACTCCTAACAAATAGCTAAAATTCCATCGACTCAACAACTCACAACCATGGATAAGAAAGACTCAGCATACTAACGAACTGACACCAAACAGCTCAAGCCATGGATGCCTACTGCAGTACTGCATCTTCTAGCATGTGTAGTACTTGCTGACGAAAGAATCCACAAAATACTCAAACTTCATAGCAGCGCCTAGTTCCATTGGCTTCATCAATCCTAGTGAAATTATACCACAAGAAGGGAAATTTCTAGGAAATTCCACTCGATACCTCACTCTCACTGATATATGGGTACTGGGGGAATGGAACGGTTTATGGAATCCAATTGAACGGAGTGATCCATAATATTCCATAGACTATCAACAAGTTACAAAGATCAAACTTTCAAGAGGAACACAGAAGTGTCTGAAGTCTGAACAGAATTGCATAATATGGATGTGCTAGAGCTCTGCATCCCTACCAAATGTGAAATGCCACTAGGATTAGCATTTGATCATGGTGACAAGGGAAGGATTAACAAGTGAGATATCAGACTACAATTGTGATTTTCTAAATTTCACAGCTTTAATTAAGAAGTCTGCATATTTGAAAAAGCTTGAAACTAGGAAAACTGTTCTTAAACTAAAAAGTAGTGCAGATGAGATATGGCATATTGATAAAACCCAGCATTTAATAAAATGTGGATGGAATGCAGTTATCAAATCTAATATGATTTCATAGAATAAACCTAACAACAGTACAAATAATTACGTATGTACTGCTTCTCTAGTCATGTATCAAATGATAAATTTGTGGCACAATGAACAGGTAGCAAAAGAGAAAAGAGCTCTTACCTGAGGAAGATCATCACTCTCGTTAATTGCATTTTTACCAGCTAAAAGCATGTCTATATGATTTGATCTTGGAGTCGCTAATGGAGATCTAGGAGTCATACTTCCCGCAGATGATGTAGCCATTCCATGATCAGATTTTGGTCCAAAACGAGTCTTACATGTCATCGAAGGAAGATTTTTAATGTCATCCAATGAAATAGTATTATCGGACTCTTGGAGATAGTCAAGCATATCAGCAGATCCTCTTCTCGACCAATCTGAGAGTTTTGGAGAGGGACCATCAGATTCTTCATTGATGCTTGAGTTTGAAACTTTTGCAACATCTGGGCTGCCCGTAGCGTTTGTAAGTTCTTTCTGCGAATAAGATTCTACCAACTTTTCTAGTGTTTCTGCAACTCTGATCAATCGTTCATCAACACTAACACCTTTTTGATCACACCTGTCAGCAACTGCACAGACCCTTGAATGATCTTCTACATAATGTGTTGGAACATATTCTTCGCATATGCGGCACATTATTGAACCCTCTTCAGAAATATTTGGCTGGTCAGACCAGTGTCCCCATGAACTTTTATGTTGATGCTTGCCAGAAAGCTGTTGTGGTATAGATTCGACTGGACTGCTTAATTCAACATGGCTACTGACTGTAGAATGTGCATCTGTTTTCTTATTAGGTGATTCCAATTTAGTGGGAGTAGATTCTTTGGGGGCCTTTATAACAGGTGATGGAAAAGGTTTCCAGGAAGACATCCGTTCTTTGGTAGGTGAGTCAACCTCTTTCTTAATATCTGTATCAAGAGGGGGAAGAAGCTTAACAGGCTTTATCTCCTGGCTGCGCTTCCATTTCAAATTATGCTGCTCCTGACTGTATGATTTTCTCGCATCACTTTTACTGGCTCTGGATGTTGTGTCATCTGGCTGTGATAAAATTTGCCTATCTGCAGATTGTATAATCTTATCACGCTGATCAATAACAACTTCATCCTCAGCAAAGCCACTCTCCTTGTGAAACTGGAGCAGCCTTGTACATCTTGTAAGGATAAAAAGCATTCGGGTGTACAATTTCTTCAACACCCCCATTGGGAGCTCCTGACGGTGATCATCCAAATCTTGCACTATACCTTCACACTGAAGCCAAAATTCCCCAGGTGTCATGACGCAGCAGCTACGTGCAAGTATTAATAAATCCTCCAGGGTTTCTTTCCACTCAGGATGAGAGTCTGCATACTTTTCCATCACACTAACCAAGTCTCCTGCAAATACTGCCAAATCAGAATTTACCTCTTCCTTTGCCTTCTCAAATCTCACCTGGATAACTTTTATTACCTCCTGCACACAAAAAAAAGGAGACAATATTATTATTATTACTTAGCAAATATTGAAAAGTGAAATGGGTAAAATAGGAAAAAAGGACATCAAATATACATATATATCAACGTCTCACACAGACCGTGGACCAGGATTACCTTTAAGTTGTAAATGCCCCGAGGCTTCCAAAAAGGAAACGGGCGCACCCCTTTGGAGTTCAGCTCATGTGAAAAACTTTTTATATCTGCAGGGACTCTCTTCCTCGGTGCACTAGTAGCCTGCATAATGGCTTTAAAGCGTGGAGACTCGGATTCCTTTGGTGTCTCACATGGATCATATGCACACTAAAATGCAAGCAAAAGTGGCAAGGATAGATTAGCCAGTGTTTACTTAAATGCAAGTCATAGAAAAAAGACAGAAACATCACTACCGCAGCCTCTGGTATGTGAGTCGGTGTCCTCAGATCTCCAGAATGGTTCCGCAGTGCACTAGGTTTAGCTGCTGTGAATGAGATGGATTAGATGCCCACATATTACATATCGTTGCGAAGAGAGACAAAATTGAACGAAGCCCCAAAAGAGAGGCCACTAACTAGTTGCACGGATATTTTTTGTAACAGACTTAAAGAGGGAAATTTTAATGGAGAAAAGACTGTGAACACACACAAACAAGATATCTCCGCTACAGAAGAAGCATTTGATTCCAATTTTTATAAATCAAAACTGCAGCTGTTAGATATTGTCATCTGATTCCTTTGAAAACCCTTCCCATATTCCGGCCCTGTATGCAGAAAGGGTATTGGACTAGGGGGCGTTTTTTTTCTTCTCTCTCTCTCTCCCTCTATACAAATATACACAGCTCTCCTGCGTATTCAAGAAAAAAACAGATATTGTCATCTGGGTGGCCCATTGGGGTAAACCAAGACTTGTTCCTTGCAACCCTAACATAATGCAGCTTCATGTGGGATGTGCAGAAATATACAAGTACAGATCACATAATGATCAGCTAGTTGGGGGTAGAAGGAGATGCATGTTGTAGTAAAGCACTCCCACTCTAACCACAAACCAACATCCAGTGTGCTGTGATATTCATTTTTCAAACAATTTGATTTCTTAAAGCATAAACAGAAAATTCAGCTAATACGATTTTCACTGCTCCTGTACACATTAAGTGTCAAGGAGGTTATAAAGTGTAAACAGCGTCTAGTATGTGCTAGAACACGTCAATCAAGCACATATCCAATGAACTACACATATAGAACTAAACAGGGCTTATTAGCTTATGAGAAATGACTTACTCTTAAGCACCAAAAGAGGAAGCAACAGCTAACTCGACTTGTGCTAGTGTTTCAAGTTCCGTATATGGATACCACAGAACAAGATGAATCATGCAATCTCAACTCCTAGCAGCTTAAGACCTCTATGTCAACTGCTTTTCTCAAACAGTCGACTTAGTAAGACTAGAGGAGCATCAAATAGCTAGTGTTTGCTCACTCATTTTCACTCATACCCTGCCTAAGAGTAACACCACAAAGCCCCTAGCTTCGACAAATCACTAACCAGCTTATAGGATCGTGCTGCGTAACCCTAAACTAAACTAAACTAGCTTTTGAAATGAAAAACAACATGGACAGATTTTTTCTACCTTTTACAGGGCTCTTCCCTTCTGCTCCCAAGCTCGCCCCAGCTGCACTTCGCATCGGCAGCTCAGCAGTCTTCCCCTTTCCCCGGATGCTACTACCACTGGTAGTCGAATCCGCCCACGAGCTCACGCCCTTTCTCCCGCCGACGCCGGCTGAGGCACCCGAAGGCTCCGCCTGGCCCTGCCCGCGCGAGAGGTTGCTGCTCCCGAGCGCAGCAGCCATGCGCTGCCCCTCCTGCGGCAGCGGCCCGGATCTCGTCTTGATCCGGTTGAGCCCCAGCGAGGACGCAAGGATCGGCGACAGCGCGGCCGCCGACGCGCCGCCGCCGCCCCCGCCGCCCGCATCCCTAAGCTGCGCCGCGGACCCCTTCCTCCCATCACCTGCCGGGCTCGACGAGGCCGACGACGCGGCGCTCTTTGGGGCGGCGGCTGCGGAGCCGAAGAGCTTGTCGCGCTTCCTGGGAGTCTCCGATTTAGTCTTCTTCTTGTCGGATCTGGAGGAGGACGAGGACGCCGGCGACGCCGCGGAGCCCGAGGCCGGCGCCGAGGTGGGCGTGCGCGGGCTGTTACTGCCATCTGGGCTAGACGAGGACTCCGACGACTTATGCCGCGACGAGAAGAAGCGGCCCTTGAACACCATGGCGTCGCCCCGACCCGCCCCGCCCGCCGGGGAGGCGTTTCGTCGAACAGATTGTGGAAGCGAAGCGAAGCGAGCGACAGAGAGACGGACTGGTAGAGAGAGGAGAGCGTGCGAGCGGGGACACCGGGAGGAAAATACAGGGACCAGTGGGGGTGGACTCCGCGTAGTGTTTCTCCGCCTCGCGCCCTCGCGTGACCGCAGGCGTGCATGCGGTGACCGGTGACGGAGTGAAATGCGCACTGTAGTCTAGAGAGGGGAGGTACAAGAGAAAGCAAATATAGAAAATATAATAAGGAAGAAGCCCATCTTTAGCCATTAAACTATAGCGAAAGTTTGGTTTTGACCATCGAACTCGAAAACCAGAAATCTTTAGCCATCGAACTCTTAAAACCGTTCACAAATGGCCATCGGGTGGTTTCAGAGGATGGTCTCGCTGACGTGGCTACCGCGTGGCGGTGGGCCCCACATGTCATCCCCATCTCTCTCCTCTCTCTTTTCTCTCCCTTCTCTCTCCACCGCCTGCTACAACTCTCTCTCTCTTCTCTCTCTCGCGCAGGCCACCGCCGCCCGCCGCACAGGCCCTACGCCGCCGCCTGTCCATCGCGCAGGTCGCCGCCGCCCGCCGCACACGACCGCGCCGCGCCGCCCGCCCGCACGGCCGCCACCCTTCGTTGGAGCAGCGCCGGAGCAGCCGCCGGAGCAGCCGCGCCACCACGGCGATGAGCTGGTCGTCCTCCGACGCCTTCCTCGCCGGCCCCTCGCGGCAGATCTCGCTGCTCGGCTGCCGGCGCCGCTCGGCGCCCGCGGCCAGCCAACAAAACTGAGGAGGGTAGAGAGGAGGAGAGAAGAAGAGGAAGGAGAGAGATGGGCTGACATGTGGGCCCCACCGCCACGTGGAAGCCACATCAGCAAAACCACCTTGTAAAACCGCTGGATGGTCAAAAACGAACGGTTTTAAGAGTTCGATGGCCAAAAATTCCTGATTTTCGAGTTCGATGGCCAAAACCAAACTTTCGCTATAGTTCGATGGCCAGAAATGGACTTCTTCCATATAATAATAGAGGAAAATATTGTAATGCAGTAAAATACGGAGAAAAGAAAGATATTATTGTAATGGTGCACTATATGGTGCAGTTAAATTTATATTGTTAGGTGGTTGAGTCCATTTCAGACGATAGATGTACATTTAATCATGCAGTAAAATACGCAGAATGAAAGATATAACCATGTAAATAGAGATATGATAAAAAAAATACATGACAAATAAATTGGGATAGAACCAAACCTGAGTCCTTCGATAAATAAGTAGGTCGTGTTTGCCTCTATATGTGTGGATGTTTTCGTACATCAGGTTATAATTGAAATGCTTATGAAGACAAAAATAAGATATAATTTTGCACGATATAGTAGGAGGAGAGCATGCAAATGGTGGCAATAGGTAAGTCAAGCCATGGTGAACTTGGGGTGGTTGGATTCACATGTGGATTAAATGTGTCATATTTGCGTGTATATGTTTAATTAAGGGTTTCGATACCCGTTTAATAGCTAGACTACATATGGTGATACAGATGAGGGGTGCAAGTAAGGTAAATGAGGATTTTATGGAGTTTCTTGGTATGATTGAAAAAGAGTATTCTAGGGTGGAAGGGTTGAAGTGACTAATAAGCCGACCCACAAAGCCACGGTCGAGCAGGCCACGCTTATTGGCCTGTGAACAACACTGAATATGCCCCCTGTTCATGGCCCAGGTTTAGACTTCAGAGATAAGTCAGCAGTTATCGTCTAAAGTAATTTCGGCCAAACAGTAATTAGTTTTCCGAAGTATCAAGTTGGATAATTTAGCTAAGATTCAATACCTTGGCTGGTTAGAGCCTGCTCTATGTTATCCATACATGCACGACATCCTTTGTAAGCAGAAGGTCAGGCTTAATAAGTGAGATGACGAATGAATCCTTTTCTTGCCAAACCACACACCAAGAACTATAATATTATATGGTCTACACATTTGCAAGGGCTATAAACTAACAAGAATCAATCTATCAAAATTAAAAGGCATAGCACATATGGCATATTAATAAAGCATAGCACTCGCATAAAAATTGTGGATTTCATGAAGCACATATGGCATACTAATAAATGTCATGGGTAGTCGGCTGGGCCGACTGGGTCTATTGGGCCAGGCCCATTAGGGTTTGGTAAGGGTTAAGTAAGCTTCTCTATATAAAGAGGGGAGATGTATCAATAGAGGCAAGCAATGAAAATATCAGTCTATTAGGGTTAGCCCCTTTTATCCCTGCCCTTGTGGTCCGGCTGCCGCCATCGGCGAGGTCGGGCTGCTAGGGTTCAGGGCCAATCGGATCTGTACGTGACATAAAGGACAATAGTGGAATCCAAATTGTGGATATTATGTAGTTCTAATTTGAAATCCAACATCACACGTTTTGATAGGATGAACCGATCAGTGACTTTCAGACTTTCTGAAGCACCTCCTGATATATCCTTGTTTATTTTCAGTGGTTGATTTTATCATTATGGCTACTAGATTTTAGTTATACCAATAAAAAAGATTTACCATAGATGCTGCTTTTTCTACGGTCATGGACATTATCAAGTTAGAAGTTTATGTCAAAATGACTAACAGATGAGAAAGATACAGGGATAATTATGGGGATTATATACACGTCTGACCTTCAGAAGATCATTGCTCTCATTATTTGCACTTTTGCCAGCTAAAAGCGTGTCAATGTGATTCGACCTTGGATTTGTTAATGGAGATCTAGGAGTCATGCTTCCAGCAGATGATCTAGGGGTCTCACATGTCACTGAAGGAAGGTTTATTATGTCCTCACACGGAGTACTGTTATCAGTTTCCTGGAGAGACAAACAGGATTATCAGCAGACCCTCTTCTCGACCAATCAGATAATTTCGGGGTGGTACCATTGGACTCTGCGTTGATGCTTGGGCCTTGTTTAGACGTTAAATTTGGGAGTAAGATGTCACTTCGTAATCATTGCGCTACTGTAGCATTTCGTTTGTATGTACGAAAAATTGTCCNNTCTAAAAATTGATTAATTAGGCTCAAAATGTTCGTCTCGCAGAGTACAACAAAACTGTGCAATTAGTTTTTGATTTCATCTACATTTAATATTCCATGCATGTTATGACATTTTGATGTGATGGGGAATCTTCTTTTTGCATAGTGAATTTGGGGGAACTTTTTGCATCTAAACAAGGCCTTGAATTTGAAACCTCTGTAGCATTGCAGCCAACAACACTTGAAAGGTCGTATAGCAAATATGACTCTACCATCTTTTCTAGTGTTTCTGCATCTCTTAGGCGGTGTTTAGTTCCAGAATCCGGCGGGCGGATTCGGGATTGCGGCGACTGGCCGGTCTGACACCGGTCCCTATAGCGTTTCATTTGTATGTGTGAAAAATTGTCTAATTTTTTTTAATTAGACTCAAAATATTCGTCTCGCTGAGTACAGCAAAACTGTACAATTAGTTTTTTTATTTCATCTACATTTACTACTCCATGCATGATATGACATTGAACCATTTCCCAAATATTTGGCTGGCCCAACTCAGACCAGTGTCTGACAGCCTGATAGCCTCCATGGACTCCATTTCCTGGAGCACTGGGAGCCTGCATTCTGGTTGCAAAGTGAAGAGACTAGGATCCCTTCGGTGTTACGCTGGGACCTCAAATGCGCACTGCGGAACAAGATGGTAACGCAGATAAGTGAACGCATGATCAGTGCATCTAAAGCGTGAAAAAAGCATGTCAAACTCTGAACAGATTTGTTTTTAAAAAAAAAAACTCTGAACAGATTTGCAGTAGGCGAAAATAACAGGAATAGGATCGAGATCGACACCTGTTGCTGGTTCCTGTCGGGCCCCGCCCGCGTGAGAGGTCGCTGCTCCCGAGGGCGGCGGTGATCAGGTGATGCGCTGCGCTTGCCTCGCGATCTCGCCTTGACTCGATTCAGCCCCAGCGACAGTCTTCAGAACCGTTGGCACTTGCACTTGGCAGGCAGGTGGAAATGGGCCGCCTTAGTCTAGCTGACAGCTGGGCTCGGAAATGGCCGAAGCGACGACCACGGCCGTTCGTAGTGGAAGTGGGCCAGTGGTGGGAGTTTCCGTGGGCCGGCCGATGGATGATTCCTGGGGTGAGCACGGTCAAAGATTCCCCGGTCGATGAATAAGAATTGTTGTTTTCGTCTTTTTTTTAAAAAAAAATCCAAACATCGACGGCCGGATCTTGATTTCTCCGATCTAGAAGTTCGAATTTTCGAACTCCCTCTTCCGTGTATTCCTTCGCCTCCTCCGTTGCCGCGTTGTCCAAATCAACCCCTTTGCCTTCGACAACGCCTCCCTAAATCCCTTGCTCCCCAAGGATATGTATGATGCCCTTCCAGTCCCGCTCCCACGCCACGCGCGCGCCATGGCCCCCTCCTGCGCCGCCGAGTGCGCGCTCTCCCTCGCCTGCGCGCGGTGGGCGGCCCGCCGCCTCTCCCTCTCGGGCGCCGACGACAGCGCGTCGTGGCCCGCGGCCTCGCCCGCCTCCTTCGCGCCCGTCCCGCGCGCCTGCCGCGCCGCGCTCGCCGCCTACGACGACGACGACCAGCCGGCGCCGTCGCCGCTCTGCCCACCGTACCGGCTCCTCCACGACCGCACCCGCGGGGAGGTCGTGCTCGCCGTGCGCGGCCTCGGCCTCGCGCGGCCCGAGGACTACCGCCTCCTCCTCGACGCCGGCGGCCCCGAGCCCTTCGCGGGAGGGCACGCGCACCGCGGCCTGCTCCGCGCCGCCGTCTGGCTGCTCGACCGCGAGGGCCCCGCGCTGCGGCGGATGGTGGCGGAGGCCGGGCACGAACGGTGCAGGCTCGTGTTCGTGGGCCACTCGCTCGGCGCGGGCGTGGCCGCGCTGGCGGCCGTCGTGGCGGTGAGGTGCTGGCTCGGAAGGCTCGGGCTCCGCCGCGAAGACGTGAGGTGCTACGCCATGGCGCCGCCGCGGTGCATGTCGCTCGGGCTCGCCGTCGAGTACGCCGACGTCGTCAACTCCGTCGTGCTGCAGGCAAGTCTGCTGAGATTCCTGTCTCTTTATGCTTCTTTCAGACTTTCAGTTATCTAAATATCTTTGATAACTTTATCCATTTATTTTGAACATTGATACAGCAATTAGTAATGAAGTGTTGATATTATCTGTAATATTTTGGCGATCTAGAATAATCATCCTGATCATGCGCATTTGTGGAACTTTGCAGGATGATTTCTTGCCTAGAACTCCGGCGCCCCTGCAGCACATATTTGGATCGATTTTCTGGTAATGCTCAGACGCATTTCAAGAAAAAAGTCACCAAGGATTTATGCTTGGTTCATGTTGTTCTTAACTAGTTTGCCTCGCTTTTTCCTTTTTCTGTTTTGCAGTTTGCCGTGTCTGCTATGTTTCGTTTGCATGAGAGACACGTTTGTGGAAGGGAAGCTCAAGGATCCAGCTAAACTCTACGCTCCTGGTACAGTGTTCCATATCGTGGAACGAAAGAATTGCAGGTATTCTTGCCAGGTTTCCATTGCCTCTAAATTTTCTAGCTTTCTATCTAGGGTCACTTCGAAAAAAATGGGGTCACCGGATGATATCGTAATGGACTAATGGTGCATACGGCTAGCTGGTAAGATAGGATCTGAACATTTCCTCAAAAAATATGAGATTTCAGGGAGCTTCTGAACAATCACGTACCTTCTGAATTTGAATTGCGATGTAATTTAGGCCTCATTTGCTACGGTTTCTTGATTCTCTGATTTATGTTTATGGATTTGTTTCTCCATGGTACATTTCTATGGAGAAATAGGGTCATTCTCATGCCAGAGTAGAAATGTTTCTCCTAATTTTTGCAAGAATCTGAAACAAAAATACCTGTTAGACAGGTTTATCTGGTTTCTGCACAGAAACAAGATCCATAATCTCTGGTTTCTTAATTTGTATTATGGAGTCTTTATTTAGCCTTGCAACTATGTTGTTATTTACGCAGATGTGGAAGATTTCCACCGGAGGTCAGAATGGCAGTCCCAACAGAGGGCAGATTCGAGCATGTTGTTCTGTCGTGCAATGCTGCCACTGACCATGGAATTATTTGGATCGAAAAAGAGGCCCAGAAGGCTTTAGATGTGAGTTCATCACATGCTCTCTTCTCTGGTCTACCTTCTATGTATGTCGGTGATCATGTGAATTGTGACATACTTCATCTGTTTTGACTGTCATCAGTTGATGGAGCAAGAAGAAAAGTCAGCATCGCCTCCAGCGCAACAGAAGATGCTAAGAGCACAGGAGTTGAAGTCAATAGACGTAGAGGAGGGTACAATTGGACTTCATAGTATTGAGCATCTGGTGTCTATTGAGGCGGACATTTTGCTAGGCAATTCGTCATCGTCATCATTGAACTTTGATAGCCCAAGGGCCTCAACAACGTCGAGCAACACCTCATCCTCAACGAGTAGTAGTGAACCATCTGAGTGGGATGAGCTTGTGAGGGCTTTCTTGGGTGATCATGAACATGACGATGACCTAGGACATGAAAATGATGAAAAATTGTGTAACGTGGTTATGAAATATCTGCCTTTTCGTTGTAAATAATAATAAGGCTACCTGCTAGAAGTACAGCCACGGCCAAGCATTCACATTTATCTTTCAAATAAGTAAGTTCACAATTTCCAAAAATATTAGGTAAATGGGCATCGGATAGGGAAAATAGAAGCTGAGTGTTACCACCACACCACACCACACACGGAGGTGCTCGGTGCATTTATCTCTGCCAAGTTTTCACCCTGCACGTCGCAATTTCGCATTCGATTTTCAAAGCTGAACCACAAGCTACCTGCTACCCTGCCTTTCACCTCAAAGCCCAAAGGCCAAAGCAACCAACCCTCCAACTCCAAGGCTCCAATCCGCCAGCCGGTGGACGCCGCCGCCGCCGCCATGGGGAAGCGCGGCAACGAGTTCGACTACGAGCGCCTCCGCGACGACCGCATCTCCGAGAACAAGGTAGGCGCACGCTTGTCCCCGTACTCGATCTCCATCCGCCAGGTGAGGAATTTTCTACGGCGCGGCGCCACTGATCCTTGTTCTTTGGGGGGAGTTCCCCATGTGTCTGCGTGCAGGCACGGTTGGAGATGCTCGGGCTGCGCCGCGCCAAGGAGGAGCTCAACGCGATGGCCGCCGCCGCCGCCCCCGCCCGCCGCCCCTACATCCACAAGCAGTACGCCACGGCCCACGGGCCCGCCCCGCCGCTCCCCGCGGCTGAACGGGCAGGCCGTGAAGCACAAGGCGCTGCCTCTCAAAGGTTCGCCATCCTGTTCGACATGGCTTGTGTTCGTCCTCCATCCGAGGTTGTTCTGGGTTGTTTGAGATGGGCACACGTTTTTTGCTGTTGTCTTGCAGGGGTTCTGGGCAAGGCGACGGCTGTGGCGGTGGGCGAGGAAGAGGAGGTGGAGGAGGAGGAGGGCGAGCGCAATGCGGCGGCGGTCGTCGACGAGGAGATGGTGCCGGCGCCGCAGGACAGTGACAGTGACGACGAGGGGATGGGGGCCGTGTATGACCTTGCTCATGGGGAATCTGCCATTTCTGCAGGTACACAAACCATATGTATTGCTGATTTATTCACAGTGGGTAACTTTTAAGTAGCAGTACTAGCAAAGATAATTGTTTTCTAGAGTAAATATTATGGAATCAGATTATCTTTGTTGAGAAAACTTGGTTGTGTGATCAAATGCAGAGGAAATCGTGCAGCGCGGATGATTGCTAGTGACACGGGGATGAGACACGAACTAGCCGTGCTCATGTAAAATCAAGAACCAACAAAGATCTCTCATTTTCATTTCCCTTATCGTGTCCAGCTCGTCTGATAATGGCAATTGCTTCGCCTAATGTAGGCATGATGAACAGGTGGAGTGCTCGTCTACCGCTTCTGCCTTGATCTCCAGCTAAATGTATAAAGACTACTGTCTAGTTTAGACTTTTTTGAAGAAACTCAGTCCATTACATGAGGCTCCAGGGATTTCGTTTCAGATAAGGCGTAAGATAGCAGTCAATGTAACTCTGCAAGCATTTTGGAGCATGGCCTCTGTATTTTGTGGCCGAGTCTCTGTTCAACTCCTACGTTTTGGAATGTGAACCGAAATACCGAATCTAATCCATTCACAGCATGCGGTCGTGCACATCATGCATTTATTTGAGAGTAGAATGCTAAAAAGCGAAGAAACTTATATTCACCTATTTTGAACTTTTGATTAGGGAAAAGCTAACGCTCACTCGAGTGTTTCTCGAGCCACTGTCACACGAATTTTTTCTTCTCCCCATCAACACCTTCTTCTCCATCTCCGTCGAGCAACTCCGGCAAGGTTAGGGTTCGGGGTTAGGGGGGTTTGGGTTACCGGGGCTGCTCATCGCCGCCGGACCTAGAGGGAGGTCCAGCGGCGGCAGGCCGGCCCGGCGGAGGAGGCGGGCAGCGGGGTGGCTGAGGCCGGGCGGAGGAGGCCGGCGGTTGGGGCCAGGATCGGGCGGGGGAACTCACCGGCGTTGGAGAAGACGACGGGATGCTGGCGGCGGCGGACATCCATGGAGGGCGGTGGTGCGAGGGGCGGGGTAGGGGCTGTAGGAGGGCGGCCGGCGCCGGGGGACTAGGGTTCGCCGGAGCTCCGTGAGCTCCGGCGAACCTAGCCCGCCGGCGCCGGCCGGGGCGGCGGGGGAGGTGCGAGGCGGGCGGGGGGAGGGGGGCGTGGGAGGCGACGGGAGGCATCGGGTCGGGTGTGGGCGCTGGGGGAGGCGGGGTGGATGGATAAGGT
Organism: Echinochloa crus-galli; assembly: GCA_900205405.1. Lineage (NCBI taxonomy): Eukaryota > Viridiplantae > Streptophyta > Magnoliopsida > Poales > Poaceae > Echinochloa > Echinochloa crus-galli. The sequence continues at coordinate 163,436 of OAMR01000142.1, read as the reverse complement.
AGAGTTTCACTCGATCTCGGCCATTGATCTCAGATCGGACGGTGCAAAAAATCGAGTGCTGGGAGGCCCCTCCAACACTAGAGTATTACATAGACAGATCCGATGATTATGGTGTAAATGCTCTGGTATGTTTTTTTTTGATACTTAAGAAACTTTATTCATGACCTCATAAGCAGGTTACAGAAATTGGGACAATGTTGCCCCATTGGATGTTGCTCAAAGCTGAGTTCACTGGACAATGTGTAACTAAGTGATCAATGTGATAGCAAGAATACAGACAAGAGGCAGAGGAGATATCTTGGAAGGCTTGTCTCGCTAATCTGTGAGCTGTGTTGTTGCTAGTCCTTGGTATCTTGTTGCAGGTGTATGATATTTGTTGATTGTCTTGTAGGAATGTTGCTATAGAGCCTCTTGTCCTCCAATCAGTGGCTTCTATTACTGGGTCGTCCCTAAGAAGGTTTGACACCAGAATTTGACTATCTGTGAAGTAGTTCATAGTTTGGTACTGCAAAGTTGAAACGACCTTGGCTGCAAGAGCCAATGCTTCGGCCTCAGCATGAAGTGGATCCAGGGCCTCCATAGTGACTGCTTTGATGAGGAGACCTTTCTGCAGAGTATTGGTAGTGTCATGGATAAACACTCCAATCCCTGCTCGCCTTGCTTGGTGCCTGATTGATGATGGGGAAATGGCAGCATCTGTGTAACATCTCGGTCCCTGCAAATCCTGTAAAGTATGTGTGGAAGAAGGTGGAATTGGTGTCTGATGTGGAGTGGCATGGAGTGGAGTATGCAATGGAGTGGGGGAGTTTGAAGTGAGCGGTGTTTGTCTGGTATGTTTTTGTTGGTATTTGGAAGACAATACCATGGAACCTGGCCCCAATGCATTTGAAGAATATATTGACCCAGCTCACGGTAATTCATTATATCATGGATATGATTATTTGAATTAACTGCCTTCCTTGAAAAAAAACTATACTAAGGCCGTGTTTAGATGTTGAATTTGGGTGGATGAATATGGGAGCATGATGTCACATCGTAATCATTGCGCTACTGTAGCATTGTTTGTATGTCCAAAAAATTATCCAAAAGTTAATTAATTAGGTTTAAAATGTTCGTCTCGCGGAGTATAACAAAACTGTGCAATTAATTTTTAATTTTATCAACATTTAGTACTCCATACATGTTATGATATTTTGATGTGACGGGAAATCTTCTTTTTACATAGTGAATTTAGGAGTTGTCTTTTTAGAAACAGGGCCTGAGCGTCATAGGTAAAATGTGGTAAAAAAAGATCTGCAAATACTGCAGACTGCACATAGATAGAGCCGTTGTTACCTTTTCCCTTCAAACTTCGAGCAAACTTCGAGTAGCCGTTTGGGTCAGCGCTGAGCCACCGCCCAGTCGCCCACCAGTCCACCCGTGTACTGTCTCCAACCAGCCAACCATCGCCGTCGATCTTTGCAAGGCAAGGCCGCCGCAGCCGAAGCTGCCGCCATGGGGAGGCTCAGCGCCAAGTCCGACTACGAGAGTCTCCGCGACGCCCGCATCTCCGAGAACATGGTAAGGCTCAAGCATCTCCCCCAGATTCGATCTCCACCGGATGAGGAATTTCTTGCGGCGCCACTGATTCTTGGCGCGTGTGCAGGCCCGGATGGAGATGCTCGGCCTGCGCCGCTGCGCGGGGGAGCTCAGCGACATCGCCTCCGCTTCCACCCACCGCGCGGCCGGGAGCGCGACCCCCCGGAAGGCCCCCAGGCCGCGTGTCATGAGCATGACCCCGCTCCGCCGCTCCGTCCGCCTCGTCGCCGCTACGCAGACCGGATCCGCGTCGACGCGCCGCCGCTCCGCCCGGTTGAACGGGCAGTCTGTTCAGCACGAGGCGCTGCCTCACAAAGGTTGCCTGCTGAATTCGTGCCCTTTCATAGATTCGGCTCGTGTTGTATGTGATGGGAAACGACTCGAACAAGTTTCTTTGGTCGCCTTGTAGGAGCTTTGAGTAAACTGGCGGCGGCTGCGGCTGCGGCGGAGGATACAGATGATGAAGATGATCTGTCGTTGGTGGTGGACAAGAAGAGGGTGCAGGCTCTGCAGGAGAGGCGATGCGATAGCAAGGCGAGGGGTGCCGTGTACGACCCTGTTCTTGGGATCTGCTGCCATTTCTGCAGGTGGACTCGCAATCTCGCACCATTATCAACATTTGTCACTGATTTGTGCTGCATTATTGCGTGGGATTAGGGTCTTTGTGCACGTAGTTGAGAAAACTTCTTCTCTGACTGTAGGCAGAAGAAATTGTGCGGAGAGGAGGACTGCAAGCGCTGCGGGGAAGGCAACCTGAAGCAGCCATGTTTAGGTAAAGAAGAACTCGTAAAAATTCTCCTTTGTTTTCTATAATCGTATGCACTAGTCTGATCATGGTCAATATTCATTACTCTGATATGTATTTGACAGGAAAAACGGACTGCTCATCTTGTCATTCGTCGAATGGGATACTCTGCCGTGCTTGCCTGAAAGTGAGGTACGGTGAAGGTAAGCGAACTTGCTCAATTTTGTCAAGATTACGCTGTTGTTGAACCGGGGATGCAAAAGTCCTGAACTCGTTGATTGTCTTAAAAAAGAAATGCCGATGTTCTTGCTGGATTTTATTGGCCTGCCTTAATTTTGAGCTGCTTTAGCAGAGATGGAAGAGGTGAGGAAGAACAAGAACTGGATGTGCCCTCACTGCATTGAGGAGAAGGGCATCAAGAAGTTCTGGATATGCAACAGGTGAGAGTTTCCCAATCTCCCTTTCTCTTTTGTTCTACCATCAGAGGCCTGAAATGGCGCTGTCAGGATATGCAGAATTTTTTATAAACAAAATCAATCTCACATTGATCATTTGGTAACAATGGGTCATAAAACGATGCAGCTCCTTCTGCTTGAAGAAGAGGAAGATACCACCGACTGGGATTGCCATATACAATGGTAATTCTGTTTCTACTCCTGTTAAACATATGTAACAAATGTTGTTCCATATTGTGCCTCCTTTTCACTTTCTTTGTCATTGCAACAGCAAGGGAGCAAGGATACGAGTCAGTTGCACACCTTCTCATGGACAGGCTGAAGCGACAAGCATTCTGATGATGGCTGTGTTTCCCATGCTCACTTCTTCAGCGATTTAGTGAAGATATTAGGAGAAGTGTTTCTGTTGAAATGGTACACTTTTGCGCCCAAGAATGAAGCTAGGCTGGTTCACTTACGAGTAGATGATGGGCATCATATCCTCTTAGGAGAAGTGTTTTTGTTGAAATGATACACTTTTGCGCCCAAGAATGTGAAGCTAGGAACTCTGTCGCTCATGCCTGCTTTTTGCATGTTCACTTCTTCAGTGATTTAGTGATGATGGACATCTTAGCCTCTTAGGAGAAGTGTTTCTGTTGAAATGGTACACTTTTGCGCCCAAGAATGCAAAGCTAGGCTGTGTAACTTATGAGTAGATCGGATGATGGGCATAGTATCTTCTTAGGACAAGTGTTTTTGTTGAAATGGTGTACTTTTGCGCCCAAGAATGTGAAGCTAGGAATGTCCACTTATGAGATGTTCCAGAGATCAGTCAATGCTGCTGTTTTTTAAGTCCATGTCCATGATTTGATGAAAATTGTCATGTTACTGTATCTGTGTCTCTGTGATAGAACCAGGTATCTTGTATCAGTATAATTTTCCTACCGGCCTTGAATTATATGGCCAGTTATATCTTTGCAATTGTAGACAGAGTCACCAAAATCACTCCAGCTAGTAGCTAGCATATGATGAGCTAGATTGCAACAAAAAAAAGAAGAAATATCTATATCTGTTTATATTTCATAGCATTTTATGGCCACGCATGGATTTTGCAAGTGTGATTCAGCGGGGATCGAACAAAAATTACACATATCCCCCGAATAAAGTTTGCTTGCATATTGAAATCTCAGTAAATAAATCCTGATAAAAACAAAACGTTCACCGTTGCCGTCTTTAGTTGGGCCAAACAAGGCCTATTTTCCTAAACTGGGCCGAGGCCGACTAGGCTACACTAAACACCACGACCTCCACCTAGCGAGCAATGCCAAGTGACAGAAGAGCCAAGACGAGGTCTTGCTCGCGCTGGAGGGACACGGGCCGCCGTGGATATAGCGCATCCGTGGCCGGAGTGGGTCGCGTTGATGGAGCTCCTCCTTCGTCGGGGCCATGTCGACGCCTCCGCCTTCGGCGCCGGCTCGCCGTCTTCTAAGGACGCCAACGCTGTCCGCACCGCCTGCCTCCGTTTTGGGCGCGAGCGGCCTGAGCTCATCAGGTGAAGTGGCCTAGATCGGAGGGATCATGCTGGGTGAGGTTCGCGGCCTGAGTTGGCGTGCGCATTGAGGCCATCGTCTCTGTCGGGGCTATAGTTTTAGCTGCACGCGAGGTGTTTGTGGAAATGTAACACCCACATTTGCGTTTCCTTCTAGTTCTTCGTCAGGCACTCTGTTGGTGCTTGGCTGCTGGTTGCAAGATGGTTGCGCATTTACCATAAACGCGCATATTTTGGCAAGTTTCCAGCATGTCAGCTTACAGTCTGTGCCCCTATGCTGTACCAAATTGATGCCGTGCACTTCGTTAGGAATTTTTCAGAACAAAGCTATCTAATAGTGTAATTTTGGGGTCTATCTCCATCAGTAACCAGCGTAAAGTATCATATTGTGCTGCACGACTAGTATATCACTACACTATAAAAATGCTTAGACATGTGCAATTCGAAGTCATGGTTTCAGCATGTAAAGTAGTACTGTTATCTTCTGTTTCATCATGACTCCCAACTTAACTAAAGGACTTAAATGGATGCAGTGCAGATAAATTTGAAAGTCTTTTGTTGCAGGCATATATCAAGATGGGACATTCAAGTTGCCCTGCGGTGTGGTTGCCCCAGCATTGACAGGAAGGTTGTGAATTCTGGGAAGCGATTGCGGGCTTATGTAGGCCTTGATGAAGGAGAGGTAACTAAATGGAAATATATGTTGAAAAGTTTTCTTGATGCACCATTTTCATTTCACATCAATTTAAGAAGGCATAGAAAACTTAGCACGTGCACAAGTTATTAGGTTTGGGTAAATATAATATATAATTGTTTGTGATCTTAATATGCTTGTTTTTAAATTGCATGTTTGAAATCTTTGACTCCAAACATATGGTATGAAGGAACAAAACTGTTCACCTATTTGATCTCTTCAGTAGCCTTTCACTAAATCCAGTGCAGACTGGCGAACTAGCGAGTAGAAAATATTTGCAATCTGGATTTTATTTGTTCATTTCTTGAGAACTTGTACATTAAAATTAGTCAATATCATATCTCTTTGTGACAAGGAGAAAGGTTCACTTGGTCATGCAGTCTAGTTTCCCAAACCCATTAGATGCTTGTATTGTAAATTCCATGATTTTTTTAATGCTTGAAACTCAAATTTTTAGTGATTTAAGTCTGTGACATTAATTTATGTAGCATCAGCTTATCCTGACAGGTTTGCAGCCAATGTAATTTAAGAGGAAGTTGCGACAGAGCATATGTAAAGGCTCGGAAAGAAGAAATTGGAAGAACTGTGGATGTTATGCGCATCCTTTTGACTTATGGTCTTGATGTTATTACTGGCAATGTAGAGAACCGAGCATGCCTGAACAAAACTGTCAAGGAATCAATAAAGAGCCTACTGAACGAGGTTGTTGAGGTTGATTCTAGGGGACCTGGTTCCAGCACCGCGAAATCTGCACAACAGCACAAAGGTCAATCTGCTTTGCCCATGAAGCAGGGTGATTGGAATTGTCCCAAGTATGTCAGCAAAGCTAATATTTGTGTTCTGTAACCTATCCGCTTGCTCACAATGCCTTACATTTGTTGTCAGATGTGACTTCCTGAACTTTGCAAAGAATATCAAATGCTTACGCTGCGATGGGGAATTCCAAGAGAGGTATCGGTTGCTGCATGAAGACCAAGAGCATTTACCTCTCAAAAAGGGTGACTGGATATGCAAAAAGTGAGCTTGCTTAGTTTGCGACAAAGATCTACTGCAATTACTGTTTTCTCTCTCTTGTATTGACCTTACATTTTCAGGTGCAACTTTTTGAATTTTGCAAAGAATACGCGATGTTTGCAATGCCATGAGAAACCAACAAACCGTTTACTCAATCCAGGAGAATGGGAATGTTTCTCGTGAGTGCCTATTTCCACTACTATTACATCTGCTTATGCACTGCATTGTTTTGATGTCTACTGCCAGTATGAGCAATGAGCTTATAACTGGAGACAGTGCCATGATGTTAACTTCTAGTACTTATCAGAATATGGAAGGTAATTATGTGCTAAATGTTTAAAAACAGGTGTAACTATGTGAACTTCAAGAGGAATGCATTCTGCTTGAAATGTTGTTGGAAAAGACCAAAATCTCTGAACAGGCAAGATAGTATCGAAACACGTCATGATTTAGAGCATAGTAGGAATCCCTCTATTTCATTTGTTCAGGATGGTGTCCAATCGAAGAGGTGTCAAAGTCCACAAAAGAATGCTCCACTATCCGATGAAGATTCAGATTTCTGGAGCGCAGATGATGAAGGGGATGATAGCAGGGCTAACGATATGTTCCCGCCACAGGACTGCAAATTCCTTGAGAGTTTTCCTATTGTTGGGGGCAAGACTGCTATTTCCCAAGATCCACTTGTAAGGGAAAAATGGAAGTATGAAATGTCCAGGAGAAACAAAGGCCTACCAACGGAGGAATCACAGGAATGCAGTCGACATTTTAGCCCTGTCCGTCTTCCTAGAAGCATGGAGCTGGTTGACTCTGATGATGATATTGCCTCATGGTTTTCAGGTGGGGCTAGTAATAAAAATCTGGAGAAGGTCTAACCAAAGTTTATAAATAGGCGTGGCTTGTGGATTACCATATGTAAAATTTGTGTCTTTGTGAGTTATTGAAATTTTGGTAAAAATGTAAAAGCTCACCGAAAATTGTACGATTGATGTTTTGGAGTTCTTTTATGTGCTGCTCAGGGATGGCATGCTGTTATTTTGTTAGGAATCTGCGTGATTGAGCTGCACATAATAGTGCCATTTTCAAGCTCCTCTAGATTGCTGCTGGGTGGATCAACAATAGCAGGGGAGTAAGTGGCACTTGGAATAATATATGTCCTAATGAGTTTTTATTCCATTCGCTTGAAGATGTAAACGCTAAAGAAAATATCCTTAGGATGATGTTTAAATCCTCTTTAGTATTATTTTGTACATATTTGGTCAAAATTGAAAATGTTTGACTCCTCGGTAAGCGAGAATTGCATTCTTTTGCGGACGGAGAGTAAAAGCAAGATGGTAGCTAAGGCCATTCTCAATGGCCATTTCATATTTATGTTTCCAAGGATACCACGTAAGCAAAAGCTCATTTAATTCATAGTTGAAATAGTCCCCTCTCAATGCAAAGTTTCATTATTTGTTGTTTCTAAGACTACATGCAAGACACAGGCTCTCTTGGAAATAGTGTACACAGGGTTTCACCACCATAAAACTCAATTAATCTCTCTCTTTATTTATTCTTTGCCACATCATCAAAAAAGCTGACATGGCACTGTATTTAATGCTGATGAAACCCTCACTGAGAATGGCCTAATGGGATTGACATGATGAAGAATGCTCGTTCTTTGACTTCACAAATCCAAGATCTAAGGCCTGGTTCATTGTCTAAGATCGTCCAGGGTTGTCACACTTTCATTGCCTAACTTGGCTAGTTGTGGCATAGAAAAAGCCACAACATATGATTTTGGTGTTTGACGTGTCGGGACCAACCTAAACAAAAAAAAGGTTATGTCTAAATATGTTTCAAGGAATTAACGCCTGTCTACCTAGACCAATTTGTTAAACTAGCGGAAGTCAATCATTTGCATCATAGTGCAAGTGCAAACCATTCAGATACTCCCAAAGTCATCTCCTTCACGAGCATTAACAAGATCGGACTAGCGTCTTTGCACTGTTTATCAAGTTACAGTATGTGTTATTTTTCAGGTTTTTATTATGTCTTTCTGGAAATAGAGAAAAAATATGCGTTATTTTTCAGGTTTTTATTACGCCTTTTTTAGAGGGAAGGCTGACAGGTTGTCCTCCTACCCCTAAACTACTCCACTAACCACTATGCTGTCCCCACTTGCCAGTTGTGCCCCTTCTCCTTTCCGGAGCAGTTTCCTTCCCTTGCAGCCTTGCTCAGTTGCTCGCTCTCCCAGGTCTCCCCTTCTTCTCCCCCTCGGCCACACCTGGAATTGGAAGACGACCTCCCCCAGGGGTTCGAATATTCCTTGTTTTCGCGGCTCGGTTTGGCATCACCGCCGCTTCGGTTCCAGTACGGGTCCCCCACTCCTCCCATCTCAAGAAATTGCAGTTGCAGCAGTCGAAGCTGGAGGAAGCGGAGGGGCTCGCCATGGGGTCCGAGGGACCGTCGGCTCCGGTCGTCGGTGAGTAGCAGTCGCTGTCCATCATTTCTGCTGAGGTGCCTTGTTGCGTATAGTGGGTTTGTTTGTTACTTGGGCTGCGAATTCAAGTGAAGAGGTGGGATCTGTGTGGCCAAGGGGACCAAGAGGTCATGGCTGCTTGGATTCCTGATTGGATTTGCCCGTGCTTCGAGTAGGGGAGGAAGGGGTCTCGGTGGGATTGCGCTCAGGGTCAGGGTCACCTGGGTTGCTGGGGAACCCGATCCGCCAATGCATCTGATTCATGGCATGTGAAGTTTGCCTTGGTGCAAATTAGATGCAATCATTCTATCGCCAAGGAACTCTTCGGCAAAATATAGGTGTCTTGGAATAAGGATTTCTTTCGGTTGGGATTGTTTGTAGTGTGAAGATAGAATGTTGGGGTAGATTTAGCATCTCGCTGTACTTGTTGGCCAGGCCCAATCCACCGTTCCTTCTAAATATGATCATTATGCTGTGTGTTTGGTTGAGACTTGCAAGGCGGGTTCAGTTCCTCATTATTGCCGCAACTCTAGATGGATGGGTTGGCTTGGCATTTTGAGGGACCACATCAATTTTGTTGAGCAGTCACACTCATCTTTTCTTGGAGAAATCATTGCTCATGAAATGGCTTTGTAGTCTTGAGAACTATTTTTTTTGTAGATGAGTCATGTATTCATTTGGGTACCTGTAAATAGTGTGGTACCAAACTATTGTGCATACTGGCCTGTTATTCAGCATGAAAACTCATTAATCCTTAAGTGCAATCTGGTAACTAGAACTGAATTCCACTTTGGGTATATAGTAATCTTGTGATTATAGATCCTTATCAGTAGCTACACTAATGGTATCCATAATGAGCCAAGGTTAGCTATTTCTGTCAAGCTTGGCCCATATAACCAAAAGATAATTCTCCAAGCGTTAAAGGAACCAAGATGAAAATTACTCCTAACAGTTTTTTTTACATTTAATAAATAGGACCCATTTGTATTTTTTTTTCATTTCCACTTAGCTTGGATGCTTGCTTTTCATGGCAGCGATGCTAATTCGGTGATTCCAGTATTGAGCTTTATCTACCGTTAGTCCTACTTCTACTAGCTGTCATATCATTTTCCTTCTTTTTTTTGTCATTCATTCCTTGATGAAAGTTGCACCAATCTGCAACTTACCGCTATCAACTGAATTTCTTGAACCTAGCATATATTGATTTGATGGTTTGATGTAGGGCCTTATGTAGAAGAGCCTCTATGCGATCTTGCTAAAAGTTTTGCAGATAGTATCCACTTCTGCTTGCCAACAGTGGATAGGTAGGCATTCACTGGCTCTGAGCCAAAGAGCATCGGTCCGTTGAACATATTTGGAGGACAAGACTAGTGAGATAACATGAATATTTTAGTGTAGGGTTGTTGATTTGGTGTCTTCAGTAAAAGTTAAACAAAATAACTCAAAATTGTGTGTGCGCATGCTTGCGTTGGAGGGGTTGGGGTGGTCAATGGTCCTAACCAATAGTCTTCTTTTAAACCAAAATCACGATTCCACAACTGTACTTACTAACTGATAATTATCAAGCAGAGTCCAATCAGAATTAGTTCCATGTCATTTATTCATGGATCACTTCCACCTATAGATTTCCATTACTCTGACAAAATAGTCCTTGATATTATTTAGCTTCAAGTGTCAAAATAGTTGTTGGAAGGCTGAGATTGCTCAATTTGTACTCATAAGGTGATTGGAAATTATATGGTTTGTCCTTCATCTTTATCTAGAGTAGCTACAAATTCTATCCGCCACCTGTTTATAATATATGAGAAAAACTCTTCTATATTGCGCCAAATATAGTGGTATTTATGATACTGAATTTGGACACTTGGCTCTCATTCCCACAAAAGGATGCCTTGGAAATAGCGGGGGAAAACGAAGGGATATTTTCTAGCTTTAACGTCTCTGTAGTTTATGAGACATTTGTCATTTTACTACTTGTTTCTTACCTCTATTTTGTATCATATCTTGTTGGATACTAAAAAGTCAAAACAATGCAATACTCAAAAGAGTTACAGGTGTAACCTTCAGTGTTTGAAATTTGAATTTCTTCAGCATGAAGATTGTCATGCATTTTAATTTGGATTTCCAACTCTGGACTGGTATCAGATGCCATTCAATTTGTTATTCCAACATATCTGAACCATATCTTTGTACATGTTGTTACAGGCACTGAAGAAACGTAAGCTCAATTTTGTGCTGAGGTCAACAAATGAAGTGGTGTCTTCAAGCACTAGGGTATACATGGTCGATACGTTAGGTTTGTGTGCCTCTCCTGAAAATTAATGTGCTCTTGGTGCAGAAATCTGTACGCCATTTTTGAACTATTATTTAACTGCATGAGATACCATTGGAATCTCTAAGGATTTAGCTATGGATAGGAGCGCTTGGAGACTAGCAATTAATGTGCCTGAGCCGTGATCTTTGCTTTCTTTTCTGCTTTCCTCTAACTCTTTTTCTGTTTTTTTTTGACCTTTTGGGTTTCACCTCTAACCTACCCCAACTAGCTTGGGACAAAAGGCTATGTTGTTGTTGTTGTTGTTGTGGTTTATTAAAGTTGCAGCCATTGATCACTCGGCCTTTTTTAGCCAAAAACTCAGCCTTCTTGCATCTTAATTCACCATTATTTTGCTGTTTGTATTTATGGTGCTATAGGATAATGTTCAGTGTATTCCTCCAACCCTAGAAGGGTGGGTATATAGTTCTCTGTACATGGGCCTAGATGGGCCTAATATATCACTATACTCCAACAATAATGGATGATTATTCCTGCTTCAGTCTGAACTACCGGCGCAGCGGAGTTCAAGACTGGACAACAAAGAAAGCAACAACACTCACACAGGGCCCCCCCGCAGCCACAACTAGCCACCGGCTACGTTGAGGCTGGACCGGAACTCCGAGAACGTCGAGGAGGGCAGACCCTTGGTGAAAATGTCGGCAAACTGGGAGGTGGTCGGTACATGGAGAACCCGAACATCGCCGATGGCAACCCGGTCACAAACGAAGTGCAAGTCGATCTCCACATGCTTCGTCCGCTGATGCTGAACCGGGTTGGTGGAGAGGTAGACAGCGCTGACGTTGTCATAGTAGATGAGCGTGCTCTTGGCGAGCGGAGGGCTGTGAAGCTCCGTCAAGAGCTGTCGAAGCCAGGACGCCTCAGCCACGCCGTTAGCGACAGCCCGGTACTCCGCCTCGGCACTGGAGCGGGAGACAACCGGCTGCCGCTTGGACGACCAGGAGACAAGGTTGCCACCTAGGAAGACGGCGTAGCCTGAGGTAGAGCGGCGAGTGTCCGGGCATCCAGCCCAGTCTGCGTCTGTGTAGACAACCAGCTCAGTCGAGGGAGACCGGTGGATGATCAGCCCGAAGTCAACCGTGCCACAGACGTAGCGAAGAAGGCGCTTCAACGCAGCAAGGTGTGACTCACGGGGATCATGCATATGGAGACAGACCTGCTGAACGGCATAGGCAAGATCCGGCCTGGTGAAGATGAGGTACTGCAAGGCACCCGCAAGACTCCGGAAGGCAGTAGGATCAGCCACAGGAGCACCCGAATCCGCGGCCTGCCTCTCCTCGCGCCGCCGCGTCTTCTCCAGCCGCGCCGCCCTCTTCCTCTGCTCTGATACCATGCTATAGGATAATGTTCAGTGTATTCCTCCGACCCTAGAAGGGTGGGTATATAGTTCTCTGTACATGGGCCTAGATGGGCCTAATACATGGGCCCTATGGGCTACATATCTATACTCCAACATATGGCATCGTTCCTCGAAAGGTATTGGAATATGATATTCCACACATAAATCAAGCTCAGTATAATGCATTGATATAATGATATCTGTCATTCTCTAATTTTATAGAAATCTGGAATATGCACTATTTCAGAAACTGGTACCCTTCCTCAAAAGGTATTGGAAATATGCTAATCCACACATTAAGCAGGCTCAGTATATTGTATTGATATTTGCCATTCCCTAATTTTATAGAAATATACAATAGGAATTGTTTTGGGAATTCAAAGTCTCATGAGTAGCTGAACGAAATTCCCATAATTTGCGAAACTTTATTGCATTTCTGTTTTACTCATAGGAACGAGGAATTTAGATTAAGAACATCTGCTAAGCAAGTTGTTAGTCGCCTGGTAATAATTTGGTTCATACTTTGTTGTATTGTGTTTTCTGCAGTTCCCAGAAACTTTAGGCTGCTAGAAGAACTAGAACGTGGTGAGAAGGGCATTGGTGATGGAACAGTGAGCTATGGGATGGATGATGCTGATGATATTTATATGCGGTCCTGGACAGGAACTATCATTGGCCCTCCCAATGTATGTGCAGAAATACCCATAACTGTATACATAATACATTTGCTTGATTATGCTCAAACCTGAGGACCTACTTTTTTTTTTGCAGACTGTTCACGATGGACGAATCTATCAATTAAAGCTGTTCTGTGATACAGATTATCCAGATAAACCACCAACTGTTCGATTTCAGACTCGAATCAATATGACATGTGTGAACCAAGAAACTGGATTGGTACTCATGCTTTTATTTCCATACATGCCAACTTCTGAGGCTATTTATAAATGATGTTAGGCCTCATACTTAATTAGCAACTTTTCTAGGTTGAACCAAGCCTATTTCCTATGCTTGGAAACTGGCAAAGGGAACATACCATGGAGGACATCCTGACCAGCTTAAAAAGGGAGATGTCAACTCCTCAGAATCGCAGGCTGCACCAGCCTCAAGAAGGTATTCTCCTTTACATTTGCTTTCAGTACCTGATATGCTGGGAATGCTGTTTAACTGTAGCTACTTCAAGGCATCTGTCTTGAATGTCTGAAATCCTTGTCAAGGGTAGCTTGTCAAGCCACAGATAGTTTGCTTGTCGAGCCAGCAGCTGGCAGAATGGCCAAAAACATAAACCTAATGCTCATGGTCACCAGCAACCTTCTCCATTATGCAATGTAATCAATATTATTTAGTTATGGAAGCATGTGGGATCAATTTATGAGGTCATGTGTTTGCAACAATTCTCTGTTTATTTAAATGGCCCCATGATTCCTTAACCTTAGCTTCTTCTCTGCAGGTAATGAAGACCAAAGAGTAGAGCAGAAAGGGCTATCTCTTAGATGTGCCATCATGTAAGAGAAGTGCATTGCAATGTACAGCAACGGGCTGAGTCGCATGACTGCATGAGATGCAGAAGTGAGAAACCCTCTCAGGAAATCCTGTATTCATCCAAATTGCGCAAGGATTCAATAAACTATCATGACTGTTAATTTGCCTGTGCACCGACATGTAACCAATTCAGGTTCAGTGAAAGATAATGAGTTCGGTGTCTGTTACATCTCTTGCTCTGCCTGTTTGTTACACTATGTACCATTGGTAATATGTCAGCAACACCGTATGATGTCACAGCCTAGTTGCTGTTGTTGCTCCCAGTCTCCCACAACCCTATGCCATGAAGGATCTCAATTCTAAGCTGCAAAGCATGATGGATATCAGAAAAAAAAAACATTTGCTTATCAGTGAGCATGACCATTGAGAAATCAGAGTCTGCTTTTTTATGAGGGCCCGCTTCCCTTATTATGAGTCTGCTTATTCTTACATGAACGTATATGAGGCATGAGGCAAATTATTCTCACCATGGTCAGACTCATGCCGAGAGTGGCAGTTTCATGATGCATGTCAAATAGTATTCAGGACAGATGTTTTGCATAAAGATCTTAACCCTATTTTAATCAACTACTTATGTCGTTCATATATATATATATCCACAAACTTATCTCTGAAAAGCCGGGTTTCTGTGAACAGTCTGCTCGTCCACATAGATCTAGAGACTGCTGACATTTCACATTTCAGCTCGAGAAAGCTTCTCACATGGAGGACATGGACACGGGGAGGAGAACGAAAGCACGGCAAGTCCAAAAGGCGCCCCCGAGAGGCAAGGGAACATGTTGCGGTTCGCGCCAAAAGCCAACAGCACGATCAGAAAAGAAAGCGAGATGCTCCGCGGCCGCGGCACTGGTGCATTCCCATCATCTCATATTCTCATCTCATCTCGCGTTGCAAGTTGCGAAGCTTACGACACGTCCTGTCCTGTGAAATCATCGCCGTGGTCGACTGGTTGTCGTCTGCTTTTCTTCTCTCGCTGGCCAACCCGTAGAGCACTTGTCTGTCACATAGAACGATTGGATATGGGGAGCTAAGCTTACGTAACTGCAGTAATCACAGAGTTTAGATGTAACACACGGGCTGACGGGCTGTTGTTATGCACTAATTCTGGCATCAGTCGTTAGGCGTATACATCACATAGTACCAATCAGCAACATCCCCAAATCCTTGTCATCAAGCAGTCAGAAACTACAGCATTTGGTCAGTTCAGTTGGAAAGGTCCGGATGTAACCACTGATAGTGAGTAATGTCGTTGTGTCAAGTCCAAATCCCAACCAGTTCAAATTAAAATTAGCATAAGCTCCTAAGGCCATCTTTTTAGAAGGCACTAGCAGCAGCAGCCTTCACCTTTGCCATACCATCCCAAAAGTCATCATCACCTTTCATGGGCCAAACGACTAGTCTTTCACTATTCCATGCAAGAGCTCCCTGTTCATTTTCTTTTCTGGAGAGAATTTGACACTGACCTTGATGTGGCATGCTGGGAAGTGAGGCGTTCCTTTTCTTTTCTTCAAGAAACATAAAAGTAAAATAAAAGAAATTGTGGCCTTTGTCACTCTCAGCGTAGCCTACGAGCGTCGCCTTTGGCCAACAACATCCTCGCGGCCCGGTGGCCGGCTTATGGAAGGAAAGCGGACAGGACTACGACGCATGCTTTGCATGTCGAGTTGCCAGATGATGCTTTTCTTGACGACATGGCCGTCACATGGTTGTGTTTTCTCCTATTTCCTGTGGTCAACATTTAGGGTTCTAAAGTTTGTAGTAACTTAACTGTGACCCAGATGATATGGTTGTGGCTTGTGAGCATGGACTGAGGTCTGAGGCTAACAGGTGGCGGCAAGTAGGGACCAAGTGTTCAAAGATTCCTGCTTTTTCACATTTCTTTTTTTTCATTTTTCTTGTAAGGAAGAATTCTAGAAGACAATGATTTGTTTTAGTAGTATATACATGTTTGTTCAACGATGATGGGTGTGGCAATGACAAAAACTAGAGTAAAATACAAGGAGAATTTTGACTTTCGCTGACCTGTTGAAGAATTTCAGGCTATCCAGGAGGAAAACCCCATGCTTATGTTGTTGTGAAGTCAAGGGTCCAGCCAAAGGTGGTTGGGTAGACGAAAGAAGGATCTAACTGAAGTTCATTTGTTTAAGGGACTGTTCAATTATACTACCAGAACATTCTTAGTGCAGTAGTCAATAGAGGCATCAGAAGTAATGTCAAAATCACGACCCTTCATCTGAAAACCTGGTGTGTCGGGTCAAATTCTGACCATTCCGTGTCCAACGTTTAGCAAACCGTCTGTGAGGGTGCCACTGTGTGGGCTTGATTCAGGCTGTGTTTAGTTCCAAAAAGTGTAGGAGAAAGTTTGGAGAAAATGTCACATCGGACACTGTAGCGTACTGTAGCACCTTTCGTTTGTTTGTGGTAAACATTGTCCTATCAAAACCTAATTATACTCAAAAGATTCATCTCGTCGTGTACATCAAAACCATGTAATTAGTTTTTTTATTTATCTACGTTTAGTGTTCCATACATGAGGAGAGAGATTTGATGTGATAGGTGGATATTGATGTTTGGAGAGAGAATTTTGAGAATTTTGGTGATGTGATGGGGAACTAAACATAGCCCCGGTGATTCAAGTGGGTAAAATCTCCAAACCATTTCCAACCAGTCAGAAACTACAGGAGCGGTCCATGGTCCCAAAAGAAATCGCTGACAGGTGCCGGATGTAACTGCTGAAATTCAGTAGTTCCCAACAAGTTCAGAGTAAAATTGGCAAAATACCTCCAGGCCACCTTTTTCAAAAGGCACTAGCAGCAGTATAGCCCCCTTTGCCTCTGCATGACTGTCCAATATCTCCTTCCCAAAAGTCATCTTCAGTCGTCACTGCATTTCATCAGACTACTATTCCAGATTTCCATGCGAGAGCTGAATTCAAGAGCGTCTTTGGTGTGTTTAGTTCCAAAAAGTGGTCAGAAAGTTTGGTGAAAATGTCACATTGGACACCGTAGCGCACTGCAGCACTTTTCGTTTGTTTGTGGTAAACATTATCCTATTACGACCTAGCTAGGTTCAAGAGATTCGTCTCGTCGTGTACATCAAAACTATATACTTAGTTTTTTTATACCCATGCTTAGTGTTCTATGCATGAAGAGAGAGATTTGATGTGATAGGTGGATAGTGAAGTTTGGAGAGAGAATTTTTAGGTTTTTGGTGGAACTAAACACAGCCAAGAGACTTTGACACAGGCCGCCGCTGTGGCATGCTGGAAAAGAGTGGCATCTGTCCCTTTCAGCTTAGCCTGCGAGCGTCACCTCTGGCCAACTACTCCCTCTGTTCCCATAATGTAAGTATTTGTTGATTTTTTCTGTTCACGTCTGACTGTTTGTGTTATTCAAAAAAGTTATAAAAATATTACTTATTTTGTTATAACATGTTTTATCATCGTATATATTTTAAGTATATCATAATGTTTTTTATATTTTTATAAATTTTTTAAATAAGACGAACGATCAAACGTGATGCGCAGAAATCGAGAAATGATTATATTATGGGACGGATGGAGTACATCCTCGCAGCTCGGTGGCCTGCCTGTGGAACAGTGGGAAGACATAGGACACATGTCACATTATCAGATGCTTTTCATATTTTCTCGTCTTTCTTTTTTTACTTTCATATTTGAACGATGGCTACCATATGCCTTTCATGACGGCGTGTTTTTCCGCGATTCCTTCTGGTCAATTTTGAAGCTTCTAACTTGGAAGTTCTAACATGAGTGTGACGACACCCGGAGACGTTTGAATGGTGTATGCTGGTAGCAGGTGGCAGTAAAAAACAAATGTTCAAGAATCCTGCTTTTGTTTACACATTTATTTTCTTGCGTTGTAAGGAAGAATATAATTCTAGAAGACGTAGATATGTTATCCTTGACTCCTTGTAGAGTTTTAGTATTGATTTGTTTGAGACATGTTTTTCCGAAGATAATTGAGTGCACTATTGCTAGTGATAAAGAAGTAAAATGCAGGAGGAAGTTGCTTGCCTGTTTGTGAAATTTGGATGGTTCGGTACATCTAGGAGGGAGGAAGGAGACCATCTTCTTGTTGTTTAAAAGGGTCCAAACCAAGGTGGTTGGGTGATTAGATTAGAAGAAACTAAAGGAAGATTGCTTGTTTAAGGTCGCCCGCGCTGCTTATTTTACCCACTTAACAATGCTGGAACATTCATGGTGTGGTACTAGTCAACAGAGGAGACACAAAAGCGAGTCCAAATCACGGTTCTTAATCTGAAAACCTGACGCGTTTGGTCAAATCCTCACCACTACACGCGTTCGAAGTTTAGCAAAGCCGTCTCCATAACTAACGAAACAGACGTGCACCTGAGCCTGCGCCACCAACCCTAGCCTGCTTCAAGTTTGGAATGCTCATCGTTTCATCAGAAAATCGTGAAGGAAAGTGGGAACACTCGTTGTCCAGGATTTGAAGCTTTGCAAGTACAGCATCTTTGATAGGGGAAAAATTCTAACAAATGGCATCGTAGCAACACGTCAATTTTGGCGTGAACCGGTTCAGTTCCCGCGTGGTGCAGGAAAAATACATGCCCTCCCTCCGAGCAAAGCCTCAAAGTCTCAAACCGATGCGCTTTGCACGATACCATTTCCAGGTGATCTGTACTGGTCAGGCCCTAGCTGCTAGCTGATGCTTTGGATCCACCTGGCTGTCTGCCGGTGTGTGCTCCCATGACAAACAATGCCGTGCCGTGTCCTCAATTCTCACGAGGTTTCGCCGCCGCGGCAAAGCCTTTGGGACGTGGGAGAGGCCGAGAGAGGCGGCCGGGCCGGCACAAACACAACCGTACAACACGGAGCAGCGCGGCGCCCGTGATCCGCGACGACGGCGCGCTGGCGTATCGCGCTCGCACCCAAACAATGGTTGGCACGAGTTGAGGATGACTAATGAGACGAGGTCCGGGTCCCCGCAACTATACTGGTAGTGCCCCCTAGGCCGGAGACGAGCCCTGCCGGCTGCCGCTGGCTGCTCCGCATGGCCGGTCCCGGGGGGCTCTCGTGAGCCGAGCCGGTACGGGGATACGTACTCCGTGACGCGGCCGCGTCGTGTACCCGGGACGGTACACGGGAGGGGCTGTGACTTTTTTTTCAGATTTGGCGGGCTCGCTCGCCCGATGTCGCAGGACCACGCCGCGCCGGGCGGGACAAGAACGCAGGTGACCTACCACGGAAAAACGGATCAGTTCCGTCTCGGGCTGTCGTGCACAGCGCATAGTACGCTTGTGGCGAGAGGAAATCGGGCGGTTTGTTGAGCGTTCGATCTACCCGAATCAAGAAAAATAGGAGGGAAGAACAAACTAAACCGCGACCAAGGGGTCATCTAGGGGTGCGTTTGGTTGAGGGAAGGTTGGATGGGATCATCCTATCCACTTTATCCATGGATGAGTCCATCCCATATCATATGTTTGGTTCGATGGACAGTGTCATCCATATTTTCTGTTTGGTTGAGGGGATGAAACATGGATGGG
>OAMR01000142.1:92601-130228 GCA_900205405.1 Echinochloa crus-galli | reverse complement strand
AAGCGCGCGAGCCGGCGGGCGGCGTCTCGATCGGCGCCCGCGCGAAGAGAAAACAATGGCGGCCCGTGGCGGCAAATGCGCGATGCGTGTCGGTCGCGTGGCCTTCGCGAACAGCGCGGCGGACCCGGTCCAGCCTGACGACCTAGCTTCTCGTGGTCCGCGTACCGGGAAATTTTCGTACGCATGGATGGTTCGCGTGATCGACACTTGTTAGGGTGCAACGCATGGGTAGACGCCTGCAGATAGGGGTGGTAACGGATCATGACCCGTTTGTTCCTTCACAATTCAACTTGTTCTGACAAAATTTAGCTCAAAAACTAGTATTATTTTGACCCGATCCTAATCCGACCTTATCCTTAAAATTCCGACCCTATCCTTAAAATTTCTAGTAAAAAATGAGGACCCTTTACCACCCCTGCAGGGTGTGGGCAAAAGTGGGACCACGGAAGAGTCGCCGTGTTTTTGATAGTCGCATGGCACGGATCAGGCTCCGAATTTCCGAAAGCTTCAAGTCGTTGCGCTTCAGCTCCTGGACTGTCCAGCTCAAAATGGCAGCCCTCGAGTCCTCGACAGGTAAACAACTCGTTGCCCTCGCACCGCAAACTGCTTGTTACCGTGTAGGGCCATCCGGTATTCCGGTATCGGGCGATCGTTCACACCTCGTTCTTTCAGATTTTCACCTTGCAGCAGGGCACAGAGCGTTCATTCGACACAAAGGCCTGCCGCGCTCCGTGCCTTGTTGCCGATCGACGAGCTGAAGATCCATTCCAACGAGGTGTCCTTTGCTAACGCGGTCACGCCGCCGGTTGGTGCCATTCTCGTTTGTCCGATGCTCCATTATTGCTGTGAAGACTGAGGACTGAGGTCGCCGCATGCCTTACGTTACGCCCTTACCTAGCTCCCGTGCTTGGCTCGCGTAGCCCGACCAGGCTCTCGAGCGCTCCTCGTACGACCGTCGACCGGGCGTGCTCCGGGTCCTCCTCCCCGGCAGATCTCTGTACGGTGCTGCGTATGAGTTCACCCGTGAGCCAGATAGCGAGGCGGGGGAGGGGAGGACGGCGACGCCGGGCGAGGCCACGGCGCATGCTTGCGTCGCCATCGCGCGCGCGCCGGCCAGTCTGAGAGCTTTGAGCTGGCGGGTCGGCCTCCGATGCGTTCCCGGGTTGCCAAGCACGACTTGTCGCGCCTTCACGTGCTGACTTGCTACGGCGGGCGGCGACAAAAACGGGCGGTTGCGGCTGTACGCAGGCGACAGCAATGCTGCGTACCGTCAGCGTCAGAGCGTCCTTCGTGCACGGTTACGGGGTGGTACCCGAGGTCCCGAGACTCTCTGTCCCCCTCGACCTCGAAGGCGTTGGTCATTGCGGTGTTGATCTTGCTGTGGAAGGGTAGAGAATGGCGCCGTGCCGCGGGAGAAATCGAGTAGTGGACTGGTGGTGGTATCTGGTAGCCGACGTAGTCATTCATGTTAGTAGCAGTGGTATACAGAACCACCTAGTTATCTGAATGTAGAGGTAGACAATCATCTATCGTCCTGTTCGTTTGGATTGTTTCCAGCGAGCCAACAGTGTTTTTCTCTCAGCGAAAACCAGCGTCAGC
The DNA here is from genome assembly GCA_900205405.1 of Echinochloa crus-galli. Classification (NCBI taxonomy): domain Eukaryota; kingdom Viridiplantae; phylum Streptophyta; class Magnoliopsida; order Poales; family Poaceae; genus Echinochloa; species Echinochloa crus-galli. Next base: position 128,629 of record OAMR01000142.1, on the reverse strand, counting down.
CACCTGCCACCAACCAGCCAGCAGTGTTTTTCTCTCAGCAAAAACCAGCGCCAGCCAACAACCACCAGCCAAACGAACAGGGCGAATAGATGATATGTGCATGTATTAGACACCCTAGCATTTCGTATTTTTTTAGGTTATTAAATTACCTTGGTTACGGGTATTTTTCGTTCTGTTTCTCCTGTTAGTTACTCCCTCCGTCCCACAATATAAGGCACGCACGTAATTCAAGATTTAAACTTTAAAAGTTTTGACCTTTAGTTAATCTTCCATAATAAAAGTTTTTCTTAACAAAAATAATACCATTAGATTTGTATTTAAAAGTACTTTTATATAACTATGATTTTGTTGCTTCAAACATTACAGTATTTGAAATGTCAAGAGTCAAATGTTGGTACGGGAGACCGTGCCAAGTTTGACCGCGCCTTATATTTTGAGACGGATGGAGTATCATGAACCTACTTTTTTTTTGATTTGGTTTGCTGGACACTTCTTGATTGTGTGCTGTGTCCAGCAAACAAACAGTCTGTCAAAGCCTTCAGCCCAAATCCACAAACAAACAAACTGTCAAAGCCTTCAGCCCAGACCACCGACGTTTCCTTTCCTCTTGTTGCTTTGCTTCGGTCTTTGTTACATGGGCTTCTTGAAGCTTTGGGCCTTTTGCTTGGTGGACCGAGCCTCTCTTTACCCCTGGGCACAACGACTAAGGCCCGCTACACCGTGATGCAACTACGGCCTGGCCGCCCGATGGGCCGAACCCGCTGGCCACGAGGCCGCGACCTTTCCGGCTCTTCCCCAGCTCCGGCGTCCCTTTCCCTGATAAAAAAAACTACGCCGCCAGCTCAAGGCTCCTCTGCTCCAGCCTCCAGGCCTCCAGGGTGGCTCGACCTTCACGAGGCCGCGAACTTGTCGGGTCCGGTCCCCGTCCACCGACGCCCAACCAGCTCGGGAACACGTGGTGCCGGTGCCTAAGTAGCAGGTCACCGTCGAATCAGATGCCAGCGTTAGTGCGACGTCCGGATCGATCAGCTGATGATCAGACCGGCCGCTACATTCTAACGTGCGCTTCCGAAATTTTATAAAGCAGGTACCCGAAAAACGTAGTGCTCACGGCCCCGAATCGGAATAATTCTTCTTGCGGATCCTTGCGCACTTGGATTTCAGGTACATACATCAATGCCACCTCCGATTAGCTAGTTTGCTTTTGCTTGGAATATAAACGGGATGAAGAGTTTGATTAGGCGACAGCAACTACTCAACAGGGATGCTAAACTATGTGCTTTTGTACTTGAGGAAAAGCTATGTGTCACAATTCACAAAGCGTCACGTGTGGGACATTGGTATTTCTCACGGTTCACTGGTGAGCCATTTTTGTCTTTTACATGCCCATTTGCTGCTTTTGCTGCAAACAGCAACGCACACAGCTATAGGTGCAACTGCAATGCCACTTGCTTTCGCGAGAACCTCGCTCCCTTTCATTGGGAGGATGCTTAAAACACAGGCTATTTTCTATATTTCATTATTCTAGGTACATAGGTGTAATTCATACAACAAATGCTCAGAACATTCAGAGCTGGTAAGGATTCTCATATCTTTCGGATGCTTCATTTGAACAAAAATGTCATGTATGCAATAACCTTATTTTTTTACCTAGTTTAAAATAACCTATAGTTGTTCCACAACAAAACACAAAAAATTCATTTGATTTTGCAAAAGATATTTTAGGAAATTTATTTCTATGTGTCCTTAGAGCATGTAATGAAATCGAGGTATTATATATGAAAGCGATAGTTAAAGAAAAAAGTTATGCTTTGCTATAGATCATCAATGATGCGTATCATTTGTATCCCTCCACAGTTGTTTGACATGCTACTTTTGGCTTTTACATGCCCATTTCTTGATTTTTTGCTGTTTACAGCAAAGCACAACTCGCTCCACGGAAAAGAACTCCTCACTTCCTTTTGTTTGGAAGGGTGTACGACAGACAGTAGCTCTTGGAACACGAACTACTTTTGTTTCATTTAGGCCTACCTATTTTGGTACGTATTGCATGAGCTCGATCAAGTACATCTCAAAAGTATTTAGAGCTCATGAGAATTCTCTTGTCGCTCACTTTCCCAGACATGTTATCATAAACAGCGAGACCACAACTTATTAAAAATAAACGATATACGGGTAGCAGTATTTTGTTTGTTTGCATGTAGCTAGTAAGCATTATTACACTTGACAAATCCTACTGTGAAGATTCTATTTTTGCTATTTCTCAAAATTAGAGACATAAAAAATCAAAATTTATAAATTATCACTTGTACGTTAACTATGAAGCTGACTCCTCAAAACTCGAACAACGTGCAAATGACTTCTTCTAAAATAATATAATACGTATCAACACAATCAAAGCATGCAAACTACTATTTGTGGTTTGTTTCCTTAACAAATCCGGCCCACAGAATACATCAGTCTCATTCTTCAGGTGAACTGTAGTATAATTTATTAACTCCCAAACTAACTCCTTAAAAGTTGAAACCGCATATGGTTTGTTCTAATTCTAAAGGTCAGATAACAACAAAGAAACATGCAAACTATACCGCACACAGAATGCCAAAGTACCACAGTATATAGACGTCAGATTACATCACTGGTTCTTCCACCCCAGACCCCAGTCTTCGTTCACGTCCACAGGAAGCGCGATACACCCAACGAAAAAACCACGCCGGAAATTTTAAAAACTGTAGGAGAAAGAAAAAGAATCGAAGAGAACGACGGAATGATTCCTTCGGTGCTCTCCCTCTCCCTGCCCTCCCCCGCTATAATACCGCCACGCCCTCGTCGCCATCGTCATCACACCACCACTCCCTCCCTGCCCTCTCACCCCCGATCTCTCCTCCTCCACCACCTCCATCACCGCCTCCCCCGCCTCACCCCTATCCTCTCCTCGCGCGGCGAACGGCCGCGGATCGCCGCCGGCCCAGACATGGGGCTCTTCACTGTGACGAAGAAGGCCACCACGCCGTTCGACGGCCAGAAGCCCGGCACCTCCGGCCTCCGCAAGAAGGTTTCCTTCCCGCCCTCTGTCGCTCCTGATCTCTGTCTACGTTCCTAGGCACCCCAATCTGGATCTCTCTGTCTCTGTGGTGCGGTGGGTTCGTGCCCGGCTCTGGTGCCTCGGATCCGCAGCGCGCCTGCCTGCGCTTCCCGCCACCTCGCGGATCTCGCCGGGCAGCCTCTCGCTCGGGATCTCGGGTCCATGCTTGGTCTGTCTTTTCGGTTGGATCTGCTGTAGTGTGTTTGCTTGCGGTTGGGTGTAGCGGATGTCGGATGTGTGTGGTTCAGAGCATGCCCGCTGGCCTGATCCGTTGGTTCCTGTAGAACGTTGGACATATGCGGGATTCGAATGATCTGAATTGTATGCTTGCATGGTGTTGATTCATAAGATTGTCATGGGCATTGATCAGCTTTCTCTAATTGTTACTGGATCTCCCTGATGGCCTGATTTGATTACTAGCTTAAGTTGCTGGAGAAGATAGCGAGGTCCTCTGTTTCGTAGCTACTCGTACTGATGATATGGTATTATGGTTTCGGTCTCTCAATGTTTACCCCTTGAGAGATAGCTCACAAAAATCACACAAAAACTTCTGGCATGGTTTACTGCCTGGTTGGGACCTTTTCATGTTCATTAGGATCTAGCCATGCTTGAATGGGTCCTGGTTGGCTTGAGTGGATTCTGTATTCCCAAAATGGGATGAGGCAGAGGATTTTGATTTTGTTGTTGATACCATTGGCTTAGATGTGTAACTGGTGATTTGGTGTTGTAAAGTTGGAAGTATGGCTTAAATGTGTAGTTGGTGACTTGGCGTTGTAAAGTTGGAAGTATGTTGTGCATTGGTAAAATTTGATCTCGATCTTTTCTTGATTTAATGTGATGACATGATTCTGATAATTGCCATCCTTCAAGTGTGGCGTGTCACAAATTTATCGAGGTGTGAGTATCTTTCTACTCATGTCTATGGATCTCCATTGTGGTATATAATCATACAATGTACACAGTACTGATTGGTTTAACATGGTTGTTTATTTGTCCTATTGTACAGCATTAATTATGAACACATTAAAATCATGCACTTTTGCTATTAGCTGGGTAGAACTATTAATTCCAGTTGAGGCAGCCATCTTTAGTGTTTCTAGACATACCTTGTTTTACTGTGATTCTGAACATTGTATTTGCTCCTAGCAAGTTAGCATTCTCTTCACGGGAATGAACATGGGGAAATTTAATGTATATGTTTTTACTTCTACATCAAGGGAAATATTTATGATTGAGACTGATGCCAGTGATTAGGATCATTAGATGCCAGTGATTTTTTTTCATTAGATATTCTGTCAATTTAGTACTTATAATGTTATCAGTAGCATAACACAATCCATTATGGCTATTTTCTTATGATTAATCTTTTGTAACTATTACCAGGTTACTGTATTCCAGCAGCCTCATTATCTGCAGAACTTTGTCCAATCAACATTCAATGCCCTACCTGCTGAAGAAGTTAAAGGTAACATGCATATCAAGTCCTGAGTCAAACATCCTTCCCCTTTGTTTTTCTTTTCGTTCATATAATCCAATATGATTAGGCAAGTAAACTGTCCACTGTGCAGTAACTGATATTATTGGGCCTAACCAGTTTGTGGATTCATGGTTTTAAGAAATTATGGTTGTGCTGTTTTAATGCATATGTTTCTTCACAATTTGAATTGTAAATGGGAAATGTAATTGCCATAGCCGAAATATGTCATTATCTCCCTTGCTCTTTCTCTGCAGTCGATACTCAGTCTCCTTTCCTTTGTTATAGGTGCGACCATTGTTGTATCTGGTGATGGCCGCTATTTCTCAAAAGATGCTGTTCAGGTGATTTAGAATAGTCTCCATATCCCATATATCCTTTTTCTAAACCCAGTTTTCTGATGTTTATACTGATTTGATAATATCTGCTGTAGATTTTGATTCCAATATTGATATAGTTGTAGTAAAGAGTTTATATAGTCTTAGTGTTCATCTGCTAAACAGAATGTAGCAAGAAATAACATTTCTTTTGCTACAGATCATAACAAAAATGGCTGCTGCCAATGGAGCAAGACGTGTTTGGGTTGGGCTAAACAGTCTCATGTCTACTCCTGCTGTATCTGCTGTCATCCGTGAAAGAATTGGTGCAGATGTAAGTTTTCTTAATAAAGGACAATGTTTAGCACTTTGCAGTATATAAGCCCCTTTGGTGCAGATGTTTACTTGCACTTTTAACTGTTGTAATAAATCACCTGGCTACGGGTTAATGGATAATAGGGATCAAAGGCTACTGGTGCTTTCATCTTAACAGCAAGCCACAACCCAGGTGGTCCAACCGAGGTATCAACTTTGCTGCTATATCTCTGTTGCAAATGAAGTGCCACTGTTGTTGTATATACTGACTACATCTTATTGAACTTTCCAGGACTTCGGGATCAAATACAATATGGGGAATGGTGGACCTGCCCCTGAATCTGTTACCGACAAGATTTTCTCTAATACAACGACAATCTCGGAATACCTTATCGCTGAAGACCTTCCAGATGTATGATTCAGTGTCACCCTGCTAAATATTTTCTTGCTATCTCTTTTGACCAGTTATTTAAATATTCATATACTCCTTTTACTTTCATAATGCAGGTTGATATTTCTGTTGTTGGTGTCACTAGCTTCAGTGGACCTGAAGGCCCCTTTGATGTGGATGTCTTTGACTCCAGTGTGGACTACATAAAGCTAATGAAGTAAGTTGCCTGCTGTTTTTTTGGTATTGATGAAGCGATAATTTCTTGCATTGTATATTGCTTGGATCTTGCTATGCTAACAATGGAATCTTATGATTTGATTACTACTATTCAATTGCAGGTCAATTTTTGACTTCGAGGCAATAAAGAAGCTGCTGACCTCTCCAAAATTCACGTTCTGGTACTCACTTATGACTGCAACAATATTACCTTCCTCATATTAATATGTTGTAGTCCATCTTAAGTCTTGCTTTGCACTTTTAGCTATGATGCCCTCCATGGTGTTGCTGGAGCTTATGCTAAACACATCTTTGTGGAAGAGCTCGGTGCTGATGAAAGCTCACTGTTGAATTGTGTGCCGAAGGTATTGTGTTCTTCTATTGTCACAAACTGTACTTAAAAATGTGGCTTGCATTGATTCATCACTTATGTTTTTGCAGGAGGATTTTGGAGGTGGTCATCCGGATCCTAACCTCACCTATGCAAAAGAGTTGGTTGAACGGATGGGTCTTGGAAAGTCCTCAAATTTCGAACCTCCTGAATTTGGTGCCGCAGCTGATGGAGATGCTGACAGAAACATGATTCTGGGTAAAAGGTATGATCAGTCTGAGTATCTTAAAAATGTTTTGGAATCTAGAGAAGTACAAGAACTCCAGAAGAAATTCATGATGCTCCCCTTTTCTTCTAGATTCTTTGTGACACCATCGGACTCTGTTGCCATTATCGCGGCCAATGCTGTTCAGTCAATTCCTTACTTTGCTTCTGGCCTGAAGGGAGTTGCCAGGTAAAGAACTCTCCTCCATATTGCTGCCAATATAGCATCTAGAGATTATTGCTGTGAAAACTTCTTACTATAGTTGAGTTAAGGCTTTAAGCGGTAAGCTTCATAGCAGCCTGCAGTAAAAATGCATTTCTCCTCATACAAAATATCCTGCTTCCAAGTAAGCTCTGCAAGGTTCTGCTCAATGGATCCGTTAAGATATCCGCAGCAATACATCTAGAACACTCTGGCTGCTAGTCCCACTTTTTTCATTATTGCTTGATACGCAGCAGTACAATCTTAGATGTATTTAGGGTTTCTCTATACCTAATTTATGCTGATCCATTGGTGGAACTGCAGGAGCATGCCAACATCTGCTGCCCTTGATGTTGTCGCGAAGAATTTAAATTTGAAGTTCTTTGAGGTAAAGTTTTTAAGACCTTGATTTGCAAGATTTTTTAATGTCAGACAAATCTAACATGAAAAACCATGTTTCAGGTGCCTACTGGGTGGAAGTTTTTTGGGAACTTGATGGATGCTGGAATGTGCTCAATCTGTGGTGAAGAGAGCTTTGGCACCGGTAATTTTTGGAAAAGCTTGTTGCTATCATTTGTATTGGCATGTTCAAGGAACTAATTGGTTTAATGTTTGGTAAATGAATGGGGCAAGTGGTTTAATCTGATCTGACAATGAACTCTTGACATTTTCTTTAGTTGGTGGTTTTCATAAAATCAATCCGTAGTCAAGTCAAGGACTTGTTGGTATTTGTATCGCAGCATATAGGCATGATTGAGATGTTTATATCTACTACTTTGGTTAGGGTCTGACCACATTCGTGAGAAGGATGGTATTTGGGCCGTGCTTGCATGGCTGTCAATTCTTGCTTTCAAGAACAAGGACAACCTTGGAGGAGATAAGCTTGTCACGGTTGAAGATATCGTTCGTCAGCACTGGGCCACTTATGGTCGCCATTATTACACACGCTATGACTATGAGGTACTTCCATTCTTTTGACATGCATCTTGCATGTGTGTTCATCTTCTTAATATAATGAAGCGCAGCTCTCCTGCGTCTTTCGAGAAAAAAATCTTGCATGTGTGTACCAAAGCTTTAGATAGCATGCTAAATGTACATGTTTGTTTGTGAAGAATGTTGATGCAGGGGCTGCTAAGGAGCTTATGGCAAACCTAGTCAGCATGCAATCATCCCTTTCTGATATTAACAAGTAAGTGAATATTCTTCCAACTTTAGTATGTAAACAAGTGTATTTTGAATTGGCATCCTAGAGTTATCTTAGCAATATGTAGTTCTCAATCAATACAAACAATCACAGGCTTGAGCTTTTTGTTACCATTTCTGAATATTATCTTGTTTTTAGGTTGATCAAAGAGATCCGATCCGATGTTTCCGAAGTAGTTGCAGCTGATGAGTTTGAGTACAAGGATCCTGTTGATGGCTCTGTGTCCAAGCACCAGGGTATCCGGTACCTCTTTGGAGATGGTTCACGACTGGTATGTAGAGTGAAAACCCATGTTTCAGATGTACTCCAATTTATTTCTTGAATCAAAACAAAAGTAGGGTAGAAACCTTGGCCCACATGCACCCTTGAATTTTTGCAATATAGTCATCCAGTCACTACTCAGTCCAAAATAGTTGAGTTGAGTTCATAGTTTGCATGATGGATATGTTTGAGAGCTTAGATAGTATCATACTGTTTGCAAGATATGCTGGTGAACTAACATGGACTCTTCACTCTTGGCATTCTAGGTGTTCCGTCTCTCTGGAACTGGTTCTGTTGGTGCCACCATCCGTGTCTACATCGAGCAGTACGAGAAGGATTCCTCCAAGACTGGCAGGGATTCACAGGATGCCCTTGCTCCCCTGGTAAGATACCTCCCATGTATATTATTTCCTTTCGATTCACGGAGATGAATTATGAATATGCCTTGTCCATATGTGAAACTGCATTATACTGATTTTGTGTTTCGTCTCAGGTTGATGTTGCACTCAAGCTCTCCAAGATGCAAGAGTACACTGGCCGCTCCGCCCCTACCGTGATCACATAAATTTTTGAAGAGCATGTGTTTTAGACAGAGTTGAGGCACTTACACAAACTTTCATTCCGTCCTCGTGTTTGATAGTTTTTTCCCCCCTGTTTCATCTCACCAGTGAATAAAATGTATGTTTATTGCCCCTACTGCAGACTTGCCGCTGGCACAGCATGCGGTAATAAGTCTTGTCACAGTGCTGTACCTGGGAGCGTGTTTCTCCTCGTAAAATATCGGATGTGTTTTTTTGTTTGAGCCTATCAAAATCTTTACTCACCTGTATCTGTATGTCACTTGTCAGTGTTGTTTGTTATCTGCAGAGTGTTGAACCTGTCTAATGTGCTATGAATAGTCTGATAATTGACAACATTTCCCCGTGTGCAGACTTTGCCTTCCTAGTAATTGCAAATCATACGGTATTCTCAGCACATTTATGTTAGTTCAACTTGACCCCCCGCCAGAGTAGGAGTAATTAAAGCAGTAAACATTTGGGCACGGGAGCCGGTAGTTCATGCTCCGAGTCTCTGACTCACGTTAAGAGAGATGGCGCACATCTGGGCATGGAAACTGGCAATTCTGATACATGCTCTGTTCCTTCATGCTCTCTTCCTAACTCCCATTGATAATACTTGTGAGAGAGAAGACGCTCTGACCTTCTTCCCGTCCTAAGTTTGTTTCTCGAAGAGGAATGATTTTATATATGATAAAGATAGACCATAGTACACCATTGCCAGCGCGTCGAAATTCAGAGAACGAGCACACTGCAGTTTATTATTATTGTCATCTGAGGTTTCTGGCAGCGTCAATCTCAATTGCCATACTACTCCGCACACCGCAGCGCTCCTTCACCGGCCAATAGAAGAAGCGGCGGGTGCGGCGGCTAGAGGAAGAAGAAGAGGTTGAAGAAGAGGAGGTCGGATGGAGAAAGAAGAAGAGGTGGCCTTGATGGGTTTTGATAGGCCCTGAGCCACCTCTCCTATCTGGCTTCCACAAGCCAGATAGGAGCCCCCACCGTCCCGCCTCCCGACTGCGCGCTCGGCCTCCAAAGTCGCACGGCCAGTTTGGTTGGCTGGTACTAGTTCGTGAGAAAAAAAATATTGTTGGTTGATGACTGGTGCTGATTTTTGCTGACAGAAAATACTGTTGGCTGGTAGCTAATAAGGCAAATGAAGACAAGAATCCCGTCCCAACCGCCCTAAATCCCTAATGCTCCACTGGCTGTGTTTAGTTCCAAAAAGTGTACGAGAAAGTTTAGAAAAAATGTCACATTGGACATTGTAGCATACTGTAGCACCTTTCGTTTGTTTGTGGTAAACATTGTCCTATCATGACCTAACTAGGCTCAAAAGATTCGTCTCGTCGTGTACATCAAAACCATGCAATTAGTTTTTTATTTACTCACGTTTAGTGTTCCATGCACGAGGAGAGAGATTTGATGTGATAGGTGGATAGTGATGTTTGGAGAGAGAATTTTAGGAATTTTGGTGATGGGACGGGGAACTAAACACAGCCACTGCTCCTACAGCTGCTTCTTTCTTTTCCTTCCCCTTTCTTCTCCTCCTATGCTATCTTTCTGCTCCTGCTCCGCATCACACCTGCGAACTCTGTTTTGTCCTCCTCATGGTTCCTTTTCGTCCTATTCAGCTGGCTTAACTAGCCACCAGTCAGCGGTGTTTTTCTCTCTATAAAAATCAGCACCCCAGCCATCAACTAGCCTAACAATATTTTTCTCTCAGCAAAAGTCAGCACCAGCCAGCCAAACATGGTGTTTGTGGATGTTGCAGGTCATCGATGCTCTCTCTTGGTGGCCTGTTTGGTTGACTGGTGGCCGATAGGCGGTAGCTAGTGCTGGTTTGTGCTGAGAGAAAAATCCTACTGATTGGCTGGTGGCTGGTGATGATTTCTACTTAAAAAAATACTGCTGACTGGTGGCTGGTAAGCCAAGCGAACAGGGCGAATGTTGCTCTAATGTGATTTGGATTCCCCTGCGGACGACAATACCGATCCTTGCGGAGTTTTTTTTTTGGAATTACTTCAGGTTCAGGTTAGTTGGCCCGTTCTTTCCCTGCTTTACTATTTCCTAGGCCGTGTTTCTTTCCATCCCAGAAATTTATTTCCAAAGAGAATCTTGCATGCATGGAGTATTAAATGAAGTATATTTACAAAACCTTTTTATGGATGGGTGCAACTTTGCGCGATGAATCTAACGAGCCTAATTAGTCCATGATGTGCTACAGTGATGCTACAGTAACCATCCTCTAATCGTGCGGTCAAATGCCTCATTAGATAGGTCTCGTGAAATAGTCTAATATCGTGAATGAAGTTTTGTAAACTGACTTTATTTAATACCCTTAATTATTGGTTAAAGGGACTGGAAAACTTTTTCCACTTAATTGCGTACCTCTGCAGTTCTGTATTTCAGTTCTCTTCTCGTTCCACCCTGCACCGTCACCGGCCTCCTCTGTCCTCGTCACGCCCTAGGCCTAATGCCAGTCTCAGTGCAGCGTTTCATCGCATAGTTACCTAGACCATAAACTAGGTAAATGTGCCAGATGAGTTTCATGGTGATGAAACTCCTCTCACATTCCATGAAACTCTCCACTCTTTCTCCTCTGCCACATCAGCACATTAAATGACATGAAACTCCCATGAAACCTCCACTGAGACTGGCCTAAGGCCTTGTTTAGATCCGGATTTTGCATGCCCGAATCGGGCCTGCTCTGCTCTGAAATGCTACAGTGGCAATAAATACTGTATTGTAGCGTTTTATTTGTACGTGCGAAAAATTGTTCAAAAATTTATGAATTAGACTCAAAATGTTCGTCTCGCAGAGTACAATAAAACTGTGTAATTAGTTTTTGATTTCATCTATATTTAGTACTCCATGCATGTTATGATATGTTGATGTGATGAGAAATCTTCTTTTTTATAGTAAATTTGGAACTAACTTTTGGGATCGGCCTAAGTCTCGTCTCTCTCGTGTGATCACCACCACAAATTTCTACACCTCCGCCTCTCTCTAGTCCCGTAGCTTCGTTCTCGAATAAAATAGATTTGCGATCCTTAAGCTTATCTCGTGAAGTTATTTACCTTTGTGAACTTTTAAAATATATATTTAGTCTCTAAACCTGCTACACTGGCTCATCTAAAATTTTGAAAATACCCATAAACATGATGACATGTGTCAACCGAGTATAATCTTTCAAACTTCTATCATCAAATCGGTTGTTTCCATCGTAATGTTACATAACTTTATTTAATTATATCATAGTGTAATTATAGATAAAAAGATAAAAAGATAGACAAACATCATGAACAAAGGGGTATTTTTAAAAATTTTAGAACTAAATGATATATTTTAATAAATTTAGGAATGCTAATATATATTTTAAGAGTTTAAGAGCTAAATGACATCATGAAATGGAACAAAGTTTAAAAACCCGCTGTTACACTAGTAAACCGGGAGCGAATTGCGAGCAGAACAACGGAAAATCCGAGAAATCGCGTCCAAAACACACCATCGGGACGGGTCAACCCATCCATCATGCCCGCACCTCACTTCGCACGCGCTCTAGCTTCGCGATCCTCCGATCCTTTCCTCCTCTGGCTCTAACACGCTCGATCGGCTTCCATGTCCGTCACAAGGCTGGCCGCGTACGTCGACCTCAACGTCGTCCTCCTCCCTGGGTTTTGGGATTCGATGTCGAAAAAAATTCGGTCCTAATGGAAATGGACGAATTTCGATCAATTTCGGCTGATATTCGGTTAGATTCCGGAGACTATACGAATTTTGAAGCATAAATTTTATTTCGGTCCATAACGAAATGGACAAATTTCGGTGAAATTTGATTATTCCGGACCGAATTTCAGACCTGCTCGGCTCCAACCTCGCCACGTTCCTCTTCTCCTCCTGCTCCTCCTCGGCGTTGCTTGAGAAGCCGCTCAAGAACTCATGGCGACATGCAGTAACTCTTCGACAAAAACTAGCTACGGGGTCTCTCTCGTGTGATCACCACCACAAATTTCTACACCTCCGCCTCTCTCTAGTCCCGTAGCTTCGTTCTCGAATAAAATAGATTTGCGATCCTTAAGCTTATCTCGTGAAGTTATTTACCTTTGTGAACTTTTAAAATATATATTTAGTCTCTAAACCTGCTACACTGGCTCATCTAAAATTTTGAAAATACCCATAAACATGATGACATGTGTCAACCGAGTATAATCTTTCAAACTTCTATCATCAAATCGGTTGTTTCCATCGTAATGTTACATAACTTTATTTAATTATATCATAGTGTAATTATAGATAAAAAGATAAAAAGATAGACAAACATCATGAACAAAGGGGTATTTTTAAAAATTTTAGAACTAAATGATATATTTTAATAAATTTAGGAATGCTAATATATATTTTAAGAGTTTAAGAGCTAAATGACATCATGAAATGGAACAAAGTTTAAAAACCCGCTGTTACACTAGTAAACCGGGAGCGAATTGCGAGCAGAACAACGGAAAATCCGAGAAATCGCGTCCAAAACACACCATCGGGACGGGTCAACCCATCCATCATGCCCGCACCTCACTTCGCACGCGCTCTAGCTTCGCGATCCTCCGATCCTTTCCTCCTCTGGCTCTAACACGCTCGATCGGCTTCCATGTCCGTCACAAGGCTGGCCGCGTACGTCGACCTCAACGTCGTCCTCCTCCCTGGGTTTTGGGATTCGATGTCGAAAAAAATTCGGTCCTAATGGAAATGGACGAATTTCGATCAATTTCGGCTGATATTCGGTTAGATTCCGGAGACTATACGAATTTTGAAGCATAAATTTTATTTCGGTCCATAACGAAATGGACAAATTTCGGTGAAATTTGATTATTCCGGACCGAATTTCAGACCTGCTCGGCTCCAACCTCGCCACGTTCCTCTTCTCCTCCTGCTCCTCTTTCTGCGCGCGGCCAGCCCCGGCCCGCCCGTCACTGCGGCGCCGGCGGCGACGACTCCAAGGATCCCGGGAGGAGCTGGAGCTCCCGCCGGAGTTCCACACGCTCGCGGGGCCGCACGGCCTGTCGTACGGATGCAACCCCAGCTGGGGCTCGGCGGCGCCACCCGTGCCTGACCTTCCCGGACTTGTTCGCCGTCTTCATGTCGTACCCCGTCAACGGATGCTGCCCCGACGACGAACTCCCCGCGTAGCCGCTGCCGCTCCCGGAAGCTCTCTAGTCCACACCGCCCGACGGCTCCATCCACTGCTCTGCCTACACGTGCAAGTCCTTCCGCTGCCTCGCGTCAACCGCGCGCGCTCCCCGCGTTTCGACGATTGCAAGGACTGCTTCGACCTCGCCGACCGGGAGAGCCACCGCTGGCTCAACGCCACTGCCGGCGGCAAGAAGAACAATCCGCTCGAATTCTCCATCGCCGGGGTCCATCCAGATCGGCCTCGACATCGGCATCGGGTCCGGCACCTTCGCCCTGCGCACGAGCGCGGCGTCACCGTGGTGCCCAGTGCCCACCAGGGCACCACCGTGAACCTCAACGAGCCCTTCAGCGCCGCCGTGGCCCCGCGCGTGATCGTGCCGCTCTAACATCAGCGTCACGGCGTGCGGCTGCCCTTCCTCGACAACACGCTGGACATCGCGCACTCGATGCACGTGCTCAGTGGCTGGATCCCGCCCGCCGAGCTGCAGCTCGCTCTGTGCCTCTGTTCGACGTGTACCGGGTGCTCTGGCCCAGCGAATTGTTCGGCTTGGACCACTTCTTGAGAGGGAAAAAACCAAATGTACACGCGACCGCTTTGCTTATCCAACGGCAGGTGGACATGCCAATTTTTCGCGATGCGGGAAAGCTGTATGCGGCAGAGCCCAAGTTGCAGCATGCCCGCGCGAGTCAGCTGCATTTGCCCACATGCGACCAATCAGAAGATGGCATTTTGCATGCGTGTGGGGCCATGTTGCTGCATGCGGCCAATCAGTAGAAGGGAATAAGCACCACGGTCGCTGGGGCATGTGGGCATGCGTTTCTGCCACTTCTTCTGCAGGGAGGCCGAGATGCCGGCGTATGTGGAGTTGGTGCCTTGGTGGATAGCGTCGGGTTCTGCAAGCTGAAGCGCGACCGGGGCGCTGAGAGGAAGGAGATGTACCTCTCGGCGTTGCTTGAGAAGCCGCTCAAGAACTCATGGCGACATGCAGTAACTCTTCGACAAAAACTAGCTACGGGGTAGCGGGTGGAGTAACAATATTGTTGTGAAAGTGTCATCTCGTTGTAAGTGGTCAACTTGATCATGCTAGTGTTCAAAATACTTAAGAGTTTTAAGAGCATCGCAACTCCAACAGACTCTCTATCCTCTATGAGTTAGCTAAAAAAGAAAAATCTCACCAAAAATCAAATCCAACGGACTCTCTATTTTACCCGCTGGCTATCTCTGCTCGGTATTTTCCTTCCGTCGCTCGCGAAAGAAACGGAGCCCATCCCGCTAGCTATCGGGAATCGGTATCCCACCGGTACCTGCCCGGGCCGGCAATTTCACAGCCGTTTGATCCTACAGCGTGGGGATTCGTGCAGTGCTACCTCAACCATTTTTTATTCGCTCCGTGTCCTGCTGCCCACTCCCCTCCGGTCCTGTGCCTGGCATCCATAGGCTCGTTTTTCCTTCACCGCGCTGGCTCCAGGCAGATTCCTTTTCCTGTAGAGCCCACGTGTCAGTTTTGCTCCTTCCAATCTTCTTTTCACCCCCGCATAGGATGGTCCTTAATAATATAAAATATTTTCTAGCATCCTTTTTCTAGCATCCAATATTTCAACGGTGTTCTCGAATCAAATACATTGACACTGTTCTAAATCATTCTTGCAGGTATGATGTCTAAATTAGATCTCAAACTTTATTCAGAAAAATTGAGAGAATAATTAAACTTTAATTACAAAGAGCTCGTGATGAATCATTCAGCTTGTTTGGTTTGGAGCATCAGTTAGCCATGGACGTTGCAGCTCCTGACGATGTCGTCCAGTACTCTTCCGTCAGATCACTCAGTCAGCAAAAAAATTACTTGGCTTCCTTGGTAGCGAGGGACAAAATGACGACGGACGGTCTGGTCCGATGATGCAATCCAAACAGTCTGGTCCTATTCGGATGAAGATCGGATGATTCCAGATCAACTCATGACGCAAACCAAACAGATCGAAAGTGAAGATAAGTCAGCAAACACGCCAAAAATATGTCTCAGCCACCAAAGGTAAAGAAAAGAATCTTCCTTTATTCCCTTAGCATGAAAAAAACCATTTACCATCATATCAATAAATCCATTACTGCAATAGCAATCTGAAGACCTAGTAGTTTATTTTACCAAATTTAAGAAGTAATGTTTTTTTTGCAACAGTAAAATGATTAAATACCCAATGTTCTAGTAGTATTGTAGAAGTAGTTCATTTTACCAAATTGGAGTACAACTGTACAAGTAATGTATCAGCTTGGTGATTTGATATATGTGTGCATCTGCATCAACAAATTAAAGCAGTCAGAAATTTATGTGCACAACAAGACTGGGGTAACTAGTTCAATGCATCAACAATATCAAAAGAGATCAAAATGGTTCCCACACATGTAATCGGTATACTAACCAAAATGCTTTGTAATTTTAGTTCACGTACAAAATGACTTAGTTCACGTACAAAATGGTATGCAATAGATGATCCCATGGAAGTATATAAATTTATGATAATACACAACTGGCCAAAAAATCTTTTAACAGTTATTTGTAATTTTATAGTTTCTCATCATAAATCAGAATAAGTAACCTGTTGCACACACCAATCTTCTAGACAAACTTATTCTACTATGTATGAATCCCAAAAAGACAGAATAAATATGATCCATGTATTCTACTAGTAGGTGGTACAAAAGGAACACGATTCTGATTTTTTAAGAATGTGTGCAAAAATAAACTTGTTTGGATCATATGATGTGAAACTATGGAAGTGTTTGAACGAATGTGATTTAAAAAGATGAGTCAAGGTTTGGTAGTTTGGAACATTCAAACTTTCATGCGACATCATTTTTCAACTTTTATTTGCATCTCAGGGAACCAACTAAAAGCAGAAAAAAAAGAGAAGATCCATGTTTTTTCTAGTGCATCTGACCCTGCACGAAACCCCCACCCAATCTACAAGTTCCTCCTTAATCCCAGTACATCACCATCACATCATGTGTTTCCCGGGAAGATTATCTTATTTGACTGAAGAACTGATTTCGGGGAATCCATATCTCAAGAATGATAAACAAATGGAAGAATGAGACTTCCGTGCCGACTGAATCAAGATATCATGAGGGCTCGTTATCAGATGGCTGCTGCCTGCTGAGACAGAAATGCCAAGCCGAAATCAAGCCCAATCAGGACCCTCCCAATCCAAATCGAGCCATACCGCGACTGTGGCAGGGAAGGACGGAGTACTCATCGATGGCTAGACCCAGTTATCAAATGTGAACAGTAGAGGCCCTTACCTGCACGGATCCTGCGAGGGAAGGGCGGAACTTGGTCAGGGGTGACCATTTCCTGCACGGCTCCGGCGACGGCGAGGAAGATATCGACCTCCATTTGGCCTCCGTTGCCTTGGGGATTTCAAGTTCCAATGTTGAGATAACCAGAGAGCAATTGCACACTCGTCTGGGAGGGGAGCTGCACGGCCGCGGCAGCCATTGAGTTACCCCTAGCAGCTTGGACCATCTTGGGGAAGAACTGGAGAAGAGGAGCTCGAGGAGAGAGAAAGACGAGAGAACTATGGCCGCGGCGGACTGGGAGAGAAGAAGCTGCCTCTGGTTTGTGCCTGGTCAATCTGGGAGATGCAGAGAAACAGGGGCACCGACGGCCGAGGCCGAGGGAGGAGCTCGGGGGCGCACGAGGAGGAGCTCAGGTAACACCGTACGCAAGAGGAGGAGCCCGACGGCTCGCCGGCGCGTGGAGAGGACCTCGCCCCGGCCCGATTCACCATCGCCCACACCACCTCCTACACTCGCCTTACTTTCCCAGCCGCCAAGTTGCTGCCCTCCTCGTTTCCAGTCGCGGCACGGCCGCCCACCTCGTCTTCCGCCGCCGCGGGCCTCCAATCGACCGCATCAATCGATTTGCTCTGTCGAGGCACCAAATCTGCGCCGCCTCGTTCCAGTCCGCTTCGTCCCCGGTTGCCCGCGTGGAGGCTCCCCAGTCCGCGGGCGGCGCGCCCGCTCCGCCGCCGGCTGCTCGCGCATACGCCGCCCCAGCCCGTGCGCACGCTCCGTCGTTGCTGCCCGTGCAGCATCCACCAGCTGCCAGCACACCTGCTGCTCCAGCCCTTACCCGGTATTCAAAATGGGGGAGGAAAATTAAACTTTGGTTACAGATGAGGGAGGCAAGATGGACTTTTTCCCCTTCAAAATGTTTTTTTAACCACGCCCGGCCCAAAGCCTCACGCTTTCCTTCCATTTTGGATCATCCAGGCAACAGATAGTTGGGCCTGGCCCATTTGGATCCAACACCGCTTAGGGTTGCCGGTTGCGGGGCAGTATATACGGGGCAATATTGTGTATTTGCGTTTGCCTTCAGCCGCCACATCCTCGCAATCCAAATCTAGAGGGAGTTTTGGTTCGAGAGGGAGAAGTTAGGGGTCGATCCGGGGCGACGATGGGCGGTCAGGGCCAGGCGAGCGCTGGAGAGAGGGAGGAGCTGATGCCGGCCGGGTCCCCGCAGATGGAGGAATAAAGCACGTCGGAGGGCGGTGACATGCTGAAGAAGGAGGCGCAGGCAACGTTGCTGTTGATCGGGGCTAAGGCGGCGGAGGCCCAGCCGGCCGGGAAGATGGAGGAGTCAAGCGCGTCGGAGGGCGGTGACATCCTGAAGAAGAAGAAGGAGGCGCAGGCGGCGATGAATCGCGTGCTGTCATACAAGCCGAAGGCTAAGCGGGCCGACTCTGGAAAGAAGAGGAAGGTGGTTCTAAAAAAGACAAGGTTGCCTTATGATCTCATCGCCAAGATGATGTCAAGTCCCTACAAGACCATCGATGAGCTCTCCCCGGAGCAGCTGGCCGAGCGTCCCCAGGAATTCCGCGAACGCCATGCCATTACAATTTTCGCCGATGAAAAGGTACGGGAGTAAGAGCAGGCCCTCATCGAGCAGTACAATGCCCTGGGCTATACGGATGACGAGGACGAAATTGAGGTCACCGACGAGGAGATGGGTGAGGTGGTGGAGGAGATGGGTGACGAGGAGGAGTAGTGGGCAGAAGCAAAGGGGTAATAGTTTACAAGTAGCCTGTGTGTGCACAAGATCCAGCTATTCTAAGTTGGAGCGTATGTGTCCGTGTGTGATCCACCTACTCACTACTATGGTGTTATCGTCTTCACTACTATGGTGTTATCGTCTTGTATCTTATTTGCTACTAGTGATCCCTAAATATATGTATCTTATTTGCTACTAGTGATCCCTACATATATGTATCTATGGTTATGCTTATGATGTTAATATCACATGGTGATTCGCATGCTATTAATTAAAACAGCTAGTGTTGCAATCATATTGGCATCGATGGATATGTTTTTTTTGCTAGTGAATGGTTTACCACTGTTGCTGATTGGAACAGCACCAGTCTTGTGGGCTTCTGTATGCCTAACCCAAAGTAGTACTTTTGACATAAGCTGTTCTGTTTCTGTACCTTTGGTTTCTTTGGTACTGATATTGATTCAATTAATATTTATTGGAAAATGTCATTTCTCAGTTCAGTTCATATTGATCATTTTGGTTTTACTCTATAGTAAGTCATTAGATGATTGATGTTTTCCTCATCAAATTCATGTAATGGCCCCCTCTAAAATAGTGCTAGATGGTTAACCACTGTTACATCACCAAAGCATGTGTTTCTAGGGTTTTGTGCATAATTTTTTTCTAAAAATTTCGTTGACTATACTACAAGTATTGATCTGATATTACTACAAATTTGGATGGAGTAACGAACAAAAATTCGTTGTCTTGTATGACATGCCATCATAATGTTTGGTTCCTTTCCTACATATTTTGTTGGAAAAATACAAGGTTATCTGCTTTACTTTGTTTACATGATGACATTATGAGTTTACTTTCTCCATAGATTCAGAAGGAAAGAATGATGGGCCTTTTCTCAATGCTGAAATTTGCCTATCTGGTTCATTACAGGAGCATCCGTGTCCGGCTCCGCAGCAAGCCAGCAACAATTGCATTGATGCCCTGCTCTACCAGGCTGATAGTAGTTGCACAGTTCAGCAACACCGTCCACTGGCTTCTCAGTGTCCATGCCATGCAACCAGTTTCTGTGCGATTTCCATCTTGCAGGGGTTTGATTGACTGGAGCTTGTGGATTTGTAGCTTCTATTGATCAGGTAACTATAGGGCAGTGGGGAATAAGACACAGTTACATGTATTCATGTCCGGCTTATTATATAAAGCTTGTCTACTTGGTCATGATTCTTCCATGCTCCCTTTGAGCCATTGCTTTGTACTGTTGACGCGTTCAGGAACAGCTGTGGGGGAGATCCGCAGATGCAGTTAAAAGAGAGAAAGGAACTGATGAAAAGAGGTCCCCATACGCGAGCCCTTTTGGAAATGGTAGATGCTTTCAGAATAAAGACATGGGTTAATAATACCCCTTTATTTGCTCTTAGCTATCTGCCGAATTTAACAGCATCCATTTCATCTATGTAGTCACTCAAAAGCGAAACCATAGTTGATAGCAAATGCATGGCAGCTCAACTACTAATAAGTATCCTAAAAGAAAAACGTGACTTAGGTCTACTCAGTACTTCGTTAACTAACCATGTGGATGTTGACCACAACAAAATGTCAAATATTTATGTTGTGGTGCTAACTTAATCCTACATACCTGCTATGGATCTTGTATATGCTGAAACTTTATTCCTGTGAGTAGATTATATGCAGCTGATAGAATTTTCACTTTTGTAAAAACAACTACTAAAAGGAAGTGCTATTGCTAAAATTCTCCATGTGACTGGTAAAATTTTTTTATAGAAGCTAAAGTCAGTGAATACGAGGTTCACTACTAACACATACCTGGCTCCATAAGCATATTAGTTGTCTTGTAAATAAGATGCATGTTTTCATGGCTTGAACCGGCACTGTATTTTCTTTTTAAAAATAACTTGATAATGTCTGTGAAATCAACACCTATTGAGCAAATAGTTGTCATGAGTTCCACGAGGTTTGTCGTCCCTGTCTCCCTGATCTTCATCTTGACTCTTAATGTGCTCGTGTTCCCTCAATAACAATATATCAGTTGGAGCATTATAACTTCTTTTGTTGGCAAGATAGGACTAGATTTGTGGTGTTGAAGTTCATGAAAGTTTAATATGTTCTCCAAAGGAAGTTTTAGAAGTGGAAACTGGTCACTAATGTTATAACCAATGTCATGAAACAAGCCTTGATCATTAGTTAATGCTTCAATGCAAACATGCGGGTTTCTGAATCCAATGGATTTTCAGAACATAGTGTAAGAAAATGACAGGTTAGAATGTCCTCGGTCTTCACGTTTTGAGAGGGAGGTAGGCAAAAGCACGCAGCCTGTCCTACATGTTGCGCTTTTAGGTTTGTGTGTAGAATAATATTAATCAGATAAATTCAAGATGTTCATCTGTATTTCCAATCCTAGTCAATATTTCTTCAGCACTCAAATTTTGAGGGTACAATATTTGATTCTGACACTATGGATGTATCTGTTTTGTGATCATGCCCCTCAATTGACATCATAATTTTTCTTGGACCAATCCATTTCCCAGCTTCTCCACAAAATGTGAACAAGCTCTCGAGGATCTGCTTTTGTGGTAGTTAGCATCCGTTCGTTTAGAGATTGAGTTGTTAAGGGTGACAGCACCGTTGTTTATGATGACTATAACTAGGTTACTTGGTTTCTCACTTTTTTTGCATAAATGAACATCAGTAAAATCTCGGTTTTTATTATGCTATTCCAGTATTACGTGTGACATGGCTGTATCAAAATTTATGCATTTCTGTGCTGTATGCTTCTGCTAATTTTATCGATGCGCCGGTGAGTATTAAAAATGTGTTTGCTCCCTGATTCCTATATGTTTATAGATGGAAAGGCAATAAAGATCTTAATTCTCATATGCATAGGGCCATCTTTCCAATCCAGGTGCATCCATCAGTCAAGTCCTTTTTCTCCATGGCAATAGTTTCAGAAGTGGAAATGGTCGGACTCTGTTTTGGACAGATAATTGGGTTCATGGCCAGAGCCTGATAAAAATGGTACCTCATCAGTATGGAGCCATTACGGGAAGAGCAAGAAAAAGGACTGTTGCTGAGGCAATAGCTGAGATGAGATGGGTTTCTGATATAAGAGGGGCACTCACGGTTCAGATCTTGGCTGAATATTTAGCTGTTTGGGATCTGACCACTCTTTGGTGTTACAGCCTGAGGTGGAGGACACACACATATGGCGTTTCTCAGCTTCAGGAAAATATTCAGCAAAATCAGCATATGAGCCATGAGGCTATGTTCATTAGATCCACCCATTTCAACCCGTGTGAAATGGATATGGAAATCTTGGGCCCCAGGCAAGTGTAGACTTTTCATGTGGCTGGTTGCACATGACAGGTGTTGGACGGCAGACCGTCTTGCTAGAAAAGGACTGCCCCTCCCTGTCAAATGCCCCTTATGTGACCAGGAAGAGGAATCAATAAACCATCTTTTGCTATCCTGTGTGTTCTCACGCCAGGCCTGGTTCCTCATTTTGCAAAGATTGGGGCTGCAGACTTTAGCGCCACAGATTGGGGAATTATCTTTCGATGATTGGTGGGATCGGTCAAGCAGAAGGGTGGAGGGCCAGGATCGGCAGGGTTTTAACTCTATCATTATTCTGGTTGCCTGGTCAATTTGGAACCACCGAAATGGTTGCGTCTTTGACAATCAGCAACCTAACTTGAACCGCCTCCTGTCATCTGTTAGGGACGAATTGCATCTTTTGGATCTGGCCGGGGCTCGAGGACTGGCCCATATCCTCGCCCAGCTGCCAGCTGTTTGATTCTGTTTGCGTGTGTTTTTGTCCCTTGAGGTCTAGTAGTCGTCCTGTATGTTGTGTTGAGTAGCTAGCAGTCGGTGTGAGTGTTGGTTTGTGTCTCGGGTTTTTTTGACTAAGAGAACAACCTTTGTATTTGGTCTCGGGGTATTTTTCACCCTCTCTTTTTCCTTCTTAATATATAGATACACAGCTCTCCTGCGTGTTCGATTTTATTCTCATATGCAACTCTATGAAATTTTAATAAAGTAGCAGTTTGACTAGTGTATATTGATTTTTCAATTGGAATTGGTATAGTTTAGCTGATGTTACATATACTATATGTCAATACTACAAAAAAAGCTGTATATTCTTTGTAGAGCACAGGCTGTTCAAGAGCTTCAGCCACATCCTCACGAGTTTTGTGAGTTCATGTTTTAATTGATGAATTAACAAGCATGTTATGGTTGCCAATGGAGTTCACAATCTGTCGCTCCCTCTATTCCATTCTCGGAGTTGGAGAGCAACGCTGAGGTGCTTGAGATGAATTAAACTCTATGGGGCAAGGTAAATCAAACAATCAAGCTAACATGGTTTTCTGGAACTTTTCAGATTTGGGCATT
The DNA here is from genome assembly GCA_900205405.1 of Echinochloa crus-galli. Lineage (NCBI taxonomy): Eukaryota > Viridiplantae > Streptophyta > Magnoliopsida > Poales > Poaceae > Echinochloa > Echinochloa crus-galli. Next base: position 105,379 of record OAMR01000142.1, on the reverse strand, counting down.
GTATATATTTATTTGAATCACTATAACTGATATGTTGTGAATGATGGATCTTTTATAGGATTATGGTAAGCCTACTCATGCTTTGAGAATCATAGTTTTTTCAGTCACAAAATTAAGCTCTGTAGGCAGCTATAGATCATTGGTCTTTGCCTGGAGTTTTGTGTTAACTATGGTGATGATTGAAATTTTCTCGAACTGTTGATAAAATAACACATTTTAGTTGCTAGACCTGTAATTTCATATGTCTGTATACTAGATTTGGAACAACAATCTGTTGCTAGTGGACGGGAATCCTTCATAATTATGTATTTCACGCTAAAGCATGGATTTCTGAAATTCTGTGACAATTGAAATTAGGTGGCATCCAATGTATATGTCATAGATAGTTTTGTGGTGCCAAAGAAGCTGAAGAGGTGTTGTGGTGTTGGTGGAATGAGAACTGGGACAAAATTAAAGGCATCCAGCCTGCAGAGTCACCTATATATTATAAATAGCATATCATCATTGAGTAAATGTTGCTGTATCACTTCAAGATTTCCATAGTACTGATAACAGTAATTACACAATTGAAGTGTAAGACAATAAGATTTATTAGCTGTTGTTGGGGTGCTTTTGTCTGTGGTGCTTTTTGTTACTAATTTGTTTGACCTAGCTTGGGGTTTTCTTCGTTCTTGAAAAATCAAACCAGCTGCTTTTGCAACTCTAGTGAGGCAAAACAAAAAAAAGATTAATTATTTTCAGCATTTGATGCAAGGTATCAGTTGGGCGTGTTCCTTTGTTTTTTAAAAAACAAAATAGTACCGTGCATCTATTACTTGCAGCAAGTTCTTTGGGTCTACAATTCTTAAGGCCTCAGATGAGCTCATCGCAATCACATTTTTTTTTCTTTACTTCTGTCTCCTTGTGCATTTCAATAGCAGAGTACACTTACGCTGTCTCTTCTGAACTAGTTGATTCATAATTCTGTTACACACTGACCACTATTAATCTTGCTTCGTTTCAAAAAAAGAAAATCATTCTCGCTACTTCCAGCCATCCTGTGGCATCCTGTTTAAATTAGAAACGCGCATTTCCACAGACTGAGGCTTGCTTTCTCTAGCTCATGAACTGAAGTATGAAATGCAGTGGAAATTAGGGAGGATACATTCGGACGTGCGTAAACGCAAGTCATGACGAGTGTCCCAGCTACTCGTTCTGTTCCTGCTAGAAAAGATAAGGAAAAATTAGCCGGTGGACACTCCTCGAGAGTGGCTTTTGCCATGGACCACTAACAATTATTGTTTTTGCCGAAAGACACTATAAATCTGTGGTGATTTGCTCTAGAACACTTAACACATTATTATATTGAATTTTAATACGACAATGCATATGATTTTGTTTTCTTTTGTCAAGATCATTAATAATGCATTCAGTCATATTTCCTGCCATGTTTTCTGTTTTCATCTACAACCATAGCCTATAAACATGTCTTTCTGTTTTTTTTCTTTATATTCCCTTTTTTCTCCTGACCCTGCCACTACTCTGAAAGTGGTAAGACCTGAGAAAACAAATAGTCTCTGATGCTATTTGTTTTCAATTTTTACTTCTTTTGCTAATGCCTCAAAGTATGTAATGGTGCATCAATGATCAGTATTGATATTACTCATATCGCTTATACTAGCATCTATGACTGATTAATTAAGACGAGGTCCCAATAGTACCGCTTGATCATTCTATGCAAAGTCATGTTTGAAATTAACAAGTTCAGGTTGGACAATTGCAGAGGCTGCTCTCACGACCAGAGCCGGGAGCACGAGTGTGGGCGTCCACTGGGCCTCAAGTTCAATAGCGAGACAGGTTGGACAGTTTGCAGTGTTCATTTTTAATTTTTCAGTTTTCAGTTCAAATTCTCATAATTTATTGTTTGCCGGATCCCAGAGTGGCAAGTGCAATCTCATTGTTAAGATGCGATTTCCATTCTTGAGCCCTTTTTTCATATTTCAGTAAATATGGCAGGAAATATATCTGGATGTGATGCCATGCTTTCTACCATCCTCTACATGTTCAGTGTGATTACTGCATTGGTTTTGCATATGTTGCTAATGTTTGCATGCAGATTCTGAATTTAACACCTTAGATAATATAGCAGAGATTTAACACCTCTAGATAATAGTACCTTTTTCAATATTAGCACAGATTTCCATTTAAAGCAGGCAATGCAGAAAGCTATAACATTACATGTGATTGTTCTCCTAATCCTAGCAGAGATGTCTACCATAGTAGACTATACATCCCTCTCTCTCTCTCTGTTTTTTTTTTGCACGGATGTTTTTTTTTGTAGTGCATGAAACTAAAAATGGTCTTGGTGATAGATTTGATTTCAATATACCTGCAATTCCCGTGCCTATTGCAACACAAGATCAAATAACTTTTAACTTATATATATGTCTATGAACTCAAATTCTTATCATCAAGTTACGTTTTTAGTTTGAGGCAGCAAGCTTTTACTTCCCAATCTCTCAACAGGATTTTTATACTTTATTCAATTTCCTCAATATTATCAGCTAAAGAGATCTTATTCCCGATTCTGCATCATGCCCCTACGATTAAATTGGAAGAAAAACAGGTACCCCTGGGCCCTGGTCCTCTCCCCCCTGGATCCATGTGTTTAAAATACTCAAAAGAATTAGATGATAGAGCATAATCAGAGGTTTTGTACCTTGTGTGATTGATGATTTTCTCCATCTATTTCCGTAGGCTTTGCAGACTGGTTGGCCTTTGCTTTCCCTTTCATCCTCATTTCCTCCTCTCCACGGTCTTAGATTGGGCACGATGCTGGATTCCCCTGTGATTTGTTTTTATTTCTTCACTGCCAAGTCAAGCACCTGGATCCTATTTGTTTTGCTGCGCTGAGGAGAGAAGTCATCTGGGAAACAGGTGCCCTGGCGAGGGAGCATGTGGGAGTGGGTCACTTTTCACAATGGATCCCAACAGCACAAAATATGGGTGATATCTATATAAGGATTCTAGAGAATTGAGAACACTTCCCACCCAAAAAACTTACACCCACTCCTCACAAAGGACCCACCTGTCAGATTTTTTAGGAGAGAGAAGACCAAAGTTGTAAGAAAGCAGAAAAAAATTGGATGTTCCACCGTGAGAAAAAGCTACCCGCCGGTGAACCCACTCAACCCGCCGTCCGTCAATTACTCAACTCTTCAATCTCTTTCCTTTTCCCTGAGCCAAAACCATGTTTCTGTCGCCCTTCTTCCCTGGGACGCTGCTCTTGCGCGGCGTCGCTCTGCCCTGCTCGTGCCCCCTCGGCATGCCCAGCCCCATCCTGGGCGAAGGAACGAGGCAGCGGCGGTGGCCCCATCCACCTACCATGGCCGGACGCGATGATGGTGAGGTGGCAAGCGGTAGCCGGATGTGCCACTGGTGCGGCCCCATCGCAGCCGATTCCGGTTGCCAGCGGAGGCGGCACCCGGCTGTGGGTGTGGGCGGCCAGGGTTGAGGCCGAGATGCAAGCGGTAGTGGAGGGGCACCACACGGTTGATTACAGGAGCAGCTAGGGGTAGCGACCGGCCGCTGGCGCGGGTGGATGGATCAAATCCCTTGTGGAGGAGTGTGTTCCATGTTCCTCGTCACCTCCTGCTAATGCGTTGCGGCGGCGGCACCGTCGCCCCTGCTCTTCACCGGCCATCCGCTAAACCCTAACTCTCCAGGGCACGTCTCCTCCGTGCCCCGGCATCCTCAACCACCGTTCATTCGCGGCTGTGCCTCGGGCGCTGGTGGCAGGCGTGGCAGCTCTTCGCGTGCACCTCCGCGAAGAATTCCTATAGCTCCTCAGCAAGGTTTGTGAATTATTTGTTTGTGAGCTCCGATGGAAGGGGAATTGAATTGAAGATTGAATTGTTGATAGATTCGTTAATACTTTGGTCCTTCAATTAAATGTTTGCTTGATGTTTTGTATCACCAGTAATGCGGCTGGGTTCTAAGGATCGACGCGACGATATGATCACCTGATAAAATCGTGTGCAATCAGGTATTCCTCTTGCCATCTCTCACCGATGAATACCAAGTGCCTGATAAAATTACTGAATGATAGGGTTGTGTTTTGACTGCCAGGTTCTCAATGGAATTACCGGTTGAGGGCATCAGGATCGCACAGGCAACCACTGCCCTAGGTAAACTCACTTCTGTCTACTCATGAGTCATGGTCCGCACTGGGAGTTGATCATGATCCACACCAGTTATGTCTTCACTGTGACATTTACAATTATAACTTTATCCCATTACAGAGGATGTTAAAATCATCTGATATTAGTTTTATGTTGTATTTTAAATATTGGTACATCATCAGGTGATATATACAATCTAGAATTTAGTAGACTGGTTTATATTCTTGGATTAATTTATTGGTCTAAAATATAATTTTGAATGTTCATCTTGGTTTTGTTTGCAATCTATATTGGCCAATTTGAAACTTCTGCCGCACTCTTGCATGAGTGAGTGTAGGAGTGCTGTCGATTGGTCCGTTCAAAAAAAAAAGGTGCCAAACAAGGTCATAGTGCATGATGAGAACGGCACAAGGTTAGTGTTCACGTGCCTATAGTTTTTGAGTTGACGTGATGTGTGTTTCAAAATCATAGGCCATTGTTCTAGATTCTCTGTGACACCATCGGACTCTGTTGCCATTATCGCGGCCAATTTTTTTAGAGAGAATTTTTAGGTTTTGTAGGGAACTAAACAGGGCCTCTTGAGGCACTTACACAAACTTTCATTCCGGCCTCGTGTTTGATAGTTTTTTTTCCTGTTGCATCTCACCAGTGAATAAAATGTATGTTTATTGCCCATACTGACTTGCCGCTGGCACAGCATGCGGTAATAAGTCTTGTCACAGTGCTGTAACTGGGAGCGTGTTTCTCCTCGTAAAATATCTGATGTGTTTTTTTTTTGTTTGAGCCTATCAAAATCTTTACCCACCTATATATGTACGACACTTGTCAGTGTTGTTTGTCATCTGCAGAGTGTTGAACCTGTGCTATGAATAGTCTGATACTAATTGACAACCTTTCCCCGTGTGCAGACTTTGCCTTCCTAGTAATTGCAAATCATTTGGGTCTTTGGATTTGATGGAGTTGTTTATACGGTATTCTCAGCACATTTATGTTAGTTCAACTTGACCCCCCGCCAGAGTACGAGTAATTAAAGCAGTAAACATTTGGGCACGGGAGCCGATAGTTCATGCTCCGAGTCTCTGACTCAGAGAGATGGCGCACATTGATAATACCCGTGAGAGAGATCAGCCGCTCTGACCTTCTTCCCGTCCAGACCAATGATTTTATATATGATGAGACCAATGATAGACCGGAGCCAACGCGTCGAAATTTAGATATCACAATGAACACAACGAGAGCTACGAGAACGAGCACACGGCAGTTTATTATTATTATTGTCATCTGAGGTTTCTGGCAGCGTCAATCTCAATTGCCATACTACTCCGCAGAGCGGCTCAGTGGCTCACGCACACAGACACGGGCACGAAACCCGTGGCTCCCCCGCAGGATTGGAGTGAACCCATCTATCAAGCAGCCGCGACGGGGTGAGTCTTCTCTGCAGTACTGCAGAGAGACTCCCCCACTGATGTGTGGGCTCCACCGGTGCCATGGCCCACACGTCATTGACCCTGAGTCCATCTGACGCCGTTGCCGTCGGAAAAAAATTCAGTGCAGGACTCCTGTACAGAGCTCGTTGTGCAGGACCTCCTTAGATGTTCTCTCTTCTCCGCGTGGGATAGATCGAACGGAAGAAACAACGCTTGGCTCGCGAGCCAAATTTTCCACCGCTCGGCTCGTTGGCATGCGCTCGGCTCGGCTCACTCCTTGCGCCGCATTTCTCCTCTCCTCATCCCTGGACTTCATCTGTTCGCCCGCAATCATTAGAACTGCGCCATTCTGCCTTGATCAACGCTGCTGCCATATATGGTAAGGGGATGCAGAGAAGATAGGATCGTCTGCATGGCAGGAGGAGGCGAGGAGGTCCATACAGCCATCAGGATTACGGTTGTTAAGTCTCATGAAGTGCCATTTCATCTGCACTTTCACATCATTAATCCAGTACAATTTGTCAATGCCCCTTCTCAATTGTATCACCCATGACAATTCTGCAACATAGATTTGCAAGTTGGTCAGAAATTTTGAAAACAAAACAACATGGTACTGATTAGGACCATTAGCTTAAAGTTCAGCAATCTTGCAGTACCTTCAATACTATGGCCACAATTGATTAGAATAGAAACATTGCTACCCCGTATCCACGAAAAGATATTTCTAAATTAACAATCCAATACGGGATGAAAGTTATTAACAACTCCTGAACGATCAGAAGTTGAGAGCTTTATAACTGGTACGTTTGTACAGAGTTTGTGTACGTATCCAGAAACTGAAATGAACACATACTAGCATCTTTATAACTGGTCTTAAGAATGATTGAACTGGACCCGAGCAAAACAGCAGATGAAGTGGACACAGACGGACAGAGTTTGTGAAGGATGGACGCTGGTGCAGTCCCCATTGATGAGACTGGCTCCGCCTCCCGCGATGGTGCCGCCACTACCACTGCACAGCATCCCTGCCTACAGGGGGAGGGCTTGACGAAGCCATTGCCGATAGTGGAGGGTTCAGAGAAGCATCAGCGGAGCACTGTCGTGGGCTCGATCTGCTTTCTGGGCGCAGCGCAGCCGGACATGAGAAAAGGAGAGAGCCGCGGCTAGGCCAAGCAAGCGGAGCCGAGTGGAGAAAACTGACGTTGATCCCTCTGATCCTACGAAGTGACACGCGGCAAAATCCGAAGAAGTCCTGCACGGACGGCGCCGTGCAGGAGTCCTGCACTGAATTTTTTTTCCGAACGGTGACGCCCTAAACAAAAATCTAAAATCCTCGAGATCGAAAACTAAACCCCGGACCGACCTTATTATCCAGGCCGCCGCCACAAAGTCGTCGTCAACGACGGAGAAGGCCAGCAGAAACGCCATGGCCGCCAGCGCCGCCTCCGCCGCCGGCGCCGCGCGGGCTCCCGACATGGTCCTCCTCGACAGGAGGGTGTACATCGCCGACCGCCCGAACGGGACCGCCGTCGAGGTCTCCTTCTTGCTCGCCGACCCGCCGAAGCTCTCCCGCCTGTGCGTCCACTTCCCCGGCCGCGACAACGCCACCGCCGGCCCCGTCGAGCCCGCCCTGCTGTGCTCCGAGAAGGACATGGCCGTCGTCGAGCTCCGCTTCCCCTACGAGGGCCGCAGCGAGTACTTCCTCTACCGGGCCCACCCCAACCACCCGTCCCTCGAGAACATGTACATGCGGCTGCGGGAGAACCACGAGCTCGGCCTGCTCCCCGCCGCCGCCGCCGCCGGCGACGGCGGCTACCGCGTCGCCTTCCTCCACCTCGAGCCGCCGGCGCCGTACGCGCCAGAAGAACTAAACTACCATCTCCATGTCCTCTCGTCGGAGACGCGGGCGTGGAGCGTCGAGCAGTCGTGGCCGTCGCCGTGGTCGTCGAGGCCCCGCGCCGGCGAGGCCGCGCCGCCGCCGTGGTCACGGCGTTACATCGGCGGCGAGACCCTCGCCGCCGATCCGCCGCATGAAACCCATAAGGTGGTCGCGCTCGGTGGCTCCGCGCTGGGCTTCGTCGACTTCCGCCGCGGCATCCTGTGCGTCAACATGCTCGACGACGACGACGCGCCGGCGCCGTCGGAGCCGCGCCGCCGCCGCATCCGGTTCCCGCCGCCGGTGGGCGGCAACGGGTGCCTCATGGAGCACCGCTCGACGTCGATCCGTGACGTCGCCTGCGTCGACGGCGTGATCAGGTTCGTCGAGGTCGAGAACCGGAGGAGGATGGAGGTCGTCCGTGGAAAAAAACGGAGCTTCCCCGACGTGCTACACGATTCGGACCTGGAGAATCTCTCCACCTCCAGCTCCAGCTCCGGCACCCGGAGCGCCGCCGGCGTTCGTGAAGACGACGCCGCCGTCGACCACTTCACCTGGGCCAAGGATGGCTGGAGGATCGTCACATGGAGCAGGCATCTCGATAACTCCGACCACTGGGTCAAGGACTGCGACGCCTGCGTTGACGACTTCGTGATCGACGACCCGAGGCTTCTCCGCCGGCTGCCGCCTGAGCTGAGGACGACGACGACCGGTGGCCCCGGAGGATCGGAAGCGACGACGACACTGAACAAAGACCACGTCGCGGTGGCGCCGGCGTTGAGCGTCCATGACGGGGACGTTGTCTACCTCACGTGCAAGCTGGAGCTCACGGACAAAGCCGGGTGGCTGCTGGCGATCAACACGAGGAAGAAGAGGGTGGAGGGTGTGGCACCCATCACCTCCACCAGGTTGGCATCGTCGTCACCGAGCTGCTTCTACCTCCCATGCGCGATCTCCAAACACATGAGCATGGTGCGACTGCCACACGATTGCAAGGAGTCTGGTTGCAAAGATATTAAAGAAGAGAAGGAGAGCGTGAGCGTTGCAGCAGAGAACGGTGTGCGGTATGATCCTTGGGGAAGCGAGAGGAGCACGACGGAGCCTGCTGTGCCTGTGCTCTATCCTTGGGAAAGACGGCATAGCACAACCAGCAGCAATTCGGCTCGACTGGCCACACCCAAATATTTCAACTCTCCCTCTCCCTACTTTATGGCTGCTCCTTCCTAATTAGCAACAAGCAGGGAGAGGAAAGAAAATAAAAGTATTCGGGTGTTAAGAATAGGCTCTAGTAGCACGTGAATCTCGATCCAGTTACAGTCAGTTTGTATTTTATATACTATATTCTGTTAGGGATCATCTTTTGGTGTAATTCGTAAGTTGATTTACTGTAACTTAAATTTGGGCATGGAACTATGGTGAACCGGAGCTGAGATTTCTTTCTTGAATTTGGATAACAGCTTCGTAGCTTAGAATTTTGGTTAATGCAACATTATTGTGATTTGATCCCGGAGCCTTCACTTACGTAGGAACGCCACTAATTGTCCTACAATTATTACATCCACCAGACCTAATGGGACACGTTTGAATTTATGAACTCCAAAGATTTAAACCCAAAATACTTTCAAGTGCAAGTGATTTTCGGCTCTTCAATTTTGAAGTTTGTCAATGTCACATCAAAATGAGAGGTTGCGGCCCAAGATGATTTTGTCATATGACCTTCCTTCTAGACCTTTCCGCGCGGATGATGATGGCCCAGCCCGTATGCAAGGCCCGCATAGTACGAGTAAACACACGGCCCAGTCTGAGTCCGCAGCCATCCTCCTCGGTCCGCGATAGCGATACGCGGCGGCGGCGGCGAACCGGCCGGCGCAACGTCTCCGGCGGCTTGGCCGCCATTGCGCGCCACATGCGCAGGCGGGATGTCGCCGAGTCCAGGGTGAAAGTCCCGATGAAATGAGGCGCGCTCCCAAGGTACATCCGGCAGAAACCTTTTTTTTTGGCGTCTTGTTGCTCGAAATTTCGGAATGCACTAGCGTTTGTTTTGATTGACCGGCGTTGTTGTAGCTCACGGATATGGGTTGCTGGTTGCCTGGTCGATGAACAAGCTAACACAAGACGTTCCTGTGGACCATCTTCTATTCCAAGATAAGATCTGGCAGGAGGAGGCGAGGAGGTCCATACAGCCATCAGGATTACGGTTGTTAAGTCTCATGAAGTGCCATTTCATCTGCACTTTCACATCATTAATCCAGTACAATTTGTCAATGCCCCTTCTCAATTGTATCACCCATGACAATTCTGCAACATAGATTTGCAAGTTGGTCAGAAATTTTGAAAACAAAACAACATGCTACTGATTAGGACCATTAGCTTAAAGTTCAGCAATCTTGCAGTACCTTCAATACTATGGCCACAATTGATTAGAATAGAAACATTGCTACCCCGTATCCACGAAAAGATATTTCTAAATTAACAATCCAATACGGGATGAAAGTTATTAACAACTCCTGAACGATCAGAAGTTGAGAGCTTTATAACTGGTACGTTTGTACAGAGTTTGTGTACGTATCCAGAAACTGAAATGAACACATACTAGCATCTTTATAACTGGTCTTAAGAATGATTGAACTGGACCCGAGCAAAACAGCAGATGAAGTGGACACAGACGGACAGAGTTTGTAAAGGATGGACGCAGGTGCAGTCCCCATTGATGAGACTGGCTCCGCCTCCCGCGATGGTGCCGCCACTACCACTGCACAACATCCCTGCCTACAGGGGGAGGGCTTGACGAAGCCATTGCCGATAGTGGAGGGTTCAGAGAAGCATCAGCGGAGCACCGTCGTGGGCTCGATCTGCTTTCTGGGCGCAGCGCAGCCGGACATGAGAAAAGGAGAGAGCCGCGGCTAGGCCAAGCAAGCGGAGCCGAGTGGAGAAAACTGACGTTGATCCCTCTGATCCTACGAAGTGACACGCGGCAAAATCCGAAGAAGTCCTGCACGGACGGCGCCGTGCAGGAGTCCTGCACTGAATTTTTTTCCGTTGCCGTTGGGGTGGGCGTGGCTGGGCTTCCACAGGATGGTGGTCTCCGCGATCAGCGACGTCACCACGTACGGGTCCATGCATGTTGGACGCTGGCCTCCGGTCCTCAAAGTAGCCTGCAACAAACCAAGAAAAAACACACATGGTTTCAGCACTCCAGCCGCACACAAACCTATCGAGACTTTCGTGAACGGCGAACCCCATCCCAAAGTTTGGCCTGCCTCACCTTTGCCTTCCTTCTCGGTGTCGCGGCCGACCCGCACCGACGCGCCGCGGTTGGCAACACCCTGACAGGGAGAAATGAGAGAGAGATGAGATGAGCCCGTGTTGCTAAGCGAGGAAGAGAGGAGGGCCGTGTGTGTGTGTGTGTGTGTGTCATCTTGGCAGAAAAAGATGGTGCGCTCACCCAGATGAAGGTGTTGATGTCGGCGGTCTCGTGGCGGCCGGTGAGGCGGCGCTCGTTGCCGTCCCCGTACGCGGCGATGTGCTCGCGGTGCCGCATGCCCAGCTTGTTGATCGCCTTCTTGATCACCTCGTACCCGCCGTCGCTCCTCATCGACTTGGTGCTGGATGATGCACAGCAGGTGATCAGGAGCAGATTAGCACACGATACCCGCGCAAAGATTTCACTATCCAGATAAGGAGTACTGTACTAGTGGTGCTTTAGTGCTTGCACTCGACACTACTTTTTGCGGGTACACTTGATACCAAAGTTTTGTACCTGTAGTTGGTGTGAGCACCAGCACCGTTCCAATCGCCCTGCAGTCACAGGCACACAGAATCAGATGACATCAGGCCCGCAGGATTACATGGCCACAGATCAAAACCCCAGAAACATGTGGTATAGAAATGGTCACCGGAATCGGCTTGGGGTCGAAAGAGACAACAACGTACGCCGGCGACCTCGGTGATCCTCTGCCAACCACAGCGAAACAAGGAAAAAAAAACGAGCGTCTCATCAGCAAAACACACTCGAACAACATGCCATGTCTCATCATCTCATCCGATTGACATGCGTGACATAAGGAGAAGTGGACGCAGCTCTACCTCGAGAATGTAGCGAGCCACCCAGATCTGGTCGCCGGCTGAGATGCCGACGGCGGGGCCGACCTGGAACTCCCACTGTCCACGCCGCAGAACCCCATCAGCAGATGATTCAAAACACACGGAAAAAGAAACCCTCGAAATGGCAATGGAAGTAGTAGTAGAATTGTGCATTGTTACCTGCCCTGGCATGACCTCTCCGTTGAACCCGCTGATGTCGATGCCGGCGTAGAGGCAGGCCTTGTTTGTAGTGCGCGTCCACGATGTCCCGCCCGTACGATTTGTCAGCTCCGGCGGCGTACAGTAGTAAGGTCCCTGTTACACCATCGCTCACTGAATTTACTAGAACTCATGCATGTTGGCAAAGCATGGATCATTGATCATTCCATAGGTTTAACGACTCTGATATGGTCAATGCGAATTGATACGTTTTTTTTTGCATTTTAGCTAATTTTATTCTCTGTTAATTATGCTGAGTAGTAGCTAATTTTGCATTGTTTGTTGTTACAGATACCCGTGTTGATACTATGCTATTTATCTTTTTGTTTTTTGTTATGGATATATGATTTGGTTGTTGATTTTAGATATTGACTTTTCAATAATCTAGAGGAATGATCAGTTGCACCTACGGACTCGCTTGTGCTTGTTGACATTTCATACAACAACCCAACACTTGCCACGAAGTCAAAGAATATCGTCTCCTTGTCAACCTTCACAAACCGACCATGAAACTCCTGAGCCATTGCAGCAACCGGACAAAGAACAAATGCACGGTTCCGTGCAGCATCAGGAGCAATGTGGTACCCAGAAACACTCTTCGTATCAGTGACGATAAGCTCCAAAGCCCGAACGGTCGCCATGAACCTATCGTTGGCCGTAATGTTCGAAGACCAAGCTAACACAAGACGTTCCTGTGGACCATCTTCTATTCCAAGATAAGATCTTCTGCTCACGGCAGATGGGAACCATCTCCTTAACAAAAGCCGAATCATCCTTAAGACGCAACGACGCCATCTAAAAGATAAACAAATGAAAAGAAAATAACCAAATCATTGTTATATATAGCAAGAAAAGATGAACAGAATTTTATATAACCCAATACTATATGAGATTTATATAACCAAATACTATGAGATTTATATTACCAAAATTAATAGTACCTATATCCAATATAACCAAATGAGATTTATCAGCATATCACAAATATCACAACTAAATTTACCAGTTGCAAA